>UFQX01000208.1:97147-183379 GCA_900497675.1 Arapaima gigas | reverse complement strand
TTTTTTTTTTTTTTTTTTTTTTTTTTTTTTTTTTTTTTATTTTTTTTTTTTTTTTTTTTTTTTTTTTTTTTTTAAAGCCATATCAACCCTGACTTTTCATGCATGGACTTTCCTAGCTGTGGCTGTGTGTTGAGTCCAATTCACTCCTGTGTCTCCTGGATCAGGCAGCCAGTTGTTGCATTGCGGCCGTGTTGACAGAGACAAGAGGGAACGATGGCAGCCGGAGGGTCAGACCAGTACGAGCTGGACGTCCACCTGTCGGTCGGGTACCTCCGCAAGCAGCTGGGAGGGACCATCGAGGAGGCTGTGCGGACGGCGGTCGAGACGGTCCTGTGCGAGACGGTACGGCTGCTGGGAGAGCGGCTCGGACATCTCCAGGGTGCCAGGGACCAGGAGAGCCTGAAGCTATGGCTAGAAGCAACGGGGGATGACTGGAAGGTAGAGCCCGGTGTTGACGAGGGCGCCGGCGAGCAGGGGGCGGTAGGCAAGGCACCAAGGAGCACAAGTCGCGTGAACTGCGGGGCTCAGAAGGCGCACGGCCAAAGTGACGTCCCCGAGCCTCCGCATGAAGAACAAGCTGATTTTGGCGTGTTTCCTGACCCCTTTGACATGACGTCCGCTGGAGCCCGGGAGGACTTTGTGGAGGGGCTGCCAGCAGACTGGGAGCTGATGAACAAGGTGTACAAGGTGGAGCAAAATGAGGCCCTGTCTTTCATAGACGAGGGCGGGACGGCACACTGTAAGTGCCACTCGCTCACTCGTGTTTGGTAACTTTCCTTTTTTTGGGAAAAGAAATGACCTTTTTTGACCAATGGGGGAGTATTCCTGTGTGTTACAATTAAACTGCCACCAATTTCTGTCCAAACACTCAGATGCAGGGGACTACATGATGCACGACTGCGATCTGAAGATCATCACAGTCCCACTGGAGGAGGAGCTCTCTCAGATGGGCTCAGCTGGCTCCAAGGACCACCTCGCACAGTTCCGACAGGCTGACATTAAGAAGGAGCTTCCTGAAGCACAGTCCTCCGCTGTGCTATGTGAAGCGCCTGCGCTGCCCCCTGGTGGTGAGGTGGGTGGTTTTTCGAGACTCAACAATAGTTTTTTGTGGAACACCTTCACACGTGATGTATACAGTACAAGAAACTTAAAAATGATGATCCTTTTGATCATGTCTTGGAAATCAGTGCCCATTACTTACCACATTACTAGTGACTTACAGTCTTTAATTCTGATATCACTGGGTTGATTCCTGATCAAGGGGTTAAAATTGAAATGATTCAGAAGGTATTTATATGTGTAAATGTAAGGAATAAATATTAAGTAAAATATTAAGAGAAAATGCTAAGAATAAAAGCAATTCCACAGCAGTCAATGACATACGTGTCTGTCTAGATGTGTCCAGGTTATACCTGCTTTGTTCCTAATGTGTTGATTGTTGAAAAAGAGTGCAGTGAATGATGTAGACCTCCCGCAGTTCACACTTTCTGACAGCAGCCATTAAGAGGTTTGTGGTGTTTAATTCCCTCAGCAGCGCATTTTTGTTGTCGTGCCATTTCCTTGGATCGGGAATGCTGAGGCATGTAAAAAGAGCGCAAGGACAAGACGAGTTATTCAAGGAGAACCTGAGTCTTATCTCATCCACTTTCAGGGGCGGGCTGAGGACGCCGAGGGTTGTGAGGCCCCCGTCGAGTTCGGACCCCAGAACCATCTAGAGCAGCTGCGGTTATGGCTGGAGCGCCTCTGCCCCGAGGTGGTCCGCGAATATGAGCGTGACGGTTGCCTGTGTGAACTGTCCCGCAGGAAGCTTATCAAGTTTGCTGTGTCATTCATCATGGATAAGTTTGGATTGTACGGCTCCTTTCCTTGCACTCGAATTTTCATTCTGCTGCCGTAACTGGCAGAGTTGGTGCGCTTGCTTCAGGACTGAGTTTTGATCAATTTGTGAAGTGAAAGCCTGATTTCATTATTGTTATTCTTGTCACTGGGGAACAGCAAAAGTGAATCGGTGATAATTCACGAGGATTCCTGTCGTGCTCCATGAAGTTGATGTATTTCACTTTACTTATGTCTTAGTTTTTGGTTGTACCTTGGAAAGCAATTTGAAATATATTTTTGCCTATTTTTCAGATTTCTGTATATATGTTTTCTTTGAAACTCAATAGAGTAATATGACTAATTAAAGAGTAATTAAATGGCTACACAGGTCAAGTTTACGTTCAGACTACATTTTGGTTTCATGTAAATATGCCACTTAAATATGTAGAATTTTTTTCTACAAAATGAAAGAAAGTAATTGTTTATTTAAAGAGTTTTCCCATAATTTGCCTCCTCTTGTATCGTTTCTATTGCTGCTTAACAAATTCTAAAAGGATTTTTCTTATCCAATTCCTTGATTAACTATCAGGATGATTAGTAAAGTACTCTTACTAACATAAAGCCTAGTTGCAGCCCGACTTTATTCACTGAAGTCTGGTTTTGCAATGTTTCCATATTGCTGAAATCCTGTGTCTATTTATCCTCTCCCGACAGCTACCCTACCTCTGCACAAAAGACCATGTTAGCGGAACACATCGTCGAGCTCTTCCCCAGTCTCCGGTTGTGTGTACCCTCAGCCGGGATCAACGGCGTGGTGAGTGATGCTCGCCCTGGTCCAATCACGTGACCTGCATTTTCCCACAAGCCTTCCTCAAAATGACTTTGCTCATTCACTCGTTTTATTCTCTGCACGGATTTGAGTATCTGTAACACGTAGCTTTAGAGTAGCGGAAAGCAGTGTCTTGTCAAACTTTGTGAGACTTTGTTTATAGGTCGCTTCTGTATCTGGTTCGCCTACGCAGGAACACCTGTATGACCCGGTGTCACGGACGGGCTACATCGAGACGCGACTGCGCAACTTCCGGCGGACGCTGGAGGCTGACAAGAAGAAGTATGTGCTGAAGCGGCGGCGGGCAGAGCTGGGTCTCCCGGGAGCCCCAGTGAGCCAGTCAGCCAGTGAGGAGACCCGCAAGTGGGTGGCGCTGATGAAGAGGACCAAGCCGCTGAGCAAGAACTTACCCACCATCCGCACTGCCATGGAGCGCACCTTCGCTGCCCGGAGGAAGTGGATGAGTAGCGCACGGCCTAGTGTGAGCGCCGTTTTGGCCAAGTACCCACGCTTTCTGGACGTGCCCTTGACGGTGAGGTCAACTGTCATAGCAACAGCCCTAACCTTTACTGTCTCTGCTCCTGAGAGGAGGCTAATAATGCTGTTGGCTTGTATGGGTTATTGCTGTTGTGGCAGCCATACACTTTACCCACTGTTAAAGGTGTTATGTGGGCTTCAGCAGCCTTAGTTATGGTAGGTAACTAAATGTTGGGTGTTTGGCCAATAATTTAACCTGGTTAAGCATCATGAATAAGGTTATTCAATATTCATCACAAGTGGAGAACGAATGAGCTTGACATTTTGGGTTGACCTGCAGCCTACCTCTCGTGTATTCCATCAGTGCAACTGGTGGTACATCCGACGGGGAACTGATCAAATTCACGTGTACGTTTGGTTTGTAATAGGTCAAAACCTTTCTCTGTGCAGATTGACCTGGAATTTGAGAAGATGTACCCTGGCAAAGGAGATGCCTTCCTCTCCAAGTGGAGCTCCAGTGTGCTGCCAAGGGTGCGACAGATTGCAGAGTGGGAGAAGCACCCAGAGATCACAGCCCTGCTCCAGCAGGCTAACTCCCAGCAGGAGGGTGAGGATGGGGGCAAAACTATGGGAGTCAGTCAAACTCTTTTCACCATGATGTCACCATTGACGCAAACAAATTTCCTCAGTGAGCTGTTACGATTATTGGGTACGAAAGCAATGTTTTAGGTCACTACACTTGTGGATACAGGTCTAGTGATTTTAAAACTTATCGCATACTCTGCATCCCTCAAATGCTGACGTTTTCCATATGAGTAGCAGATGGAGAACATTTGAAAAAATGGTACGTTTTCAAGCAGGTCGCATATGCACCTTGGCTGTTTTGTTACTGCAGATTCCTGCACACTTACCATGCTGAAAGTTCTCATGCTCCTACTACCTCCGGCCAACACGGGCAGAGGCTCTCTGCCCACCAGGTCCAGCATCAAGCATGCCATTCGCTACCTGGTAGATCTTGTCCCCGTAAGTATCTTCACATTTTTTCTTCAGATACCTCCTTGTTATATAACGTGGTTTGTAAACTGGCAAAATGTGTATAGCCGAATCAACACCCTTACTGCATGTGTGAGCTTTTCGTCTCCTCAGAGCACCACTTGTTCTTTTTCGCACAGATGGATACCAATGTGTCCACATTGTTCTGCAATCCGAACGCTACGGAACCACCTAGCAGCCTTGCCAAGCCCTACATCTTGAGCGTGGGTCCCCTGGACACCCCTGGCAGGAAACTGTACATCTTGGCCCCTGCCGAGCATGTGGCGGTAGCTCTGCCAGAGGGAGGATTGAGCACCGCTGTAGACAAGCTCTTCAAATTCCTGCGAATCTTCAATCTGGACTACCCTATGCAGCTCGCACCGCTTTATAGCTTCTTGGAGCACCTGTATGGCTTGGAGAAGCCTCACAGTGCCCTCGGTGGCAAGAAGTCCAAAGTACTGGAGTTGGTATCGGATCTGCAGGCTCTGTCCTGATAGTGTGGCAGTCGTGTGACTTCATCCTGCCTGTGGGATTGGCCCCTGTTTGTCCCTCCAATTGTGGTTTTGCCTTGACTTTCTTTATTGCATATTAAGGTACGTATCTTTACCTCCAGAAAAAGACGCGGGGTGTCACAAACCGCGAGAGCTCTGAACTGTGCTGATTTTTTAGTAAAAAAGAAAATGCTTGATGGCCCAGTGATCACCAAGCTCATCCTGGGCAGTGAACAGGCAGACTCACCTTGAGTTTTTAATCAACGGAATCGATAACTGACAGGACAAACAAACTCTCTTAAACTGTTACAGACCAACAAAACTGGAATTTGGAAGGAAATTGTTTTGGTAACAGATTTGATATCATATTGTACTTTTTTACTGCGTTTCTTTGTACAGCTGTTCTAGTTTTTATGTTTGGGTGATACGGTTCATTGTCTTGAGTATAACACTGAACTTGTTGCACAAAAGTGGCACTAGTTTTATCCTTGAAAAACCCAAATTACTTTGGTACATATAACAATTTGCTGATTTCGACAGGGACCTTGCGTTATTTTTTTCGTTCAAACAGCTGTATGATATTGTGATTTCTTCAGGGTTTTGTGTGCATTAAGACTCAAAGGCGTCTCAACTGAAAGTGTTTTTTCAGCACTGACAACTTACTCCCCTCAACACAGCCCAACCTAGGTGGTTTTCTACACTTGTGTACCTGTTTCCTGTGAATGAGCTCCCACATGCGTATGACAATGTCCTACAGTCTGCAGTTAGGACTGTGTGTGGATTATGATGCACGGCAGGTGTGTGACTTATTTCCGTAGTTTTATCGTACAGTTGGTCCCTGACTTATCAAGTTAATTGGCACTGAGCGTTAATTCGTTGTTCAAAGTTAATAAGTTCAGTGTCACATGGAGTGGTCCAGGGGTTCATCCTTATTTACACGTGTAGCTGCAAGTGTGTCCCTGCAAAAATGCTGGTACTGGAGTGAGTGACTGTATTGTAAGAATTGCACATCTGCATCTTTAGTGAAAAGCACTTTTGTTTACTTTGAGTTATACGTTGATTTGTAAAAAAGTGTCAGCTAAATGTAATGTAAAAATCAACAACCAAGACAGCTTTGTGGAGTGGAAAGCAACAGCAGGGCTGTTTCTCAAAGGAACAGAGCAGTCTGTCTCCCATTCGCAGATTGTAGACACGGTGGAAGATGGTGTCCTACCATGTGTGCATGCCTGGCAGTTCCGAGTCCCCTGGCAATAGTATTTACAACAGGAAGTTGTATGTGAATAAGAAAGCCCAATAAAGAGCTCTGGCTGCAGTGTCGGTGCTCTCCTGCAGCTCCTCGATCCCTTCTTTTACCCCATACATCACATGAAATTCAATAATACCCAATACAAACATATTAATAATAAGTGTAATTATAAGAACATTAAAAAACTGTCTACAATGTATATTATTTACCTTGAAGTATAGGCAATAGATGTGCATTACCTCAGAGCTGGAGATGTTACGTGAACATGGAGGCTTCGCTGATGGCTCAATACTGCTAGACGTAAAAGCCATAGGATGCTGGCCGCCTTTTTTGTGGGGGGACAAAAAATTAAAAATTCTATGGCGTCAGTGAGAAGTTTGTTACTTGAAAGTTTTAAGTATGGGACCAACTGCTTATTATTGCTGACATAGTGGCTTCCTGTGTTTTTCTTTTTTTATAGATGGCCAGCAGACGTTTTCCGGTTTCATGATAGGTACATTGCTTTTGTGCTTCCATTTGTACATTAGCCAGAATAGTTGCTGGACTTTCATTATGTTCTGCAACCATCCTAGTTTCTCATGCTCCTCATCTTACAAGCACAACTGGGACCAGAAATTTTAAAGTGAAGAAAAATGCTATTAAAAAGCATAAAGTTTTAAAAGGCAAATGTTTGTGTTTTTGAAAATTCACTACTTGACATAAAACAACACGGTGATTATACAGTGTACGGAATCTCTTCACCATCTCTTCACCTGCCCTCATGGTCAACCATTACTTTGTACTTGGTCATGTTTTTTCTTGATTGTACATTCAAGATTCTGGAATAAAGGTTTCTGTCTTCTGTTACGATGGGAGCTGTGATTACCTAATTGGGCCACATGGTTCATACAGTGCCCTCATTTCACAACTACAGCAGCAACTGGCTCACATCTGGTCTGGTTTGTGTGGAGCTTGTGTGCCTGTTCTTACTACATACTCCCTTTTCTTTTGTCTTCCCAAGTTTCATTCAGGTGAACTGGTGACTAAAATGCCCCTGAGTGAGTGTGTGCGTGTGTGGCAGCCCTCTGGTTTGGCTTTCTGTCACAGGTCTGCCTCCACCTCGTGCCCTTTGGTTGACTCTACACCCGTGCAGTACCATAATTATTTGAACAGTTACAAAAAAAGTATATAAATGAAATTGCATTAATACATTTTCAATATTTATTGAACTTCGGGTATTGAAGGAAGGTGCAATGTTCTGGTGTGTGAAAAACCAAACCTGCACAGGTCTACAAACTCTTTTGTTGTATTTATTTAATTCATTGTTTATTTCTTTTGCATTGCTTCTCACCTGTTGCTACAAGCTTTCAACTAGAGGGCAGAGTCAACTATATACAGTATCGCCAAGCTGTCTGTATTCGAATATTACATTTACATATTAAATTTAGTTCTTTATTGTATAAAAAAAGATTTTTCTATTGTGAAAGCCTTTTCATGTGCAATCTAAAACAAATACGCTCTGCATTTTCCCTGGTAAATTGGGCTCAGAACCAGCAGCCTATCTTAAATGCAGGAGCCTGTGAAGACCCCCCCGCTCCAATCTAGTGACTTATCCTTGGAAATATTTCAAAGCTACTCAAAAGTCATTTCAGGTGACGACAGCTCCGTAAAGGAGGCGTTTCAAAATAAAACATTTTCCCTTGACCAACTGCCAAAGTCATTTGCTTGCCTTTTGTCTTCTGTCTTGACAAGGTTCCAAGATAAACACTGCTTTGTTGAAGGTCTCTTCATCATGGCCCAGGGTCAGTTATTTTTGTATAAAGTGGAACTTTTCAGTAACTTCTGTCCAGTGACATCATTTGCAGTTGGTGCAATGATGCAGTGTGTTGTAATTTACTGTAATAAGGCTGATTTATTAGCTTATCAGGTCTACGGTGAGTGGTGTTTTTCAGTGGCAATACAAAATCTTGTGTAGCTGATGTAGTGAGGTCACCACACCGTTCCTTTTTTATCTTTCTCACTCGATCCTCCCCGAGGCAGAACAAAGTCAGTTGCTGTCATCCCTCAAAGATCATTCACTCCGACAGTACTGATAGTCACATGTGTTTGTCCTGCTGTCTGTGTGGCATTCAGATCTTCAGGCCCTCAGTCAACACACTCCCTGTAACAGCTGATCAATGTCTTGAAATAAACGAGAGGATGCATAAATGGAAGTCCGATTATAAAAATGTTCTAAGGGGGCAAAATATGCATAAAATATCTATAAGATTACCTATTACTTTTATTCATTTTAAAAGTGCAGGAGCTGGATGACAGAATTTTATGAACGTATAGGAAACACGATACTGAGGTCTGTTGTGTAGTAATCTAACCCTGACTTTCACCTTTGCAACTTGAAAATGTTTTTCCCGCCGTTCAATTTTAAGTGTGTTCAAAGAATCAAACACATTTCTTCTGATACTGCCCTGTTTAAAAGTTGACAGTTTTTGGCACGTTTCACATATCAACCCAAATGTCCACTATTTATTTACACTTGACCGATCACGCATTGCAGGAAGCGCGCAGGAACAGGTGCGACCAATCGTTGAGCGGCGCCATCCGGCGGTGTCCAATGACGATCTTTGCGATTGGTCAGCGTTTTCGTCCCGCGACAGAAAGTCTTAGTGTTCCGCCAAGTCGGGAGCGTGAGCGCGAGCGCGAGCGCACGGTGACAATGTTTCTCGCGGTGGGCGCGTGCCTCGCGGCTCTGCTCGTGCTGCTGTATAGCTGCTTCATCGGGGGACGCGGCCCCAACCCGTTCGCCGTCGACAGTCGGGAGCCTCTGAAACCGCGGGTCACAAACAAGAAGGAAAAGAATAAAGTCCTGAAACAAGGTAGGTGTGTGGGTCGGTGGCAGGGCGCGCGCGTGGGACTCCTGTCAGTTTTTTGCTCCATCGTTTTAAATCATTAATGTCGTTTTCTTCTCTTTTCCTTTGCGCGTTGCTACCTTGTCGCGTAAGTTATACGTTGGACTGTCGCTGCAACAGAATGTCCTGTTTCAAAGGGCCGTTTGTATGACAGTTATAATATTGCCAGAAGAGACGAAACACGAATAAACTCATACAGACAAAATCCCCCCTTAACCTTTTACTCTAAGTTCCTTATTTTGAACGCAGCACGTTTTCTGCGAGACACAAAGTTGTGTTTTGGTTTTGATCCTGGATACAGAATTTGTGACTCAGTGATGCATTTAACGGGAGTTGTGCCCTGAAAGTCGCTTTAAAAGCAGTGATTTCTGTGGATTTGCTGCCAGTCAGTTTCCTTCAGCGATCACTGTTGTTTCAACATCAGGGTAACACACAGCCACATTCTTTCTTTATCTGTCATCTTTGTCAAAGATGATGTGCAATGTTAGATATGCAGCTTTACAGTGGTTTACCACATTTATACTGCAGGGTAATTTTGACTGCATCAATTGACGGTGAACATCAAGCGTGGACCAAGGGCAGCAGGACCTTCGGGTTGCTGGGCAGTGGCCCGATCCCTTACCCCCCTGTTATCAGATAGATGCCATCAACCAGCACTGCCCATGAATCCTCCTGTGTTGTGAACACCAGGCTTCGTGGCCAGCAAGGTCCCAGAGAAGCTTGATGCCATCATCGTCGGGAGCGGAATCGGCGGCCTGGGCGTCGCCGTGCTGCTTGCCAAAGTCGGGAAAAGGGTCCTGGTTCTGGAGCAGCATGACCGGGCCGGTGGCTGTTGCCACACTTTCACAGAGAAGGGCTTTGAGTTTGATGTCGGTAAGCAATCTGGTTTGCTTCCCAGATCACAGCTGCGCTCTGTCAGATAACTGCTTTGTCATCTCATGTAGAATTATAGTATTAATGAACCATGTTAATAACTTTTCAGTCTTTAAGGTAATACTTTTTAATAATGTCACCAGGGACCTTTTTCGGGTTTTGACCCAGCAGCCTGCGTGGATTTACCTTTTTGTCTCGGTAACCAGCCCTGTCGGTCCACAGGTATCCACTACATAGGGCAGCTCAAGGAGAACAAGCCTTTCCGTTGCCTGATTGACCAGCTCACCAATGGGCAGCTCCAGTGGGAGCCCATGGACAACCCGTTCGAGCATGTGGTGTTGGGACCCCCAGAGAACCGAAGAGTGTACCCCATCTACCATGGCAAGGACCGCTTCCCGGGTGAACTCAAGAAGTGCTTTCCAGGTGAAGAGGCGGCCATTGACAAATACGTGAAGCTCATGAAAGTAAGTGTTCCACGTAGTCTGCCACGATTAGTGCTCCCATCCCTGGCGTAAGGCATTGTGGCACTGTTGTGGGTCACCTGTTCACAGCCAAGTGACTGTTCGTGTTGCTAAGTTAGCCTGTAATAAGTGGAATGTTGTCCCCAGGCTTTTATAAAGTTTCTTACTCAGACTGAAGTTGTACAGTTCTTTAGAGAAACATTGTTACTACACTTGTACACCATAAACTAAATATAAACTGCTCAAGAATTCCCCTTAGACGTGCCAGTTCCACCAGTTAAGGCCATTTTGATTATTTTCTTCCTTCCAGGAACCAGTTCTATGTGCCTTTCATCCTATTTTGTTGTGACCAGACTGTTTGAACTCTGTGGTTTTTGTTGATATTTTATGGTAAAGTTATTTTCCAGAGATATCACTGTCAGGTCAACATATATTAATTTATTTTCTTTACAGTGTAATTATTTTTTTATTGTGATCTACTGAGGACTTGTCAGCATAATGGGCAGTGATTCAAGGAAGTGCCAGTGTTGATGTTTTCCTGGAGTTCACTCGTAAAAAAATCAAAGTTTGCCGACTGTCCCTGTCCTATTGAAGAACTGCTCGCATGAAGTCCCAGTGACCTTTGAGACCATAGTTGTGCTGAATCACACATGTACTGTGTGCTCATGTTTCCCTGTAAAGTTGGTTGATAGAGCTGTTTTTGGTTGGTGAGAACAGTGAGCTGATACAGACTAAGTCTTTTTCCAACCTGGTTTTAAACAAAAGTCCTTCCTTGCAACTTGGCAGTGAAAGGCTGTTGGCTTAACTTCAGTGCACAGTTCTGTAGCCAAAAATGTGGAGAATTAAGTTGCTTGTCCCGAAATAAACTGTACAGTGGCTCCTTGGGTTGAATTTGTACATTTGTTTTTGAGTTATAAATAATAAAAGATACAAAGTTTTCTATTTATTTACAATTGTTTTCTCCTGATTTACGTTTCCGTGAGCAACCATTAAGTGGCTGTAAAACAAACGCAAACAGAATAAGACTTTGAAATTATCTAATTCACCTCACTTCCTCGTTGTTTACAGGTCACGTATGGTCATTGTCAGTGTTGGTGGTTTAGATGATGAACGTTGCATTTGTTCAGCTGTCAAATCAGTCCACAGTTGGCACTGAATTGGAGTTTGTGGAGGGACAGTATTTTAGTTTCCCAACATCTTAGTTAACATTTTAATTTACTTTTCATAATGATGTAGTTTGATTTTAAGTGAGCGTTTGCTGTTGTTTTCACTAATACTGATAAGCTTTACGTGCCTTGATGCCATGTACCATTTGTTGTGGTTAGCACATTAGCTTCCTTTGCATCTGGAAGAATTCCCTGCCTGGCACAGTAAACACTCAGAAGGCCGTTTCCCTCTTTTTTTTTAATAAATCACTGCGCCTTGTGTTGTCCAACCTGCTGTGCTAAGACTGTAGAGAAATTGCTTAATCAGAAGTGTGTCCCGTTGCTAGGAAATATTATATCAAAAATATCTTTAACGCAGTAGTCTCAAAATCCTGTTTTTTGAGTGTATAGCTAAGATTTTTGCAGAACTTAATTTGTGAACAAGTCCAGGGATGTGTCAACGATGTAGCTTTTATTGATTGTGACTTGGTGGTAAAAAAGACTTACGAGTTGCAGACAGATTCCCCAGTTGTGGTCATAAGTCGAGGAACTGGTGAGTAACTAATTTCATTACAAAGAAACCTGTTGATTTAACTCCTGTCTGTAAAGCTCCTTCATTTGTTTCTGTCCACAGGAAGTGTTCTTTAGTGTTTGGGTCCTGGCCATACTGAAGTTCTTCCCGTCCTCTGTGGTCTGGTTCCTGACCAGTACCGGCTTGGCTCAATGGATGTCCCCCTTCCTGAGCCTCGCCCCCCGCAGCCTGACCGAGGTGGTCAACGAGCTGACGGACAACAAGGACCTGCGAGCTGTCTTCTCCTACATCTTTGGGACCTATGGTATGGGTGCTTAAACAACGTACGGTTAAAGTCATTTGAACAAGTGGGTGCTTTTCTGTAGTCCTTCAGTTTGTTAATCTGCACAAGGGAATTGCAGCAGGGTCCCCTTTAGAACCTCTGGGGACCATCATCTGTATGTAACATTAAAGGTCTTCCAGTCCCGATAAGTGGCTGATAAAACACGGATGCATTTCTCTCGGTTGATGGCGCCGAAAGTCACTTTTCATTCTCATCTCTGTTCTCGTCTGTCAGAGTTTATTGTCTCCATTACTGTACATTAAAAGCTGTTTTTAGTTATTTTATTTTATTGTATTTTTTCTTTGTGCAGGCAACATGCCCAAGGAGGCTAGCTTCTCTGTGCACAGTCTGGTCATGTGCCACTACATGGATGGCGCCTGGTACCCAAAGGGGGGCGCCAGTGAGATTGCCTATCACATGATCCCAATCATCGAGAAGGCTGGGGGGGCTGTTCTTGTCCGTGCTCCTGTGAACCGCATTCTGTTCAGTGAAGCCAGGGAAGCTTGTGGTAAAAATGGCCAGATGGTTGTTTTGTTCTTTTTTTTCGCCTCTTCCTTTTCTTTATGTTCTCAGTATTCTTACACGGTGTTGTCAATGTAACAGAATGAATGTAGTACTGTGCAGGATTGTTTCTGTAGGCTCAAATTTTATAATATTTCACCTTTTTGTTTCTCAGGTGTGAGTGTCATGAAAGGTCAAGAGGAGGTCCACATCACTGCTCCAATAATTATCTCTGATGCTGGTCTCCTCAACACCTACCAGCAGCTCATTCCCAAAGACCTCCAGACTCTTCCAGGTGAGCTGTGTTTTCTCAGCTGTGGCATGTGAAGGAAAAAGACAGATAATATTTATACAAAGAGGAACTGTCTCTCAAGGGCTTCAGGTGGCTGATGAGTTACTGCCCTTACCGTGGACTTGAATGACCTGCAGTTGAATCCTTGCTGCTGTACCCTTGAGAAATGTGCTTACTCTGCACTGATACAGTAAATATTCTTTAGCTGTGGGAATGGTTAAACAGCAGCAAGCAGTAACAAAACATTGGCATCTGCTTTGAAAAAAGCCAGGAAAATAAATAATAATAATAAATAACATTTCATGTGTTTGTGTTGTCATGTCCTAGGTAATCCAGCATTGAAGTCTTTCATACATTAATCACTAATTACTATAATATCTTATATTTGTATGGATTTGTATTCAGCGCTTGATGGGAGATGATAAAACGAAGTTGTGCCATTATTCTTCAAACGAAGGCTTTATTTGCTCGGCTGGTGTCGATATCCACAGTAACTTGTGCGTCCCACTGTTTGACCTTTTACCTGTTTTTAAACACTATTGACAAGGGGAAAAACCAAAAATAACTGTGCCACAGACCCACAAGTATCTAGTAACATTTGAGTCTTTAAACAATATGCCCCCAACTGCTTAATTAATTGCACTTGAAACCAGTGAAGCTGAGAGTTATTTTACTTGAAGTTGGATTGGCAGAGGGGATGTGCAGGAGAGCTCGTGGTTCAGCCTGTAGGTGATTTTGTTCACCTTCTTTTTCATGTTTTAAATGGTAAATACAAGTGGTATTTTTTTCTTCCCTTGTCATTTTTAATATCTAAAAACGTCTCCACACTCCTTTTTTTGACATCAAGCACCAAAAATAGCTCTATAATATCAAAGTGAAAACAGGTTCCTGCAAGTGCATTTTTTAAATTGTTTAATTACAATGCAAAACACAGGCAGTTCTATAAGTAATCACCCCTTCGGGTCTGTATTTGACCTACTTAAGTTCCGTCTCGTTGGATGGGGACCATAAGTGCAGTTTCTGAGCTGTATGTTTTCATGCTTCATTGTGATGTAATCTCACTCAAATGCAATAACTCCAAATTTCCAGAACACCCACCTATCCCATAACTATAAGCCTCTTTGAGTTATTCCTCCAAGACGGTTTCTGCATGGTCGACCTTTAAGTTGCTTTTGCGATGTTGTCATTGCAGTGATCCAGAACCAGTTGCAAATGATGAAGAGCGGAGAGGGTGGATTGAGCTTTTTCATCGGGCTCAACGGAACCAAGGAGGAGTTGGGTCTCAAGGCGGACAACTTCTGGATCTTCAAAGAGAACAACCTGGACGAGTTGTGAGTCCGTCTGTTTTAACACCACCATTCTGAACTACGCTTTTTAAATTCAGTGCATTTCCATCTTTGTAGTTTGTATCGTCTTCTCAAATGTTCATTCTGTCACTGTGTTTTCTTTCCCTGCAGACTGGAGAACTACATGAAGGGCACAAGGGAGGAGTCAGTCAAGAACATACCCATAGTTTTTGTGGCTTCTCCTTCAGCCAAAGATCCCACCTGGGAGGAGAGGCAGCCAGGTGAAGAAAAGGAAAACACTTGTTTTATTTCCATCAACATGGCCTGGTCATGACCTCATTGGTTTAGTGAACCTTTATAGTTCACACAACAGTACATCATCTATTTCATCTGTTGTAGAGAGATAAAACAACGTGGTTTGTATTTAAAAGAACCCTTTGCCAGTTTTGATTTTCTCTAAACCAGCTGTATACATGCTTATGCTCAGTCCATCTACACATTAGTTTAGGCTGAGACATATTCACATACATCCAGGCCCTATATTGATTGGTGTTTTTGTCTCCAGGCAAGTCAACCATGACTGTTGTCAGTTTTGCCCGGTATGACTGGTTCGAGGAGTGGAAAGACAGGAAGGTCACCAATCGAGGGCCAGAATACAAAGAGCTGAAGGGTGCCTTCATCCAGTCCATCGTGGAGATCCTGGAGGAGCACTTCCCCAAGATTAAGGGCAAGGTAGTGAAACCTCAGCCAGCTGCTCATTAAGTAAAACCAAGGGAGAGCAAATACTTCTTAGAAAAAACTCTTTGCCAGTAGCAGTACAGAAAGAAATCATTACAAATGCAATTTTTAGTTGTTCTTTTTCCACTGAGGGATTTATTGATAAACCTTGAAATTGGTTGTGTGTTAATCACGCCCTAGGGTCTTGGCTGAAGTCAGACCCATGTTATTCCATAATGAACCCCAGTCCCCTTCCATTCCAGATTGAGTATATCGATGCCGGGACTCCCTTAACACACCAGTACTACATTGCTGCACCACGTGGAGAAATATATGGCTGTGACCACAACAAATCTCGCTTTACTGCCGAGGCCTGTGCCGCCATTCGCCCACAGACCCCACTGAAGAACCTCTACCTGACAGGTACGTGACTGTGGGGTCATATTTTCTGTAGTCCTGTCATTTGAAGGGTGGGTTCAAATCTGGGACAGTCCCTGTGGACTTTGCTATTTGTCCCTGTGCTCTCGTGGGTTTCCTCCGGGTGCCCTGGTTTTCTCCCACAGTCCAAAGATGTATTTCAGGTAAACTGGTGACTTTAAATTGCCCTTAGTTTGCATTTGTGTGACCGAATGTGTGCGACTTGCATCCAGGGTGTACCCTGCTTCACACCCTATGAGAAACACTGCTGTCATTCAGACTTCTGACTTGCTGTCCTGTAACATTTTTTCAGCACCTTCCCAGAAATTATCGGAACATTAAAGCCACCATCTGAGTCTTGAACCATTAACTTTTTCTTGCTTCAGATTGTCCTCTGTGCTCCCTCATGTAAGTCAGAGATGGGTTGATTTCTAGAGAACCTTGGCTTTTAGCATTTCCACACTGAGTGTTTGTGTGTGGTGTTCCAGGCCAGGACGTGTTCCTGTGTGGCTTTGCTGGGGCCCTGGCTGGGGCCGTCAGCTGCGGCTCTGTCATCCTGAACCGCAACCTTCATCTGGACACCATCTTTTTGGCTAGGCAACAGAAGCAAAAGAACAAGGACAAGAAGAAGATGTAACTCAGATCTGCCTATTCCGGTTTTACCTGGTTTCCTAACTCAAAAACCAAGGTCTGCCTCCCTCTGTATGTAGGTAGGCTCTCCTCATCCTCGTCAGTTTTTACCCCATGCAAAAAGAAACAAGCTTTACAGTGATTTTGTGTTTCTGTAATGACACACAAACGCAGCTTCAGAAATGTTCAGTAACTACTCAACGTGTATATACTATAAACGCTTTACTAGGATCATGCATACATCATGTGCTCGCTTCTTTTGTGTTTAAAACTTTAAGAAGGAACATGTAAAATATGAACAGATCTGCAGTAATGTCCCTTCCCCCCAGAGAAGTGGCTTTAAAGCACTTTGGCTTTGTAGCACCCTAAATCTTCGTATCATCTCGCTCATGAATTTGGGTACTCTTGTTGTTTTGTATGCATTAAATGTGTATTTAACTGTTATACACAACAAGAAGAAGACCTTCCTGAACACATCTCAACGGAACCACATCTCAATGGAACTCAACAGATGGAACGGAATGTAAAATATCAAATTAATCTTTTATGTTTTTAATGTTTTAGAAATTGTACCATAGATTTTCGTGACTGTGTTTTACAAAATGGTTGGTGCCTTGTTGTTGACGGAGTTGTGATGTTCAAAGTGACCTTGTCTCTTGTGATCTGTGTCCTTAAGTGCCTGTTTGGTGCATCACACCCCTAGACTTGTACAATTTGAGCTATTAAATTTGAAAACTTGCTGAACTGGATGTGCCCCCCCCCCCCCCCCCCCCCCCCCCCCCCCCCCCCCCCCCCCCCCCCCCCCCCCCCCCCCCCCCCCCCCCCCCCCCNCCCCCCCCCCCCCCCCCGACATCTTGTGGCACATGCAGCTGGGAGACACATTTTTATTTATTCTGTTCAGTGAGGAGGCACAACAAAGCTTGGAAATGGTTCATTAAGGTTCTGCAGAATGCACCCAGAGTTGTTATTTATTATAGACGTTATGCTGCTGCAGGTCTGTTCCCTGTATTGGAACTATAAACAAAGCCCAGCCAAGGTTTCTGTTACCCAGGTTCAGCTGTGTGAATTTACCAGTAGCAGAGATACCTTCTTAGCAGTCTCTACCACAGACACAGAAGAAAACACATACAAGATAAGGAGATAAAAGATAAATGCTAATCAGCTCATTTCAAATCAATTGAAGAATTAACTTAATCATAAAAGCAGAGAATAAATAGTGAAAATTTATACTGCTACTATTGAGTTTGCTTGTTCAACCACAGTCCAAAGAGATGTTTTTCAGGTGTGTGTCACACTGGACAAGCCACAATTGATAATGAATGGATTAAACATATTTGACTTAGGTAAGATGCAGAAAAGTGCATTTTAGCTCAGTTCCTTTCCCAGTGCAGCCGCAGGGCTTCTTCAGTCTCGGCGGTCCAGGCTGACCTGCTTTTCTGCTGCACATCTGGCACAACACAAGGGTCCTGATCGCAAACAGAGTCTGGACACCCGCTCTCCACAACATGCGGAACCTCACGATCTGTCAAACTGGAAAAAGAGGAAAGTCAAAGTAAAAACTGTTAAATTCACAAACCAACACCTGCACACCGCGAGATTCGGAACAGGGCAGCCCGCGGCTGCAATAAACTGGAATAAACTGCAATAAAACACGTCATTTCGAACCTGGCGCAACGGTCTCCAGTTAATGCTGTGAGATAAACCGACAATGTGATGTATTTCCATGTTTTCAGCGGTAAGTCGGTGCAGCTGCGCTGACAAACATGGAGTCGAACGAGTCCCAGCGGAGCGCTTCTCAGTAGAATTAAACTTGTTTAAACCCGCAGAAAACCGGAATATGTGGTCAGTCTGCAAGACAGAACTGTCTACTGAAACGCTGGCTGCTTCATTTCTGCTATTTGCTGTAAGTTTTAATGCTTTTAACTTTATATAGGTGCTGTATAAATGGTTATTATTAAACACGATGGGAAATTTTGCGGCATTTCAACAGGTGTAGACTTTTCTGCCATTAATGACCATGTAGGGACTCTGATAGGACTGTGCTGACAAATAGTAGATGTGGCAGAATGAAAATGTTCCCGTTTTTATTGTAGGCGAGCGACATGTTAAAACGTCCACGTTAAAGCTGTAACTGTGGTATAGCTGTCCGCTCGAGGCTCTGTGGAGTCCGGCCGTTACGAGGTGCTGGTGGCCGCGTCTTTGAGGCCCGAGAGACCGGTGACCTTCTGCGCCTCGTCGCCATCAAGAGACTCGCGGTCTTCAAATTTCTAGAATTTGATTTGTCACTGGTCTGAAATATCTAAAGCCTCCAAATCCCATCTCTTCGTCAGGAAACGCCTTTAAAAAAATTCTGAGATGTTGCACATCCCAAATATATATTTCTGTGCGGCTGAAAATACTCTTAGGGCTTCCGTTGACTATGACATCACTTCCGGCTGGTGTGCGGGTACGTTCACCAGGTATTGACCCTGTGTTACATAGTTCTGGAGGTCCTGCTGAACGCCGTCTACGTGTCCTCCTTGGACGTGTGGTGTGCCGGCTGTTTCTTCACCAAACTCCTGCTCAGACAGGGAGAGCCAAACCTCTCCATGGTGCTTGTGGTGTCATGGCAATGCACTTGCATGTGACGCCCCCCTCTTCCCACTTCTTTTTGACAGACCCTTGTTTTGTGGCTTTTCTGAGGTACAGCAGCTCCAAAAAATAATTGAGTAAGTCGTCATATGTCGTCTTTAACGGTGTTACGTTTTTATGCTCTCTTATGACACTTTATGGACTGTGGGTGTCATGCCTTGCATTGAGTGATGTCATGTTAGGCTGGTGTGCAACTGTGTCTTATTGATCCTCAGGGTGATTGGCCTCCCGGTAGAAGCAGAATGGCCGGTCGACAGCCCTGTCCTGCACTTTGTGGCCTGGAGAAGTGAGGGGACGTTAAATCAGCTGCTGCCAAACCTGAATCCGGATGAGTGGGACCTGCTCTTGGTAATTTTTCATGACTGAAGCCATTCAAATTGTGCCTAAAAGAAGGAAATCAAAGAATTATTTGAAGTGGCTTGGAGATCAAAATGATTGCAGTCTTTGTAGTGAATTTCACCCTCATTTTCAGGCATACTAGCAACTGCTGCTGGGTTGTGGGTTCCAAACTGACCATATCTGTGGTCCGCTGAGTTTGGATGCTCTGGCTCTGATTCATCCCTGTGCTTCGAAGGGCAGCGGCTAGATCCTGACACTGCTGTTGGAGAGACTGTTTAATGGCTGGTTATTCCGTTTTTAACCCAGAAGCCCTTTATGGAAATGTCTCTGTCTGCACATCAGTGATCTGCAGCACTGCTCCTGTTGGAATGCAACGGGTGAAAAACAAGGCAGCTGGAAAACCTGACACTATGAGAAAATGTTAAATACATTTTAGTAAAACTAATAAGTAATTTGATCCAGGGCACAAGTTGTGGAACAGTTCAGGGCTGGAGAACACATCAGGAGCAGCCCTGAGGACCACTGGAGATACACAGGTTTCTCTGTAGTGGGCCGTTTTAGAATAGAGGATTAGCCCATGTTTTGACGGTTTGCCCACAGCAACTTCTGGCTTTCAACCCGTCCAAGCATATCGCAGCCTTCAAGGCTTCGAGGCACCTCTTTCTGGCAGACTGTTAGTGCCGGCAACCTGCAACCATCTGGCTGTTGAAGAGGAGGCAGTTTATTCATGACAGTCCCTGTCTTAGGCTTCTCTCTCCAGAGAATACGGCTGAAGGAATCACACGGATTAATCCTATACAGGTGAACGCTCCTCGGTTTGTATTTCTGCACTATTGCCCACTTTCTCCAGGTGCCTGCAGGTTGGTGCTATATTTATTCTTTTGAAGAGACGCTATATGACTGGTGTGGACTTTGCTGCCTACCCTGGACATGGTAATGGATGGCCTGAGAACCCTGAAACATTCAGGGTTGAATTCTCACAGCATGGAGAGCATTTTCATTGTCTGAGGGGAAAAATGAAGTAATACGGTAACGTAACCGTAAGCACATGTGAAGCAGTTAAGTTGACAAACAGAATTTCAGTGCCCGACACCCACTCTCACATTGTGCTGTTACTGTCTGGCGTGGCCCTCAGGGACAATTTTGACAAGATATTAAGAAGAAAAGCTGTTAATGTGGGTCCTGGCCTTTCTGCATCCATTAGTTAGCATTTCACAAGATGTGCTTGTTCATCATCCCATTGAGCTGTTGCTGAGGCTGTTTGTTAATGCAGCACTGAAAGGAAAAGGGATGAGTCGTAAAAAGTGTACTGATAAACATTTTCATTTTTTATCTGTGGGAAGGAGAAATGATGTAACAATGAGCAACATTTCAATCTCTGGGCAACTTCAAATTAGAATTATTGAGTGTGAAGTGGAGTTCTTTTTAGTATTTGCCATTTATTTCCTGGGAAAGGTGAGCTGCAAATAGGTCTGCTGTATGTACTTTTTTTTTTTTTTTTTTTACACTTAAAATGTTTTTTTTTTTTTTAAATTTTAAAGATTATTAAAGTTCCCCCCTNTTTTTTTTTTTTTTTTTTTTTTTTTTACACTTAAAATGTTTTTTTTTTTTTTAAATTTTAAAGATTATTAAAGTTCCCCCCTCTTCCTCTGTGCTGGTGTCCATGAAACTCGCTCAAATATCTTGAACATGATTGTTGATTTTTGTTTTCAGCTCTGTGCTTAAGCCTAGTAAATTCATCCTGTTACCATTGCCAGGTGTTCAGTTAAATAAAATATTTTTCCTTGTCCTTTTCTAAATGCCTCTATTTCAGCTTCAGGATAGATCATCTATATTTCACCCGAGCGGGTGAGTCAGGGGAAGACGTGAAGCTGAGCCGTGGATATAACCAGAAATTAACAATCAGTGTAAGTTATTCTCTGACAGTTGTTGCTATACAGTCATCCAGAGGATTTATTTTTGATAAGAGATGTGAAACACCTACCGCAAGACCCACCGTCACCTCACCTCTATCCATTTGTTCGTCAGAAATGTCATATTCCAGCAGGTGCCAGGAGAGGGCAGTGTTTCAGATTTGTGCTCCCCGCCGCAGTCCCTTTCCATCTCCTCACTTTGTGTTTTGTCTGTGTTGCTACGATAGCCACACCATTGATGTGAGGATTGATATTAAACTTAATACCCTCTACCAGACTGTACATTTGAGTCCTGTGGGTTTCTATGAAGTTGGGGGTAGGAGGGGTGGGAGTACGAGGGTGATATTCACGGTGCGGAATCTCTCTCCAGTCACCGCAGGCCTTTCATGCTGTGCATTTTATATGACATAAACAGCTGGGTTTTACAGAAAGACTAAGTAAGCAAAGTCCGAGAAATTCTGAGTTTTATTAATGGAATATTACAGCTTGATCTTTTGTTCTGAGACGATCTTCTAGCATGGCGTCCCCCTTAACGGTCCTGCTCCATAAGACTAATACTGCCCACCAAGACATTGTTTTTCCAGAGTGTACCCACCTTTAAAGGGACCACCGTTGGCAAGACAACAGCTGTTTTTGCATGCATCCCCCCTGAGTTTGCACTCTTGTCCTGCAGTTGGCCTGCACCTCTGGTGGTGGTTATTTTTATCTGGGCGAGCCTTTGCTTTCCCTATATGGAGCCACCCCGTACTCCTATGCGGCTCTCGGACGGGGCGCACGGGCCCCCCACATCGCAGCCGGGGGCCTGAGATGCCAACCACACAGCTGATGTCTCCTGCGTAAGTACGTCTGCAGCCTCCATATCTACCGCCGCGTGCGTTTGTGAATCTTCTTGTCCTATCCTCCCTTCTGCGTTATTAACAACATAAAACATTACAAATGTGGGGCAATGCTTTATAAAACGGGTAAGGTTCTGCTTTTGTCTGCTTTTCTCTCTGTGTGCTGCCCATCCTTGTGTATGGGCTATTGGAAATTCCAAACATGTTGTATAAATAGCGCAACAGCAAATGGCTCTCAGGTTACCCCATCTGTCTGTGTTTGAATGGGCAGAAAATCTCAACTCTGTCTAATGTGTGGAGTGTAAAGTTAACCATGTACAGCATAAAGCCCACATTGGGAGTCATATGTACCATGAAGTCTGTGGAACTGCAGCAGTCCTTGTAATGTTATGTGTGTGCAAACGTTTAAGAACTAGGTTACTGATCTTGATATTTGTAATTATTTTTAAGAAGTTAAAAAGTACTGAGGGAAGATGCATGATCGATGCTTATGTTGTCGTGTAGGAAAAAAACATTAAAATACTGTACATTTACACAGTCAGTGAACAAATTGTATTACTGTGATTAGGGTCACATTACCAGTGTGGTTGTAATAACATCAAATTGTTGTTGAGTTCATAGCACTAAATTTAGTTTAAAAGTCTTTACAGGATTTGGAGGTTTTTTTTTTTCATTCCAGATGGCCCTACATTCAACTCAAATGTGCTGTTGTGACAATATGTGTTTCCCATTTTGGCCTCGTTTCTTCAATATTAATGTTCCACTTGTATATACCTATAGTCCCTATGTATTTGCATATATAGTATATATGTCTGTTTCAGTAGATACATAATATTTTATAAACATATTAAATTTAGTCCTAGGTTAAGAAGGATTTTCAAAGGTAGATCCTTGTTGACGATTTAGTCCAAGACTAAGGTTAATTTCTGAGGATTATTATTAGGCACTGACTTTGAGGAAATCCCAAACCACTGAGTGTGATAGTATTTGTAGTTGTGTATACATGGCCTTGGTGACCTGTTGATCAGGTTAAAAAATAAATAAATAAATAAGTGGTCTAATCCTACCAGAGGTGATAAGTACACGTGTGAAGGAAATGCTTTACGTATTACTTTCCGCTGTTGTAGCTGCTTGAGTGTCCATGTTGTAAGAATTGGAGAGTTTTTAGAGATGTCAGACAGAGGGAAGCTACTGCTTCTCCATGTCATCAGAGTCAGAATGTCCTCTTTTCATCACCGTTCTTTTTGAAACGAGGTATGATCTGGCAGGAAATGTGTGTGAAAATGCCATCTTAAAGTGTTTAGCTGATTATTGTCTGTGGTTCGAACTACACTCTGGTTTATGGAAATTTGTAGTCTGTACACGGAACATGTTAAACAGATGGACAGGTTTGATTTATATTTATATATTGTACACACACACACACACACACACACACCAGCTGAGTTACCTGGTGCTGCCCAGGTTGAAAAGGTAAAAAATGACATAACACACTGTGATGTTTTGCTGTTAAAGTGGTTGCTTTTAGTATGTAACTATTATTAGTGCTATTGGTCAGGCGAACAGCATAGAGAGTGACATGCGCACCTGTCCTAGTCAAATGAAAAAGAAAAGACGAAATATATATTGACACACCTTATTACCCCGACATCACGAATGTGTGCAGTGCTGCGTCTGTGTCTTGTTTTTTTTTTAATTTGTACATTTTCATTTGCTTATATATTACTGCTACTGGCTCCTGTGGTTAAACACACAAATGGCAGTATGTTAATTACACATAGTAATAAGTTGAATATTACCAAACATTGTTACCTTTTACCTTCTTGAATTGTGTGTGTGTGTGTGTGTGGGGGGGGGGGGGTCTGCTGGCATCACATACTTGCACTCTGTGTGATGTCACTAGTCCCAGTTCTTCAAGCCTTGTCAGACACTGAATTTTAAATTTTCAAAGTAGTTAGTATCCGTTTTGGACTTTAATAAACTTGGCTACACAAAAACCTCGCCTAAGATGAAAAGTACCTGTGGGCTGCATTAAAAATTGTAGAGAACAGACGGACAGATTGAGCTTGCAGAGACACATATTGGGGAAAAGGGAGGAGGTCGTGCTGAGGGGGTGTATTAAATTAGGACCAGCCTGATACCTGTCTTGCAGAAATGTGGTGGAAACTGTTATGGCCCTAGGGTATGTTGAATAGGGATTTTTTCATTATTTTTTGTTTTAAACATTAAGAAAAGCTTGTGAATTAGCAAAAAATGGTAAGCTGTTGATTGAAATGTGCTTAAGATAAAAAAAAAAGTGATTCCCCCAGTGTGTTCACTAGATTTAAAAAAATTCCCAAAATAGACAATACCACCCATACAGCTGTTTGAGAGAACCGTACCCCTGTTAACATAGAGTGCAAATGATGGCAATGATTACAGTGCAGGATTTCCATACCGATGTCAAAGAGAAGATTATCTGTTAATTTGTGCCTATTTTGAGTCAATTGAGCTCAGTTAACCCTGCAATGTATCTCCCCAGTTCTGTGTTTGCTGCAACATACTGCTGGTTTGGAATGTGACCGTGAGCTCTAGCGGTCTGCTGTTCTCAGCTTTGTTCTGGGGTTTGTAGGGGCCAGTTCTTTGGGTCAGTTGGGTTCAAGAAATATCACACAGGGAAGCAAAACGATGTACTGTGTGATCTTGAATCTGCTGTATACGTTTTTTTTATCCAAATTTGTGTGGACAACTCAGGCTGGGCCTAAGATGGGTTCAGCAGGGTTGGGTAGGACCTGGGTTAGACCTCGGTTTGACCATGTTTCCACAGAGTGACTGTAGAATTTCCGGAGGATGGGAAACGCGGGGCATTAATAGGTTCAAACCTTGTTTGTGCCAGAACACTTGTCTAGAAGGTGCGTTTAGACCCCCACCAAGGTTACGAGTACTGTTACGGTGTGTAGTGTATGACTGCCCCTCACTAAAGCCTCATTTACCCCACCCCAGATTAAATCCAGACCCTGCAACTGAACCAGCCATGTGTCCCTACTTGTTATAGTGCCCGAGGTTTTCAAAGGGCTGTCGAGGTTTGAATTGTTACACACTCTGGCTTAGATATAAGAAATCCTTGATGTAGATGCTCTTGTTCTGCAGAAAGCTGTTAATTCACAACTGCTTGCTGTGTTAGATCACATTCGCTGCGAATGCCTTCGTGCGCTTTGCGTGCAGCTCGGCCCATGTACTTGTCAGATAGCATTATTGGATTAGCAGCTGACAAGTCACAATGAGCCCCAGCCTGGTCAAGTCACATGACACCCCCCAGGAATAACAGATGAGAGGGACAGACTCAGGCAGACTGGGATACATGCCACAACGGCCAGGCCTTTCCCCCCAACTCTTCTCCAGTCCAACCAGGGGGTGGTTTTGGGGAGCCCCTTCCCCATCGCTCTGGAGAAGGTAAGACCACATCCAGCACCATCTTTGTTCTGATTATATGGAACTCTGACCAGCTCAACTCCTCAAGATCACTCCTGAAAACACTCAACAAATAAGCAGCTGTCTGATAATTTATTGATTGTGTTTCCACTGCTGAAAACAGGACTAGATTCAAAGTTTGCACTTGGGCACCATAGTGTCTGTGGTATGGAGTGTCTGAACGGTTCCTCTGCTTTTCCTGAGCAATGCTGTTTCCGTGCCTGTGGATTAGAGATTTGCAGAGTTTCACGTTTTGAATGTGTGATGCCTGAAGAGGAGTGTGTTGTCAGATATATCTTCCTGTAGTTGGGATTCTTCTGCCCAGACCTGTACACATCCTTCAAAAGTGATGTGTGCGTGTGTGTGTGAGAACTTTTGAATGAGGTGTATCTGGTTTGGGGCATCAGTTATTCATTGGTTGTTACCTCACTGTAAGTTTTAAATTTATTTTTTGTATTTGTTGGTGTGTCTCCCCAAGTCCCTGCCTGGAGGAATTCAGGTATTAGTTTGCTTTTCAGGTCCTTTCATGAGTCACATCAGCTGGGCACTGAATGAGAACGTATGTCATTTTAAGAATATGGTGTTATGATGGTATTAAGGAAGTAGGAGTTTTGCATTGCATGAGACAGAGGAAAAAGGCTCAAATAGGGAGGTAAACAACAGTATTGGCTCATTTTCATAAATATTTGCATATATGTTGATTAATGATTTTGAAAATTCAAATGATTATTTCCTATTAGTCTGACACCATTGTCCAACGTGTCTTAACGGTGGATGTATAATCCAGGGATGAACTACTGTTGCAAACACAAAATCAACAGGTAATTATGAAGATTTCACTATATCAGATTGCTTCATTGGTTCAGTCTGCAATAATGAAATTCACTTACGTGAAAAATAAGACTGACGGTGAGATGTTGCAGGAACTATCAGTGAGGAGTATTGAATATTTGGACAGTTTGACGATGACGTGAGAAGGTTTCGATTTTCAAAAGAAAACGGATAACTGACCTGAGCTATACACTGGATGTCAGTAGTCAGTTGTTGCACGTTCCATTTCCTTGTGGAATGTCTTGGACATGTTAACCACATGCTGTGAGGTGTACCTCTGATAGATACATGCAGATAAGTAGGAAAGAAGATTAGAGCAAACAGTCAGTAGTGATGACAGGAAAGATATTGTGGGAAAAAGCTTTTCCTGAGCCTTGTGGTTTTGGCGCCTGGGCCGTGATGGTGTCTTACGGAGGGTAGTGATGAAAAGAGAGGTGGAGAAGGTGAGAGGCGCGATAACATGAGGTTTCCTGATACTGCTTGTTGTAGGAAGCCTGGATGGTCTGCACATTAGATAGGCGATGGAACGGCGTTAGGCAGGTGATGGGAACGATCATATTTGACAGGTGTCGGACGAGATTATGTTTTGGCAAGTGTTGGCCACGTTGCCCTGCTTTGTGCCTGTGTTTGTGGCCCACTGCTCTGTGTTAATGTGATAAAGAGAGTCGCTGAGCCCCACAGAGGACCGCTGACAGTCTGCTCATAGCTTCCCGGGTCTAGGCTTTCTTTGTGCCTCACACAAAGGCATGAAGAATGAGCTGGTGTGGTAGACTGAAGGCCTTTTGTAAAGCGTGTTTGGGCCTTGTGTCTATAGCAGACGGTCAGTGAGAGATGTTGAGGTGAAGGGTGACGGGGGGCAGGTAGAGGAGGATGAGGGCTGGCTGGGCCATGTCATTTACTGTGCATTTACTGACTACTTTTGTAGCAACCAAGCATCTAGAAAGGTTTACGGTCCTTTCCACACAATCGGTTTATGACAATTCCAGGTGACGAATAGTTTCATTGCGGAAGAATTATTTGACTCAAGAAATTGTCTTATATCTGTTGCAACTGATCCTTTTTTACATTCTGTGGGGGAGGTTGGATA
This sequence comes from Arapaima gigas, assembly GCA_900497675.1. Classification (NCBI taxonomy): domain Eukaryota; kingdom Metazoa; phylum Chordata; class Actinopteri; order Osteoglossiformes; family Osteoglossidae; genus Arapaima; species Arapaima gigas. The sequence goes on along the minus strand of UFQX01000208.1, from coordinate 156,338 downwards.
AGTTATGTTTTTTTTTTTTTTTTACAAATCTAATGAGACTTTTTACCGTAAACGGCTTGCTGTGGTCAGTGTCATAAATATGTTGAATTTCTAACTCAGACCAGCTATTATTAGGTTACTCTTTTGTGCAAATTCCCACCAAGAAGTATAGTGGGAGTATCTGTTCACGTTCCTGTTTTCATTGGACAGAGCAAGCGGTACTTGATGCTCACTGGTCTGGTCTGCTACTGGATGTGTTTCGCTTTCACGCCTTATTTTGAGTCCAGAAGGGTCGAATAACCATTTTGATTCTCGTCCCTGCATGGGTGTAACTTGCGTTAAACTTTTGGCTGTGTAGTAGATTTTAGGAAGAGTGAAGTAGAATTGGAATGTTTGGTTTTGTTTTTCTTTCTTTCTTTGACTAAATTCTTCCACATCTTTCAGCACCTTTCTTTGAATTTCTCAGACGTTTCTTTCCTTTTGTGAAAATCAAATCTTGCTTTTTGCACCCAGCAGCTGAGCAATTCAAGACCAGACCCACCATGCAGTCTCCTTTGCAGCAGTAGTTTGGCTCATGCTGTGAGTCTCAGTCTCCATTACCCCATGTTTGCCAGTTTCAGTCTCAGTAGTCATGGCGCTTGTTTAGCCTATGCAAACAATGTCAGCATGTTTGCTGAGTATAAATTTATTTGCATTGTTCTCACTGGTTTCTTTTGACATAAGTTTTGTTTTTTTACAAAAAACATTTCTTATGTATGTATATTCTTTTTATCAGGCCTTAAGTGTACAGTATGTAATACCTACGAAAGAGCTGAAGGAGCACAGACAACCATACAGTAATAAAGAGAAATTAATGTGTTGCTATAATGATAACTTTTGGAGTAACTAATCTAATAATAATATAATAAAATTTTGTCATATTTTAGCATAAATGGGTGTCAATTTTGGAGCCCACAAATGAATTTTTTTTTTTTACCTTTAAATGTAATGGTGACTATGTCCTTGATTTATGAGAACTTGCCTAAGAATGATTTTCCCAGAAACATTAATCTTCATAAGGTGAGGGAAGATTGTACATGTAGGTGGTAACCCTACAGTGTATTTGTGTGTATACATGAAAAACTGTATATAGATTTTTTTGTTCCAGTGCTTGCATAGGCGTTTGTACATGAGTTTGCCCCACCAACAGAGAGATTTACCAAGGGAGGCTTGTAGATTAGAAGCAAAGCCACACTCCAGGGTGCTGTCTCCTCTAAGCTCCTGCTGAAGGTGCGATTACCTCAAAGTGATGGCAGCTAACAAGTCCTATGTGTTCTCTAACCGCACTGCTGAGGTTAAATGTAGTCTGATGTTTCAAAGTTTCCATCTTTCCAAAGGCTGCCAACAGTGAGTGGGACATTTCTCAACCTTTGAGTATCTGAATGAATCTTCACATGACTTTGTGTTGTGGCAATGAAAGAAAAAATATGGTACTTTAGAACTGCTGTGGTTCTGTTACTGCCCTTTGTTCTTAGAATGTATACATAGTAGGTCTTGTAAAGAGTATGTCCTTCACAGATACTTCTGTTTTGTGCTGCTCATGCCAATATCACTACTGCTAGAGCTACTTCTCCACATTATTTCTCCTCTTCTAGCTGAATTGTTCCTTTTTTTTCTGCCAACAGTGGGACGGTGCTTATGACTACCCCATTGTGAGTGGACACAGCATTTTGGAGTTTCCCCTCCTCAGATTTGTGTGGTGAAGCCCCGAGGAAAAGTCAAGAGGTTCGTCCTCAAATGCAAAGTCTGTGTCAAGTGAGGAGGTGTGGCTAAGTCCATAAACAAAGAGGAGCAAGGAGTGGAGCAAAGAGTGGAGTGTGGCACAGAACCAATGGAAGGCCTCATCCTGGAGCCCAAAGCCGAGTGGATCGCTCGCTACAAGGCAGAGAGGAGGAGACAGCTTACCGAGCGCTACGGTGTCCCGGAGGAGCTGCCCCCAAAACACGTGAGGAGGGAAACTGGGGACCTTCTGGAACCCAATGGGACCATAGGGGTGCCAGAAGGGAATGGTTGTCATCTGGATGAGCCGTCTGCATCAGATCCTCCTCCAAACGTTTCTTCTGGATGTGTCCCGGGCAGGTGCGCTCTCAGTTTTTGGTTCTGTGTCCACGTATCCCATGTTGATAGTTTCATTACTAACATCCCACGTTCTACAAAAATAATACATTTTTGTGGGCCCACCTACAAGGATGCATCTACTTTTTCGTGAGTTAGTAGAGTTGCATAGTTTGCAACCTCCCAAAATATTCTTACATAGTATTATAATTTGTAAAGCCAGTTATTTTGCTGCTTCTTGGTGCTGTTTGTTAAATGTATTTGGCTAGATATAGTCCTGTAACCCTCATTAAGAGGAAGCAGAAGAGAAGACGACACAGGAACTAAATATAACTTAAATTAAACTTATGAAACATCAGATTGCTGTTAAGTGACAGACTGCACTCTCAGAGCGCTTGCTCAGCTGCTAGCGAACCTTATTTGGGCCTTTGCTGACATCCAGTGTCATTGGAGCACAGCACCATCCTGATAAGTGTGATCTGCTCTCTGCTTTTTTGGATTCTGTCCACTGATGTCTTCTACCTTCTTCTACCAGACACCTGTATCTCTGTAAAATTATGATTTGCCAAAGACTTTGAGTGGACTAAGCCTGCCGTGTCGTTTGAGTTTTAAGATTAGTGTTACCCTAGAAAGCAGGGAGGGTGAGATGAAGCTCAGTGCTCCTACATTCAGGTGTACGTTTGAATCAGGTTGACAGAGTTCAAAGCTTGCGTGTTCACCGTTTGTTCACAATCTTAAGACCGATGGAAGAAGACTGACAGACCACTTTTGTACCCTTGCTTACCTTGAAAGCTACATCACTGGCTGCCACGAGTCAGATTTGACCCCACGGGACTTGCTCTACTCTACTCTACAGACATGTCAAAGGTGTCGAAGGGGTAGCTGCTTGTGGTTTACTATAGGATGATTACAGATCACTGTTTCTTTCATGCCTTCATCTCACACTCCTTCCAGGCAGTTGTCCAAGAGCACTGGCAGCGTACACGGTGGAGGAGGCCTGCCGCCAGATACGGCAACAACCCCGACTTCCAGAGCTCCACAGTTACAGACCCGGGTGTCAGTGGGCCGCCTGAAGAGTACTCTCCTGCAGCAGACCTGTGGTGGGACCGCTGCCGAGAAGATGTACGATGTACCAGCCTAAGACTGCTCACCCGTAAACCTCTTACTGAGAACCTCATGCCCTAAAGGGCTGCAGATAGGTTTCGTGGGTCACATATCTTCAGTCTATCTGACCGGAGGCCCTAGATTAGCTTTCATGTAGCAAATGCTCTTGATCTGGGCTCTAGCTCACTTTACTTTTTAGTTAATTTGTTGCATCACCTCCTTCCTTCCTTCCCTGTTCTCAGATTCTGTTAAAGCCTCATGTTTTGGTGCTTTGTACAACAAAGGGTTAACTTAACCAATCTCCTGGACTGTTTTTCATTTTATGAAGAAATTACTGTGCAAGCACAGTAAAACTGAAATATTTCAAGGCCTTGAGATAAAGATGGCCAAACAGTGTCTCTCAAGAAATGTCCTTCCATCTGTTACCCTTCTTTTTGCCTCCTGTGTTTCCTTCTAAAGTAAGCAATATGAGGGACCCCGACTCCCTCTGAGATGGCGTTCTCCTTCCCAACCCAGTTCGCTGTCTGCTTTGCCTTACATATAATGTCACGTAATCCAGGATGGAAGGTCTTCCCCCCGTGTTGTGAGAATGTGCACATGAGAACTATACTTTTCAGGTTTCCAGTTTACCTTCCCACTTGTTTACTTCCTCTCTTCCCCTCCCTTACCCACTTGGACTATAGTGTAGATGATGGATGCGTGGCATCAACCCTCGACTTGGCCGTAAAACCGGGGTCTGAGGGCCGTCGACGGCCACGGAGGTACCTTCCTGGCGGCACTGTTGGAGGCCGTAAGACCAGCGAGCGCTTCAGAACACAACCCATCACAGCCAGCGAGATGGAGGAAAGTGGCGGGTAGGCAGCGTAACTGTGCAAGCTGGAAGGTGCACCTCAGCCTGCTGAAGCATGAGGTGTCACATAGTTTTGGCGAGATAGCGGTGCATTTGTACAAACACATCAGACACCATCTCTCTCCAGTAAATAACCAAATTAAACCTAATGAGGCAGGTCAGGCATGTTAACATTTGTCTTCTTCTCTTGCAGGGTGGATGGAGCTGAGAGGTCAGAAGGTAAATCCTTTTGACGGGCGTCCATTTACAGTGGAACTTCCTGTGTAAATGTATGCATTAATTCTGCACAATCCAGCATATTGCACCGTTGGCAGTGTACAGATATTAATGAACATATTAGTAATGCAGAAGTTTTCTGCCCTTTCAGCTGTGAACTAATCCATGAAACTATGCAGATACCGGGACCTTGTTATTACGCATACGTGAAAGGGGTGTGGAAGCTGCTATTGTGGGACAATGAGCTGATGGGCCACTGGTCCTGTGTGCTGACCAGCTTATCAGTTATAGGGAAGGTGCTGTTTGGAATGAAGGAGGAGAAGTGAAGATTGTAAACAGAGGCGGTAACAGAATTGTGCCGTACGGTGAGAGACGCAACACCCGTACTACCAGGACTTGGTATTAGAGATGGGTGTGAAGCCTTCTGAAAAAAACAGCAACGACATTCAGAGAAAGGCAGGGAAAGAGGATAAAGTGAGAAGGTTAGAGAGGTTAAACTGAGAAAAATCCAGGATTCAGAGAGTCGAGCGATCAGGTTTTTCGATCAGTCCTTGAACATGTCAGTCTGAAAGCCTAAATTGTTGGATATGTGTGATGCTGAGAAAAGTAGTTAAAATTTAGCCTTGATTAATGGGACCTGCTGGGAAACTCAGAAGCTTAGCTGCTTCAGTTCCCCTCATAATGTCTAAATCGGCTTAAAGAATGCTCTCGATTTTTGAGTAAAGACATCCCTGAGGTATGCGCAAGTTATGCTGTTCATCAGCCCTTGTTATGCGACCAAAGAACATCTTTAGCTTGTGATCTTCTGCATTCGGCGATGCTAAACGAAAGTAGAGGTTCGTTCTTTTGCGTCACAAATAGCTCAGCTGAGAATATTTGTCCTCTGTTCAGCGAGATGTTTTAGTCCATGTTCCTTGCAGCAGATTCCATCCAGAGTACATTTTTGGTTTCCTCGCGCTACAGTTGCACATGTAATCTCCCCGAGGCTGAATAGCATTGCTCGGTACCCAACATAAATCACGCTGCCAACGGCTTGTGGCCGCATGCCCGTCGCACTTTCATATGGAATGTCGGAATGACTTCCTTACAGCTTGACTCTTCCTCGTCGTGTTGACACATTTATGATTTTAAAACAAACACATATAATACGAAGCACTGAAAAAGATGCATACTGTATGGCGCTTACAGTGCCTTACGAATAGATGCCTTCCTTCCCGTGGGAGCATGTGGCCGCGACGAGCCGTACAGTTGCACTCCATGTTGGAATCAGCCTGTTGTGGACATGTTTCAGAAGGAGGTGGTGCAGCGTAAAGGCTCCCGGGTCTCCGAGTTCACCAGGACAGGCCATTGGCTGACACAGATGATAGAATTATAACCAGGTTGCATCGCCTTTCTGGAGTCAAAGCATCTGTATCTGTGCAGTAAAGCAGGTTTAGGTGGTCCACAGATAGGTGAGTTCTGGCAGAAGTCATCATTGATAAAGAAATTAACAGGGACCTTAAATAGAACAAGAGGTGCGGTTAAATACACTGATGGTATACAGTATATACCGCTGTCACCTGTTTTCTATGGTCTGTGTTGTTTTGCCAGTGGATGTGAAAACTGATGACAGAGCCAAGATGAGTGTTGCTGCCAAGATGTCCCTGTTTAAAGTGAGTGCTGCCACCTCGCTCCATTCCTCCCTACCATTAGCTCTGCTTTTAAGGACATCTTCTCTGTTGCCTGTCTTAAATTGTGCCTACACAGTGGCCTGAGTGTCAACCTCGACTTAGTGTTAATGCACGAGGTCAAAGGGGCCCAGCCAGTGGGGGTGGCTCCCCTCAGGCCAAAGAAATACTGTCATTTTAACCTCCAACCCTTTTCCAATGTTACATACTTCAACACAGTTTTAAAAGGCCAAATGGCAAAATGAAATCATTCAATAAGGTGTGAGGTTACAGCAAGAAAAGATGAACGGGGTAGCAGGTAGTATTGTGGTTCAAGGCATTGCAATGCAGTTGTGACCTTTTTTGATTGTCATATTTACTTTCCTGTAATTGATTTTGTTTTGCCATTTAACCTTTTTAAACTGTTGCTGTTCTGGTAAAAAAAAAAAAAATTACCCAGCTGTATAAATGGGTAAATCATTACACATGGTGAAGTCCACGCACCTGACATCATAAGCTGCTGGAGAAAAGTGTCAGCTAAACATAAGTAATAAAACGGATAGTATAGATAGTGTGTGTGTGTGTGTGTGTGGGTGTGCGCATGTATTCTCATTGAGCCTGTTATACATTGTGAGCTTTTTGCTGTGTTTTTAATCCAGTCCTACTTGTTCAGTTGATTTTAAATTCTCCACTCTGTATTCTCTATTTTCTTCTTTGTGGGTGGAAGTGTGAGTGTCACCTACTGGGTTCCTCAGAGTCCAGTTGTGACCATGGTGTCTCTGTGACCCAGGTGTGAATGTATTGGGACGCATATTAAAAGTGATTATGCGTCTATACTTAGCCCTGCCAGTAGGCCTGGCAGTAACAAGACACCCCAGCTTGGGTTGCACGGCCACCCCTTTTCTACAACTCTCCCCTCCATCAGGCTTCAGCCTGGCTGCTCGTGTTCTGTGGCTCTACTTTATTTAGAACACTCAGAACTTGCTTTGCAATCCAGTGATTCCCATCTTTCCACTTTGAAGGCCCCCCGGTCCCCTCCTCCGACACCTGTTGGAGAAGCTGAGCAGGCCTTTAGCTGGAGAGGTTCCACTCATACCCCGGAGCCTAGGCAGCCTGGTAGAGATGGCGCTGGTGCTCTTGGCTTGGGGTCACTTTAGGATTGAATGTGGGGTTCTACCTGGGTGTGTGGTGAACTGACCACCTAGAACATGTCTGAGAGCCTATTACCGCAAGAAGAAAGAACCCCAAACCAGCTTGTTTATGTGGGGAAGCCTACGAAAGAGTTTGGAGTAAGACAAGTATCAGATTGCGGTTTTGAGTTAGCTTTACTAAATTTTTGCATTTTGCAGGTGCTTTTCTCCAAAGAGATGTACAACTCGGAACAAACAAAAAAATGCCTCTGGCGACAGACGGAGGGTTTGGATACAGCCGCACAATTACTGAAGTGCTGCTTGTTTGGTCGATACAGCTTTTGTCACAGTGCACATATTCCCATCACTACCTATTGAAGTATAATACAAAATGGAAAATTGGTAGATAAAAGTCGGAGATTTATGTAGCTGTCAGGAGATGATGAGAGAAGTGGATTTTAAAGAGATGATTTTTTTTTTTTTAGCCCCATCTTGAATGCTGCAAGGCATCTTAGTACTGAGAAACAGAGGGAGTTTGTTGTTTGATACTGGAAGAAAGACTGTGAACCTTAAGCATAACAACAGTTTATAAGAAGAGCAGGTCCTGCTGTTGTGTTCTGTAAAATTATTAATGTCCAGTTGTGGAAGTTAAAAGGTAAAATGTACATTTATAAGCTACTCAAATCCAAATGATGCATTTACTACAGATGACTGTTGCAGCAGGTTGCAATACAAGGCAACCCAAAGAGTAGCTTCTGGTTTCATCTGTGTCCTACAGGAGCTGGAGAAGAACGCCAGTCCCGAGATCTCCTTCCTCAGGCCCCGCTCAGTTGCAGGGGTTCCGGACCGCCGGGTCCGCCGAGGCACCGACCAGCGAGCACTCACACAGCCGGTCACCAGTGAGGTCGTAGCTGCCAGGTTGGTTGTTTACTGATTCGCCTGTCCAATGACAGGGCTCAGTGTCTTTTAATGATAAAAGTATTGCAAGTTTTATGGCCTCATCTTTACTGACAGTTATCTGCTCATACAGCCTGAGACTTATACGTGCAGTGCTGGGGTGTGTGTCTGATCTTAGCAGTCATTTATATTGCTTTTGCAGTCTGAGGGAGGCAGATCAAACCCTGACTCAGTGGTGGCTTGTCTGTCATCCTACATGTTGCCTTTTGTTTGATCTGCGGTCGTGTCAGACAGACACCTGCTGTCTGGCTAACTAATTGCAAGCCCTAAAATATCAGGCCTTCATCTCTGTAATTGCAGCTTGGCCAGTTTTACAGAACAGCAGGTTTAAATAAGAGACGGATTGAGGCCGGCCATTTTCTGATCTGATAAGTTTAGCATGAACATTAAATACTTGCGAGTTAGAAAATGGGTATGTTGTGTTGCAGTCACCTTAGTGCATAACCAGAAATAAGATTTGGTCAGATAGGCAGCTATAAATCACAACCCGCCTGCACCTGTTCACCAGCCTGTCCTTGCTCCCCGGATGACCTTTGGCCCCATATTGTGCCAGCTGGGTGGTGGTTGGATAATGTTTATGAGAGTTCCCTCCCACTATCTGCCAGCACTTGATCTGTTTAGGAAAACAGCCAGGATTTTGGCTGTAACTTTGGATGGACAACAAATAGAAATTTTGATAGCAGATTTAATGTCATGCAAACAATCTTGTGTGATCCAGTTAATTATCTGCCATACTTGTGCAGATATTGTTGAATTGTGTTTCATCTGGCCATTTTCATGGATAATACCTCCATCATCCTCTAACTTCTGAATGCCAGTCAGCCCCAGTCCACCAACGTGGCCGAGAGTCTGAAGGTCCCCCTGGCAGGAGTGAAACCTGAGGAAGAGGATGAAAGCTCCAAGTTGACCCTGAGTGAGAAACTGGCCCTCTTTAATAAGCTGGCCCAGCCAGACAGCAAGACCAGCGTCCCGCATGAAGCTGCAGACAAGCGCCGTCAAAAGGGGGCGCGCTACCGCACCCAACCCATCACTCTGGATGAGGTTGATCTGGTGAGTCCTTAAAATCCTTGGCCAGGTCTCAGTGTTGACTGTGGATTTGTGGAAGGACTCTCAGTCTGGCTCAGATATTTTGACTATTGCCTCATATAAGCGGTCTAGTTAACATTAGCGTTCTGATTTGTCGCCTCCAGATTTGATCGGGCATTGAACTCATGAGCCACATCATATATGTCTTTACTGGTTGGTCAGTTTTTGTAGCTGATTCCTTTTTCCCAACGCGACTAACAATTATTTACCCATTTGCACAGCTGAGTGTTTATTTTTACTTGAGCGGTTCTCAGTAAATACAGTCCTCTTCGACACTACAGTAGGAGGTGGGATTTGAACCTGAAGCTCTGACTGCTGCCTTGCCTCCAACCAGGACATTGTCATTTTCTCACTGGTTTAGTTAGTTGTAATGAATGCAGGATAACACTGATGTTGAGCTCACATGCTGCACTAATGCCAATGCTAATCCAGGACGTTTGAACACCGGCAAGCAGCGGGAAAGCAAAGAGAAGCAGCACGGTGCTTCGTCACATGTCTGAATGAACACTTTATGTAATTACAGTCCATCCTCAATTTTCTTGACTATAGAGAAGGGTGTCTGGATATGGTGAAATTCAGCTCAGATGCCTCTACATGGGGACTAGGGGAAGCTTTGCTGCCATTAGGAAACTAACAAGGGAGATGGTCCTCTTTTGAGACGCCGTATCAAACACTATGTGAAACATTTGTATGCATTAGTAAAGTTTTTCCCCCCAAAAAAGCTAAAGAAACAGCATAATAGTTACATTTCCCTTACGTTATGTTTAAAATGTATTTTTGTAAATGGTGTTCTATAAAATCTGAAATCCTGTTAAAATGAGGTCTGTTAAATCGAGGATGGACTCTATTCCTCGGGATTGATTTTTTGAAGACCCCTGGAGGAGCAACAGGAGATTGCAGCACCAGCCCTTCAAGCAGTGCTATAAAAGATTATATTAATTCTTATTTAACTCTGATTACGTTACCACTTTTCTTCAGTATATTTAACCTGCATGTGCAGATACAGACCCAATATTGTTGTCCTGGCTTGAGACTGTTCCTGTCATACCACCAGCTCCAGAGGGGCCCCATTCAACTGCCTCCACTACACCTGTCGGCCCAGCTTCATGATAGACAGCAGGCCCTGTCTGTCAACCTACGTCCCAGTGAGGTGCGTGAGGCCAAGGCTCCACCCAGCGGGGAGTGGGAAGAGTCCCACCCTCTCAGGACCCCACTGCAGCAGCTGAACTGTGAGCCAAGAGAAATCAAAGGTATCTTGAAGAAGGGAGCGGTCTACAAGGGTGTAGAGGCAGTGCTAGTGGACAAGCACTCAGATGTGGGAGATGGAGCAAAACAAGAGGCGGGAACGGACATGAAGCCAAGAACCGTGGCAGAGGAGGAAGCAGGAAACCATGCTGAAACAACCATGGTCGTGCAGGAGAATGTCAAGGGATCACTGAACAGAAGCTGCAGCCTGCATGGTGCCCCCTGGAGGCAGAGGGGGAGGAACAGTTCCTCCATCCTCAGGGAGGAGCTCTCTTCCAAGCTCAGCAGAGCCCTGCCAGAGCAGCACCTCCTTGTGGAGGGGAACTCCATGTCTGAAGAGGGAAGGGACTGGGACAGCAGTAAGGAGGGCAACCTGGCCTCATCTGTGAGAGACAGGTACCTAGGTGACCACCAAGGATCTCTTTGTATGGTGTCCTTTAGTACTCTAATGTCAGGCAGGGGTGATAGTGTGCTGTTTTGTGGGTGTGCACGTACACGCACCTGGGTCAACCTCTCCTGCTGAGTGTCTCCATCTATGGACAGCTTTGCAGAGCGATGTGATGGTAATGGACTGCAGGGGGGAATACTTGGCCCAGAGGAGTTGATCGAGACATCCCAGACAGAGCGTTGCCGCAAGGTGCGAGACCCTGAGAACTCCTGGAGGAAGAAGGTGGGTCACAGCCCCGTAGCTGTTATGGTACATCGCATTATAGGAGTTGAAGTTGAGTTTTCACACCTTTCTCATGGAGCTGTGGTTGAAGGAGTGGATCCACAGTGTTAGTCGGGGACTGGGGGATGGGAGTAGAGCAGTGTGTGCTGAAATCTTTGCCAGCACACGTCTCGTATTGACGGGAAGTGTGTGGTGAGGTGTCTGCACATGCACTTGTCCTCTCTGGCTGGCATCCTCATAGAGCCTTTACCCTTTATTTGCCACACCGCAGTCCACCTTCTCCTTTCTCTCACCACAAACCCCCAGACCTCACACACCTCTCGCCTCCTCCCATCTGATTTTCTGTTTCCCCTTTCTTGTTCTGATTTACTTTGTTTTACCCTGTTTCACTGGCTATGTTCCTCATTCCTGCTCCTCCCTCCCTCCACTTTCTTTCTCTCTCCTCCTCCACGTGCCATCCTCTGTAGGCCGAGGATGAAATTTCCCACGATGCCTTTGTCTGCACCCTTTGCTGGGTAAGAGTGTACTTTACGTCTCGCTGATGTTTTAAGTGAAAAGCAAATATTGGTTTTTGGAGGACTTTATTACTGCACTTGCAGATAAACTACGTGCAATCTTCAATAAAAAGACCAGAAACTGACAAATATAGAATGTACAGAACTGTTAAGATCCAATATTTTGATTTTGCTTGTTGTTACGAGGAACATATTCTGTCATCTGCTGCCTCACTTTTGATTTTTAAACTTTAAACACAAAATCATCCTGGTTGAAGCCTGAAATAAACCTGGGTCATTATTGATCCGGTCCTGCTGTCTTAGACCAGGTTAAGCATGTAGGGGGTTCAGTTTGACCAACAGCCTGCACCCCCCCCCCCCTTTCTTACCTGTCTGTACCAGGAACCTGTGCTCTCCTCTGTCTTTGCTCCTGTTGGCAGTTCCTCCCAGTATGTTATCTGTTACAATCAGGTGAGTGTGTGTGTGAGTGTGTGTGTGTGTGTGTGTGTGTGTGTGTGTGTGTGTGTGTCCGTACGCCAGTGGCAGTAATGCAAGATTAGCTGTTTGCCTTAGTTGTGCCACGCTTTTGTTTGGATTGCAGTGATTGTTTCAAGTGTGGAAACACACTTGTCCTGTATGTGGCTTTGGTCCTGTAATTGTTTTTTGAAATTGAAATGAGAAAAAAACAGTAACCAGAGAACCTAGAGAAACATTTATTTTTTGCTTTCTGAGGGCAGCTGCTTGGGATTACTGTGCTTTGGTTTTATGATGGTGATTTAACCAGTCAGCAGAGGCGGGTGGGTGTGTATTGTTTTCTAGTCCTTTGTCACTGTGTCATAACAGTACAGGGACAAAATTATAAGTGAATACAAAGTGATCTCTCTCGCTCTCACTCACACTCACTCACACACACACACACAAACACACACACAAACACACACACACACACACACACAATGTCTAGGCTCTCGAAGTCATTAGTTCCATGTTATTGAACTTTTGGCTGAATGGTTTAAACTTTAACTATACTTCTAAAATGTATTCTAGGGCCTTTAAATGATGCCTGGTAATTTCCTGCTTTCTATCTGCTTTCTCTACTTAGTGTTTTTTTTTTTTTTTAAATCTGAAGCTCTTGACTTCTGTTTACCAACATCACTGTCTTTGCACAATATTTTGAATTAAGAGGGGTTGATGTTACAGCTGTAGGCTATACTGTAAAACAGCATGCTCCTAAAAAGAGAGATGATTTATTCCCTCACAGGCAGTTAAATCTGTTTTTTTTAAAAAGAAAGACCATGAAGGATTTCCTCCACCGATGTGGACACACTGCGTCCCCCAGGAAGTCCTTGAGCAGGTCCGATACGAGGCTTGCGTACTCAGGAAAACGTACAAAAGGAGAAAAACAAATGGGCTGGCAGACCAGACGAGATTTTAACCTGCTGTGCTTCATTAATTTTAGTTTCTTATTTAAGCAGAAGCTCAGTTTTCCCTTTCTTTGTTCTGCTTGTCCAGGCCACTCTTTCCTACGAGGCTCAGGAGGTCTCATCTCCAACGCAGGGCAGCTCTGAGACCCCATGGAGGCGAAAGGTGAAATAATATCAGTCACTCACTAAAGTCTGTTAGTGGATTACACCAACTGTACGCAGATATGCATGTCGGTAACGTCAGCAGCCCCAGAATATGTCTGTGGTAGAGCCAATAGGTTGTAAGACTAGTTATTATGTGATGATGTGTGGTTGCAAACCCTTAGCACATGCATATGTTTATTTTTACAGTTATAATATTATAATACTGCAGTGGACTACTGTCCCATTTAGGATGTAGTTTCACAGCCTGGTGCCCAGTGATACTGGAATAGGTTCTGAGCCGCCACCACCCTGACCAGGATTAAGCAGTTAGCAATAATGGATAGATGAATAATAGGATAATAATTATATACAATATGATATAATTACTTGTACCTCAGCTGACAAATGCAATGGGGCCTAGAGTCTCTTTGTAGCTCACTGTTTCTGTAACTCGAACTACTGAATAACGATAGACAAAATGTTAACAGTACAGCTTGAGCCCTCATTTATTTGCAGTTGAAATGTAGAAAAAAACTTTTTTTGCATACAGTTCAGGGTCTCGCTGTCTATCTTGCAAACATCCGAGATGAGACAGGGAACTCTGTGGATGGGATGCTAGTTATTTTATTTTTTTATTTAAACATGAAGTTGACGTTAGCAAATTTAAATGATTGAAAAGGGGTGGGGGGAAATGTCTACAACCTGCTGTTCAATGTGTTGGGGTCTGCTTTGTACATGTAAGACAGTGCTGTGTTCTTCTTGTGCACCAGTGGTGATAAAAGTATAATGATAGACATTTACCTCTATTTATTCTTTGTGTAGTTTCGGTAAAAGTCTCGGATATAGCTATAATCAATAAAAACTATGCTGAATGGTATTGGCCTTCCATGTGAAGTTGCAGTCCCACAGCACATTGGAGATACTATTCTGAGCCAGTTTTGCTGCCAGCTAATGGTGGCAAGTCATTAAAATTTTTTTAAGAATATTAGCTCAAATGTTTGTAGCACAGATTATAAACATACATGTTCCAAGACCCCCCAGCGGATGCCTGAAACTGCAGATAGTACTGAACCCTATATATACTATGTTTTTTCCTATACATACATACCTATGATAAAGTTTAATTTTTAAATTAGGCACAATAAGAGATTAACAGTAATAAATAAAAATAAAATAGAACAATTATAACAATATATTGTAATAAAAGTTATGTGAATGTGGTTTCACTTAGACCGATACTGCGACAGGTGACCTGATAACCAAGACAGCTACTAAGTGACAAACGGGGGGTAGCGCACACAGCGTGGATACGCTGGACAAATGAATCATTCACGAACCAGGCGGGACGGCGCGAGATTTCATCACGCTACTCAGGGCGGCGTGCAATTTAAAACTTTTTTTTCTGGAATTTTCCATTTAATGTTTTTGGACCGCGGTTGACCGAGGAAAGTGAAACCGCAGATAAGGGGGGACTGCTGTATACTTAAATTATAATAATATTTTAAAGATGTCACGAAATATTGCACAGGATCTCAATTTTTCCAGTTATTTACTGGCATTTATTAGAACATTGCTGGCTCAAGCATTGCGCATGTTCAGGAATTAGGGTAGCCTGGAATGGTGACAAAGCCACCGTTTGACTTTGCAGAAGCCTTGGGCTGAGCTGGAGATGCAGGCAGAGACGAGGATGCTGGAGGAGCACGTTAACACCCTACACGGCCAGGAGGAGCGGAAGGTTGAAGTGAAGGGATCCCATGATTCTGCAGCCACCAGCCACGTGGTGAAAAGAGGTCAAGACCCCCGCTGCATTGACCCTTTACTCCCACACATGCACACAAGAACACCTAACCATGCAGGTGAAAACTCGAGGTCAAATTGGCTTGACTGACAATGTCACAAGATTGTGAAGAGCTGCCAAAGTTAGTTTACTGTGTGCCAGAATAATTTCACTGAAGTACTGTACATTGGAACACCTCCATATCTCATAGACACGAGATGTAAGTGGGCGAATTGCTAATTGGAAATGTCTTGTGAGCAGGATGAAGTCCTTATTCCCCTCCGTTAGTGATGGAGGCTGCCAGTGTGTTGACACCAGTGTCTCTCCATCTTCCACACCTGGTGGAATCTAAATCTTCACCACAGACCACTAAAGAGGGGCCATGCTTTCCTAAAAGTGCATTCTGCTCCATTTCCATGTTTGTCACGACTCATGGTGTCCTGCACCCTTGGTGATCTTTGGTTGTAGCCTTTGCAGAGGTATCCACCCAGGCTCATGTGGAAGCAGAAGCAGACAGACTCCTCGATAAGACTGAGTCATTTCTGGACAAATTGGAAAGCAAAGGTGAGAACATATCTTCTCCCCCCAAGTTCAGATTACAGCAGAAGGGATTCTGTGGATTTCCTTTTGGACTCCCACATCTCCTCTGTCATCCAGCCCGCTCTGTGAAGGTGTCTGCCGAGGTGTTAAAAGAGGTGACAACCATGGACAGTGAGGGATCCTTTGGATGCTTCTACGGGGCTGTTACTACCTCTGTGATCACCTCCAGCGTTTCCGTGAACACGGAGCATGACTTTGGTGCCATCTTCCAGTCCAGTACTCCCAAGTAAGCGAAACCTATTTGAATTCATTATTTCTGCATCCTGCATCTAACTGTGTGTTTAACTGTGAATTTGCATCTCAGTCAGAATTTTGCTTTCTCTGAATAGACTCAGCATCCAGCTACTAGTAGCTTCTTATTATACGGTTGAGTGATTTTTGCCGTATTGCTTCAGGGTAAGTACCATGGTCAAGGGTATTAATATAGGACAGAGGGAGTCTGTCCTTGTTCCTTTAAGGGTAAGGTGCTGGGTGTGAACACTGCTCCACCTGCTGCCCCTTGCTTTGGGGGAAAAAAAAGTTTTGCACTGGTGCAAAAGCATTTGCAGACATTGACAGATTGTCCACTGTCTGTATCCAGGCTGATATCAGCAGTGGCAGAGCACAGGCGGTCGGTGCGTCCGACCCGCAAGGTCCAGGCATCTCGGAACCCCCTGAAGGCCCTGGCGGCACGGGATGACCTCCGGCAGGAGTATGTGGAGCAGCTGCCAAATGTAGAGCAAACGGGGTTAGAACCAGACAACAGTAAGTCCGGATGCCAGTTTTACTCCCTTTAAATTTTCGTGTGGTTCAGGGACTTGGGACCCCGGCTGGTTTGCTCATGTTCCTTGATCCTTATCCTATATAGGATAATTGGGTACATCTCTTTGTTTTGAATAAAAGTCGTTCCAAAGCGACTTGTGACCATTTGCTGTCACCATTAGTGGCCAAACATTCCAACATGGTGGACGCAGCCCTGGCAGCACCGACCAGCGAAAAGGAATCTCATAACCTGACCAGCGGTGCCCCACCCTTCAACAACCTCATGCTCATTCACATCAAAGGTCAGAAGCTCTGGTGTGACTCTGGGTTTTAAGGGTTGGGTTTTGGAGTCTTTAACCTCATGGCATTTCTTCCTCCTTGCGGACAGGCAGCCGACATGTCCAGGTGCGTTTGGTGGCGCCGGCATCCCGCTCGCTGAACAGTGGTGACTGCTTCCTTCTCGTCACACCTGGGCATTGCTGCGTGTGGGTCGGCAAGTTTGCCAACGCTGCGGAGAGGGCCAAGGTGCCACGTCGCCCACCACGTGCTCTTCAGGCTGTTGGTCTACCACTGATCCAGCTTCAGTGCACCATTCATCAGTTTTCAGATTATGCATATATTAATACTCAGTATTACTGTTGGCTCAGATTTAGCTGATGGCTTCAGCCATGGTGACTTACATGACTGATAGACCACTTTAAACAACTTGCAGTTATCTACCAATCCACACGACAGAGCAACACAACACATTCACACACAAAGAACAGTTTATACCTGGAGCACATTGTCTTTAGACTGTGGCTGGGAATGAAAGCGCCTGGAAGAAACTCATCAAGGGGTGATCATACAAACTCCACACAAACTCAACTGGCTTCATGCCTACATGCACACCCACAACCCCAGAGCTCCGAGGCAGCAGCACTGCCTTATGTCTTATGCTATATAGTCTGTTATTGCTTTTGGAGTCTATTATAATGTGACATAACACAAAGTACTTGAACTTCAGTGTAAATTTATGCTGTAAATCTTACTTGATGTTCAGCCCCCTTTTGATTAGTGCCACCTGCTGTTTGCACACCTGCGCAGAAACTAAACTGAGGTGGTGCCTGGGTGTGAAGCACCTCAACAGGTGTATGGGAACAGCAGTGCTGTGTTTCTGTCTGCTCTGCGTTCACCACGGTAAGGCTGTTCCCCTCCCTGCCTCCCACAGGCGCTGGAGATGGCGTCCTTTGTGCAGTCCAAGCAGGACATTGGCTGCAGGGCCACCCAGGTGACCATGCTGGAGGAGGGCATCAATGCAGAAGGCAGCCAGGCTGCTGATTTCTGGAGCATGCTGGGAGGGAGGACAGAGTACAGAGGTGTGCACGCACCTACGCACTAAGCACATGCACAGCACATGCACATCCAAGCACATTTATGTGTATGTGTCTGCCTGCCACAGGTATGGGAGACCCTCTGGAGGACGAGGCCTTTGAGACCCGGGTGGTGGAGTCCAACTGTGTGTACCGCCTTTTGGATGACCGGCTGGTTCCTGTCGAAGAGGCCTGGGCCTCCATGCCCAGCGTCGCCCTGCTCAGCTCTAAAGAGGTCAGGGTCGCCGCACTGCAGCCCCAAAACAATCAGGTCCATCTGTCAGTGTCCACTTATTCCTCACTGGCTCTCCTTAGCCGCTGTCACCCTTCACACTATTAGAGAGTCCAACCACAGGGGTCTCTACCCGTCCCCCCAGGCTTTGGTGTTTGACTTTGGCAGTGAGGTGTACTTGTGGCACGGCCAGGATGTCTCCCTACGTGACAGGAAGATGGCATTGCAGCTTGGCAGACAGGTGTGGGCTGGACCCTATGACTACACCAACTGCAGGGTT
Source organism: Arapaima gigas (assembly GCA_900497675.1). Classification (NCBI taxonomy): domain Eukaryota; kingdom Metazoa; phylum Chordata; class Actinopteri; order Osteoglossiformes; family Osteoglossidae; genus Arapaima; species Arapaima gigas. The sequence goes on along the minus strand of UFQX01000208.1, from coordinate 138,317 downwards.
AACCCCTTGGACCCCACTCATTGCAACCCAGAGGTCAGCTGGTAAGTCGCTCACACACACACACACACACACACACACACACACAAAGGCCAACCTGTTTGTTCTGTTAGTACAACTGACATGGAAGACGTTTTAGTGGCATATGGGGGGGGGGGGGGTAAATAAATAAAATATAATTTAAATTTAAATGGCTTCAGCCATGGTAACTTAAATGACTAATAGACCACTTTAAACAACTTGCAGTTACCTACCAATCCACACAACAGAGCAACACAACACATTCACACACAAAGAACAATTTATACCTGGTGCATGTCTTTGGACTGTGGCTGGGAATGAAAGCGCCTGGAGGAAATTCATCTGAAAGGGGGAGATCATACAAACTCCACGCAAACTCAACTGGATTCATGCCTACACGCCTAATTTAAATAATATATATAAATATTTTTTTTCTATGTGCCTCCATAACCTAATCCATGTCAGTTTTGCTTTTATACACATATAAAAAAGGCTTTCTGTTGTTCTCCATTGTGTCCTTTTAAAAGATGGATGAGCATGTTCTCCCAATATCTATTCAGACTAAACTGTTCATTTTGCATAACCAATAATCTTTTTTTGCAGGTTTACATTTTCACAAATAGTGATCATTTTACTGAGCCCTGCTGTTTTTTTTTGATCTTTTGATCCATTTATGACTTTTATTTATGGCAGTGCCACCTAGTGGAAGAGTGGTGCGTTCTGCTGAGAACTGTACCTGACACGGGAAGTGCGGACAGTTACCGTGCAGGAAGGTAACACGCCTGGTGTGTCTCCTCAGGCAGGGAGAGGGACGGCCCAGCTGGGCGCTGTTCGGCCATCTTTCGCAGCACAGTGAGACCACTTTGTTCAAAGAGAAGTTCCTGGACTGGCCTGCACACGGCCACAGCAGCAGAGAGGAGGTGGGCCCAATTCACCTTATGTAGAAATAGATATAGAAGGCCTAATACTGCTTGACTTTGAACAAATGCAGGTTATAGATTTAGTGTTTACATTATTTTTAAGTCCACAACTGACATCCAGAATAACATACAGTATTGAGCTGGTTGGGGCTCCAAGGGACAACAGCAGCACCTGTTCTGAGGTTTCCATTTAGCTGAATGGGCTGGGAGCGTCGGCCACCTGACCTCTGCACATCCCTTGCTCCCATCCAGAGTCCTGCATTCCCCACTGCCCATGAGCCCGGAGCTGCAGAGCTGCAGCCCTGCGATGCTAAAGCCTTGCTGGCAGGTGGAGGCAAGGTGCCGCGCACCATCCTGGAGGGTGTGGATGTGAATAGGGGGCACGGTCCGGTCCACATGGGGGACAGCGGGCTGGGAGAGCTGAGCACTTTGGGCGTGGACGTGTGGCACGTGCGGGACACAGACGAACAGCCGCTCCCCCAGAAAAGCTCAGGACAGCTCCACGAGGGGGACGCCTACGCCATCCGCTGGAGATACACCATCAGCGATGTGGGTAAGTTGCGGCGAATAAGGCAGTCAGCTACCATGTGGACTCTCTTACTCCACCCTGAGAAAACTGCATAACCCCCCCCCATCCCCCACTGTTAAATTCCTATTAATCTGTTCTTGAAAAGGGTCCATATGCCGACATTTTGTACAGTGAAAGTCTGTTTCCCATTGTTTTAAATGATGAAAAACAATAACACATTCCTGGCCCGTCCAAAATCTCCAAACTGTTTTCCCAGATATCATTAAAACGCCAGAAAACACCTATATAACTCTCAGTGGACGACTCTGGAGATGCTCCACATAAATTGTATTTTTCATTCTGGAAATGACAAGAGCTGTTACACCGAAATGACACATAAAGAGAGTTTGTCAATCGAGGGCATGCCTGTATTTTGTGTCTGTGCAACGTGTGTCTGACGTAAGTGCTTGGTTTAACGGCACCCTTTCTCCCCTCACAGCGGGAGAAGCGCAGCTCTCCGAGGGCCTGACTGCCAGGGCTTCTGTCCGCGAGCGCACCGCTTTTTTCTTCTGGCAGGGCCGACGCTACAGCATCGACAGGAGTCGGGCTTCTGCCTTTGTGAGCAAGGAGCTGGGTGGCCACGCGGAGGAGCAGGTGAGCACCGCTATTCCTCCTTCACCTCCTCTTCATTTAACATTTAGTAGTTTGCGAAGTCCTGCTCTCGGGAGGCCACACAGAGCACGCCTTGGGCTAAAATATGGAACACACCTAATGTGATTATAGCTGTGGAAGGGTTTGTTCATCAGGTCCACAGCCTGCTGTTGACTTTCCTCCACGTGGCCACGACTGTATCTTTAATGGGACAAATGAAAACCAAGCGTGAAGTCCCAGCAGGAGCAATTATCTCCTCGCCTGACAACGGCCTGTGTGCCGAGCTCTGCCGGTGCCTGCCATCAATTGGAGAGCCGTTCATGAGTTCTCTCTCATCATCATCGATCACGTTCTCCCCGATCAATCGTCATTGACGAAGCTGTGGGTACCACAGGACTGTGAAGTGTTCCTCTTACACAGAGGGGGTATTGATCGTGTGTGTGGGGGCCGACACAGCGCTGGGTTATAGAGGCAACAGGCTTGTTGTAATAATTATTATTTCTTTAGTGTTGGGTCAAATGTCCAGCTTATTGGTAATAGTAAGACCCCCCCCAGCATTCAGAGTGCAAGTGTGTGTCCGGAAGCCCTGCTCTGTTCCAGTAGAGGTTGCTCTCTTACTCTCTGGGTGTCCAGGTGCTGGTGCTCCAGGGCAAGGAGCCTCCCTGCTTCCTTCAGCTCTTCCAAGGAGGCTTGGTCATCCACCGGGGCAGCCGTCGGGACAGCGCCTCTAGTGCCGGCCGTTGGCGGCTGTTCTGTGTGAGGGGTGAGGCCCCGGAGGAGGCCTGGCTGTTGGAGACCGAGTGCCGGTGTGGCAGCCTGCGCTCCCGCGGTTCCCTGGTGTTGCTGGGTGCCCATCGGGGAATGCTCTACCTGTGGCATGGGTGCAAGGCCCATGCCAGCGCCCGTGAGGTGGGCAGGAGGGCTGCAAAGCGCCTCACAGAGAAGTAAGGTGACACCATCTTTTAAAATAATTTTTCCTCCAACAGTGCTGATCTGGTGGGCTGAGTGTGTGTGTGTGTGTGTGCGCGTTTGGCAGCCGCCCTCCTGAGCTTGGACTCGATGGCAGCAGCGGTGTCACGGTACAAGAAGTGGAGGAAGGGGCGGAGCCAGCCGAGTTCTGGCACGCGCTCGGGCCACCGGACAGGAAGGCCTACGACTGCATGCTGCAAGGTACCGCACACCTGGGCCTGAATTGTTTCCTGGATTATTTCCGCAAACCGAATGCGTTACGGCCCGACTATTCTTGGGCAGTGTGTGTAGTTTCGCGATGCTCTGCGTGTTAAAGCTTCTGCCAAATTAATAACTGCGAGGGGATCACTGCAGCACAACAGACTGTGTTTCTGCGCAGACCCAGGAAAGTACAACTTCACACCACGCCTCTTCCACCTAAGCGCTCGCTCGGGGGTTTTCCAGGGGAAGGAGCTACTGAGCCCCACTTGGATGGAAGACGTGGTCACGGCCATGCCTTTTCCGCAGGAGACCCTGTGTGCGGAGCCAGAACCAGGTCAGCTTGGACTCACACATGTTATCTGGTGCCCAATGCTGTTTAGTGCTGATACACACCTATTGCTGACATGTAAAATATGTTTAACTGCTACATACATTTGCAGGAATCTGTCGGCTGAGTACTAATTTAAATGTAGCGGTTGAGCTGATGTTGTGGTTCCTCACTGACCTGCCGATCCCCCACCAGCCCTCTTCCTGCTGGACAACCGTATGGAGGTGTATCTGTGGGAGGGCCGGCAGCCGGGTGATGTAGGGTGTGTCGGATCGGAGCGCCCCCGATGGGAGAGGGAGAGGAAGTGCGCCATGGAGACGGCGCTGCACTACTGCAAAGGTTAGACAGCAAGGGGTGGAAACCCAGTCTAAAGAGGAGTGACTGTGGAATTCACCTCACTTTCGCAGTGTTCACAGCTCGTGGCTGGTGTTCCCAAAGTGACTGATAACAAGGTGATGAATGTTGAGGTGGTCAACAGTCAGGATTACATAGTAGTGCAAAGGTTAGAGGTTGGGGGTGGAGTCTAATTCCACTGTCAGGCTCAAGTCAAGTGAGAAGTCTCCATCCTTAACCACCATGCAAGCTTCTGTGATGTTTCCTTCATTCAAGGTTAGGCTTTCGGCAGGAACCGACGAGATCACTGTCGGATTGGTGTCTTTCAGAGAGAAACCCGCGCCGACCCCCGCAGGCCTATCTGATCTTTGCAGGGTCTGAGCCGCTCACCTTCACCAACATCTTTCCCTGCTGGGAACTGGACACCAGGACAGACCCTGAGGTAGGAGATGGGACCCTGGGATTGGTGCCATTAAAATGATGACATTCCCTGAGGACTCATGGTGAGAGCTGCTTGTGTGTGGACAGGGTGAGGTACCACGTGGTAAGGTGATGTTGGTGAAGGACGTGCTGGACAGACTCACCAAGGCCCAGTCTACAGAGGAGGAGCTCCTCTCCAAACCACTGCCCTATGCTCCTGGAGATCCATCTCTTTGACCAGGACTTCCAGGCAAGCTTGTGTCACCTATTCCACCAGATTGGTCTAACAACAATCTATGCTGTCATTGTGTGTGACATAAACGTGATCTACGCACAACCTGTCATAATTTCTCTTAGTTTTATACGAGTATCTAATCAGAAATATGTCGTTATTGTGTGAATGGTGTTTAGATGTTCAGGGCCACATAAAATTGATTTATTTGTTGTTGTTTGGAAAGCGGAGTGACTTGTGTGTGAATTTTTTGCAGAGGGTGCTGGAAATGAAGAGGGACACTTTGAAGTCCCTTCTGAGCTGCAACCAGATCAGCCTGAAAAAAAGCAGAGGCCTGATTTGAAACACAAATGTAATTCCAACAAATGTCTTTTAAAGAGCTATTTCACGGATGGGGAAAACTTGCACTTTTTATAGCTTACATTTTAAAGGAAAGGCACGTTTTTTTGTGAAATGCGAAGGTGAACGTTCAGGTGTACAGTGTATTCTGCTGTTTTTAAGGGCTTCTCTGTTTGTTCATTACGATGCCTGTCTACCCAAATGGTGATTTTTTTTTTTTTGTAATTTTTTTTTTGGCTACTTTATGCAAGTTAAGGGCTTACAGGATCACATGTACCTTAAAAAATGGTGCAAACAATTTCCAACTACATTAAAGTCACATTATAGTGTTCAGTGACGCCTGCTAGCTCTTTTACATATATCCTGTTTTTTTTCTTCTGTTGTAAACCTCATGTAAACCAAGGAGGGAAAAAAATGAAACGAGTTTGTTGCTTGATGTGCAAGAGGTTGAATGCAGAGCTGGTTGTTTCTTTTGTAGATATGTGTAGAGTGTAGATCTGCTGACTGTACCATCAGATCTTTGTGTCATGAGAAGAAAATGGCTCTTTGCTCTGATCCTGTGCTGGAAAAGATAAGCTTCTGTGTCACTGATGTATATGACTCAGTACTCTGGTAAAACAATAAAAATTATTATTTTCAAAGTAGCTAATTTTCATAAATTAATGCATGCCAATAAACATCTAAAAATTAAAAAGCTAATTTTATATAAACGATTTTTGTATATTTTTAAGTTTGATGTATCCACTGGAAGGGTGAAATGAATACGCTGCACCTTTCAGAGTTTCACTCTCCGTTACACTCATATTCAGCCACTAATCTTCACCCGTTTACACAGCAGGGTTTTCTTGCCGTATCAGTTCAGGGTAAACACCACATTCACAGGTACTGGAGCAGAAGCACGGATTTAAACCACAGACCTACAGGTTACAAGTGCCTGCACCACTACGCCACCCGCTGGCCTGCTTTATGCTTCAAGATGATTCTTGTACTGCAAGTGTCCTTAAAAATCTGCCATCCTTCCCAAGAAAAAACAAAAAGCAACAAGTTTTCTGTTTAGAAAACTTTATTTCTGCAAGTCGATTTAAACAAATAGGAGGAAGAACACCAGTAACCGGCATCGACAGTACTGAGGGGAAACCAACCGACGAAGCTTTTCAAAAGAGCCTTGAGTCCTAATGGAAGCAACGTAAACAGGAGGGAGGGAGCAGCACTCCGCTTTCTGCTGATCGATGCCGTTCAACGCCCGGTGTCTCCCCGGCACAGCGTGACCGCTGCTGTCAACAAACACCTCTTCACCGCTTCCTGCCATTAGCGTCTCGGCAGGGAAAAATCCGGAAGGCCACAAGCAAACCGCTGTCCTGCACCCGCCTCGCATTCCGCTTTGTAAACATTTCAGGACTCCAAGTCCAGCATCTCGAATGCGAGTCACAAACATCATACAAGTTCTGCAAGTTTGCACGCTGCCCACCAGGGTGGGGTCACAGCAGTGTTGGGGACCGTCACGCGTGGTGCTGAACACAGGCTCAAGGGGGTCATAATGCTCTGACCGCCTGGATCCTTCTGGTCCAGGTTTGGATTCTGGAGTTAGCAACCCAATTGGGCAATGGGATTGTATCGGCTGAATTATGAGAGCGCCCCCTAGTGATCTGAGAAGAAAGTAGAAAGCTCTTCTAATGACTTCCCTGCTTGGGCTTCCCCATCCCTGCCCTTCCCAACTCAGCTGCTAGACTTTACCAGGGGGTCTCAAACCAATATACACCTGCCCAGCTGTATTTACATCTATTGTGCCCTCTAACTATTGAATACTGTATGTACATCAGTATAAAAACTTACATCTATTTAGCTGATGCTTTTCTACAAAGCGACTAATAATGTCTGTGCTGCATGAAAATATTTACCCATTTATACAGCTGGGTAAATACCTTGATCAAGAGTAACTGCAGCATATATATAACTGCTGAGAAAAGTGCTGCTTACATAACGGTTACATTTAAGTGCTGTTTCTGTTTGTCCAAAAGGAAGCGTAAGAATACAAACGGTGTAATTATCGATTGCCCGGCTGAGAAACGCACACCTGAAATAATAAAAAACAAGAACTGCTGCGTTCCAGAAACGTGTAGTTAGTGACAGCCGGCGTCGTCTGAGATCCCCTGCCGGACGAGCACCTGTGAGACGAACGCCGCGTTTGGACGCCTTCACTCAGCTTTCGTCTATTTTGCGTTTGGCCTCAAATTACAACCGGGGTTTTTTTTTGCTTCCACCCCAGGTGTTTGTCAACGCCTCTTTAACCAGTGGCTGCGTGTTATTCCTCAGAATTAGACACACGTGTATTCCAACACAAAGACTTAAGGTCCGCGGAGGGAAAACCGAACCAGAGGCGGTCTTGGAATTGCCAGCTGTTGACGTGAGTGCGAGACGAAGAGTGTGAAGCGGCTGCGCGGCGATCTGTATTTCAGCGAACGGCTGAGCTATTGCTTCGTGATGCCTCAAGGGCGGGACGAGGGAGGCAAATGTGATTTGGGTGTCGGGAAAACGGTGAAGGTACCAAATCCTGATGCGACACGTGCAAATCTAAAGGAAAATTAAAAGGTATGACCAGTATTTATGCATCTGCATCAATCCCTGATCATCTATGTATCAACAATCATATATGAAATAGAAATGCACTTTGTAACTTTGTCCGCATAAAATATGATTTACTACAGTATTTATGTACAGTATTAGTATTTACTGTGTATTTGTGGTTTATATATATATATATATATATATATATATATATACACACACATACACACACACACAAGTCTCAGATGTACTTTTGCGCTTGTGCATGTTGCGTGTTTGTGTGATTTCCTCTCTCTCAGCATGTGCTTTGTTACGTGCGTCTACCTGCGTGTGCGTGTGCGTGTGTATGCACGCGAGTCTCTCTAGATGGCCTGCTCCTGCTGGATGGCCTCGGCTGCCGCCATGTTCCGCTCCGGCTCGGATGCCAGTGCCGCCTGTCTCAGCGCCGCCATGTGGCCCTCAGCGGCGTGCAGTGACCGGTCGATCCAGTCGAGGCTGCCCGACATGTGACAGGCGTTCCGGGTCACCAGCACCAGGTGGCTCACAGACAGCAGCAAGGCGGTGGCCCTTTGGGGTCAAAATTTAACAGGATTCTCATGAACAGGTGTGTTACAGGTACCTCACTCCCCTCTTTTCCCTTCCCAAACATACATCACACAACAAAAACATACAGGTTATACATATATTTATGTCCGGTACTGTTACAGTATGGGTGTCGCTGTCAAGATACACGCCTTGACTTGCAAGTGTTTGCTTATGTGAGAAAAATGACACCGTTTACCGAGTTACAACCAAATATGAGGCTGATTTATACTGTTTACAAGCTGTTTACCCTACTGTTTAGGGTTAGCTTATAGCTGATGGCGGCGATTATTTCTCTGCCTGATGGGATTTCACCTTACGAGTCGACTTCAAGGGATGCACTGCGCTCATAAATAGAGGGATGCCTATATTTGTTATTGTTTAATAACAGTTGTTGAGAATTTCAGTAATTTTGTTCTCCATTAAGACAGGAACAACACTTCTTATTGTTTTGGTCGATATCTGGGAGTAACTTGCTTGTAACGAGTTAGAATTCCCCATAAGAACGGCACTTGTCATTTTGATTTTCATCCAACAAATGAAGTTCCAGGAATGATTGCGGTTCATAAATTTAGGAATAGATGTGTCTAATTTTGAAACATTATGCAAAATAATCGTCTGAGATTTCAGACAGCTGAACTACCCTGTATCCGTATTTCCCACGGGTACTACCTGGCATCGAGAAGGATGGGGTCCAGAGGTGGATACATTGATCGAACAACATCATCCACCCTGCAGGAGGTCAAAGGGGAAAACCAATCATTTGTCTAGAAACACAATCTCAAGTCACGTGACGGGCTTTGTGATGAGATTCTCACACATAATCTCACCTGGGACTGATGCGTTTGGCCACTGTGATGATGTCACTGAGGCAGGATGGGGTCTTTACCTTTGTCCCGGAGCCCATTGTCATGGCAACCAGCTTTTCTGTCAGTGTGTGGCATATCTGAATTTTGGAGAGGCAAAGAAATGCTTTAACTCCAGCAAAACGCTTCCTTTTGTTATTTAGAAAAAAATTAATGATGAAAATGCGACACTGTAATATTACCTTTAAGATAGCAATACAATGCGAAACCAAACCCCTGAAATAAAGGATGAATGAATAAAGATGAATATACGATGCACTGGGAATCATTTGATCTTTCTCTGAGTGAACGTAAAGACAGACGGGAACACGAAAGGTGAAGGTTCAAAGAACTCCACAGATGTGCTAAACGTACGAGGCATCCTCAATCCAGTCCTCGTTCTCCAAGATGGCCTCGATGTTCGGGTTGGTGATGACCACGTCATCCAGCTCCAACTCGGAGGGCTCGCTCTGCGTTTCCATGGCGCCAATCAGGTCCACGGTGGGCCTGTGGAGGGATGTGGAGGTGAGCTGCCTGGGAGACACTTGTAGTCCTGTGGGATTCAGGGCCATGTGGTTACTCCCCTCACTCCTAGTGGTTATGGTATTGATACGGCTCTCTTGGTTTCATCTGGAGCAGAATGCAACTGTAAATGACAACTCTGATAAGAAAGAACAACACTATCTTTGGAAAAATTGCTTGGCATTGTCACCAATCCTCCCATGTGTGGGCCAATCGTGGTCTCTGTGCCTCTCAATACAGAAGTTTTGAAATGGGAACTGTTTCAAAGCTATATTGTTAAAAGTAAACAAAAGGAACCGAGAGAGATTAGAGTGTTTAATCAAAAAAAAATAAATCTGTCTTTCTTCCGCTACAGTGGCCACTCTGCCTGAAAGCCTTGGGAAAGTGGGACATTTCATCTCGCTCGTTCTCCTTCCAGCCTGGCACATCAATTGCTCCTCCTTCGCCAGATCCTTCTGGGCCTGAGCTCTGCTATAGAATGAGCAGAACAAAGGAATAAAATCACGCTTTGTGGCAGTCAAAAGCAGGTATGGGCTACAGTTCCCCTGCTATCGCTGTCTGAAAATGTAATGCACTGTTCCTTTGTGGAGGCGAAACACCAGTGGGACACAACGGTTCACGGACGGCAGCATTTCAGTGTGCCGTTTCGAGCCAGGGAGTGTAAACACCCTGTTCGCTCCACCTCTGTTAACTCTAGCTGCAGCAGCAGAAAAAAAGCTTGAAGCCCAGAGGGTTTCTGGGGGCCTTGGTACCTGCGCGGCCTGATCCATGGCTCTGTGTGGGAGTACGGATTCAGAGCACAGGAAGCTTCTGTACTTAGCTGGGAGCTGGAGCTGGTCTATGCCTTTCTTAGGTACAAGCATAGCTGAGTGGCGTGAAACGGATCCTGATTTAGGAACAATGATAAAGATGTTTGATTGTTTCACAAAACATATCCACCAGGGTCAACAGAAAAACTTTAAATGCTGCTTTCGGATAAAAGTGTCTGCCATACATCTTAGAATCATTAATTCACTGTCAACAACAGCTTGTCAGCTTGATGCAGGGTGTGAAGAAGGGTGCACCTTGGATGGGATGGCAGTCCATCTCAGGGGGAGGGCCGCACCCACAAAAAAAGGGCAGTACAGAGTCGCCACGTCTTTGGACTGTGGGAGGAAACCCAGTGGAAAGCCACACAAACATGGGCAGAACACAACTTTCATCCAGACCGAGCTGGATTAGAACCCGCTTCCCAACTCTCAGTACAGAGAGCAGACAGATACATACTGTGCCACTGTTCCACCAGACATTAAAACATCTCGACTAAGGCACGTGAGTAGAAGTGGCCAATGTATGACTGGGCTGTCTAGTATAAAAATGCATTTATCTAAACTACCTAATTTATCACACCTTCCTCTCTATTGCCAAAATTCCAAAGTCTTATTAGACCCCATTCTTTCATTTCACCCCTTTGAATTTCAAACCCCAGTTCCAGGTACTGACTTGGACTCAAACTGGTGCAGCGGGCTGGTGGGGTGGCAATAGCGTTGGCGGCAGACGACCACCAGGGCCACGAAGGATGCAAGGAAGATGGCAGAAAGCACGGCGATGGCAACGATCACCACCGTCTCCATGGCGATGCCGTCCACAGCGCCAGCCGTCGCTCGGGTATGCAGGGCTTTCACCAGTCTCTGCTGGGGCCGGTTGCTACGAACCTACATTCATCAGAAACAAAAAAACCACTCACGTCTTTTGGTATCAATTACAGAGGTGTCACACAGCCTGAATGCTACACAATGGACTAATAGTTTTCAATTTTTTTCAGCTGCATGGCACATAAACATACAAATTACATCCACCCGATCCTCTTGCTGCACCTGCTGTCTGGTTTCCTGCAGTTGATGAAACGTGTAAAAAAAAAAGTACCGAGCCATTAGTTATCCCTTTTCCGTCTTTTTCGATTTTGTAATATTTGCACTGCTCCATCTCGCTCCGTGCGTTGAATCACACCTCTAAAATACACAAAATCCGGCTGCGAGTCAGACATTAACCACTTCTCGACATCTACAGCCTCACGCTCTCTCCGGCAACAAACACATGGGCCTCGGGAAACGAAGGAGAAAAAACACGATAAATATTATTTCTCCATGCCTCGCTTTCTGTTTTACGTTCGACAATGCTTAGCTTCGAAAACAGATCTCCGGGATTAGACAGGTTTACTGCTTTTTCACCCAAAACAGTGTTCAAGTACTGCATAAAATATCTACTTAGCATTTAAAGCATGCACTGAAGCAAGAGCGTGGTTTACCTGTCCTATGTTTTCATGACCAACTTCCAAATTAGGAATCTGGGAATGTGTCACGTGTGGAGACCAACTTAGATCATCATTCCAGATGACAGGAAGAGGCTGAAAAGTATGACATCACGAAGATGGTGGCCCCTAATAGATCCTACGTGGTCGGACAGTGCGAACTCTAGGCCTACATGGTAGTCGCCTTCTTGCCACACTATGGATGAAGCAAAGAGGGCTACTCTTACCTGCACTCTGCTCAGGTTAGTTACTTGTTAACCAGGCCCGGCCCTTCCTGTGTCTGGCGCAGCTGTTTATCTTGGGTAGAGAAACAAAGAAGCGCTGCCCCTTTTTTATTCAGTCAAATACTTCCTGCACACAATCTAACTATACCTACCATGAGTTACAAATCTGACGTGAAATGCTCAGTTTGATCTGTACAGTAGTGGCTAGAACTGTTTCCTTCTTCTCAAAGGAGCTGGGTTCAAATCCCACTCCTGCTGCAGTAGCAGTGATCAAGGATCTTACATAGTAAAAATGACCCAGTGAATAAAAGTAAGCTCATGGTACAAACCTAATGCTGGAAGTCGTTTTGCGGAAAAGCTTGAACTAAACAAATAAATAAAACATTGTAAAAATACAGCCTTTACCATCTTTCATAGTAAGCCCATGAAGTTAATCTGGTTAACATCACCATTCATCTTATATGTATACAAGTTTGCATTCACAATCAGGTTGTAATGACTAGCTGTCTTCCGAGGGAAAAATGCTGGTATCACAGCCCATCCACCAGCAAAAGACAGACACAGAACAGGAATTTCATAGTACCACCGCACACCATTTTGTGGGAGTTAACAAATGTCCGGAGACAAGCTGTCTCTGTGTGTGTGTGTGTGTGTGTGTGTGTGTGTGTGTGTGTGTGTGTGTGTGTGTGTGTGTGTGTGTGTGTGCGCGCGCCTGTGCATTTGGCTTTTGTTGGATAACGAAGATCCAAAAATACAGGGAAAGTTGTATTTAAACACCACTCTGTGTGTAGTGGAATATCCAGCACAACTATTAGTTATTATGAAAGAATAAAATAAAACAGTAACAACACAAAAAATTTTATCTGGCACAACTACATTGTGTTGCAATTTGAACAGTGCACCGCAGAGCCAAACTATCTGTGGGAGCCGGCACGATTTTCAGCCAAACCATCTGGAACATGTTCTAGGAACTTGGAGTTTGGAGTTGCCACCGGATCATCACACGAATATTAGAGAAACGTTGTGCACTTTTCATCAAGGGGACATGGGAAATAAATGTTGGCTCAAAAGGGAAACTTTGCTGCTTGGAAGCTCAAAAGGGTACAAGTGTTTTTAGAGGGCACTGGAGGAGAGCTCTGCCATTGTTTGAGAAACTCAAAGTGTTGTGTTTGGAGATGATAACCACAGCATATGAGGATTTAAAAAAAAACCCTGCTTAAAAGGAGTTTGCAAAGACAAATTGAGCTAAATGTACGGGGTACAAACTAGAGACCCAGAGCCTTTAAAAACAATATGGCCTAACAAAAACCCAGAACTGAAACATTCAAGCTGAACACAATTTTGCTAAAACAGAGCTTCCTTTATTTCTGAAAATACAAATGGCTCAGGTTAATCTTCTGGATGAGGGATGGAAAGTATCTGCAGCCAAACAAATTTGTTCAAATGAGGCAGTGTTTGCTGTCACCATTTGCAGACGTTATCTGAAAAGCCCGTTCGGAATGCTGTAATTCTCTAATAGGATTAATCCACAATTCATTCCAAACATGAAGCACGTGGTGCTGACTTTAATTTAACAGTATTGCCTCTGCGTGTTTTACGGCATAGGTCTGAAACAATGGCACAAATCTGTCAAAAATGGCATGCGGGGGGTTCGATGATACAGCTGTGTATTCTCACAGCGTATGTGGCTTGAGTTTAGTCTAAACTGCAGAGATCCTCGCCGTGTCGGTTTAACTTGTCAGTTTCCAGAGCTGATGATGTCAGGCAGGTTATAAACTTGAGAGTGGGAAGCTGGTCCACAGAACAGTGACTGAAGGCCACACAACACCCAAGGCAAACTGAGGCCTTCACACCCAGCACAAGTATGGGATTTTTTTTTGTCATATTAACACACGTGGGTTATTTTGTACCCAGTGTTTACTCGGTGGGTCTAAATGTAGTAGCGTGGCTCGAGAATAATTCGATTTCTGTGAAATATATCTTTTTGGAGGGACGGCCGGATTCGAGCCTTTTATTATTGACGGAGAAACTTTGGCACTTTTAAAGCCACAGTTTCACTGCAGATGGACTTTAAGGAATAAATCCTCAAACCAAACAACCCTTCTCCAATGTGAGCAAATGACCGAATCAGATGACCGCTGGAGTTATGCCCATTTACAGACTCAGCACCTCTTTACTGACCGTCAATTATCAAAGTCTACAAAGTCCAAAGTTTTTTTGGATAATACACCCTTCATCATATAATATGTTGGTTACCATTTCTAACCATTCTAACCAGTAAATATTAGTGATTAGAAATTGTATATTAGTGCAGCATACAGCAGCATCACCTTAATAAGGACTTTGGACTCTGTATAACAATGACCTTCTAAGCAGACATTTACAAATCAAACTTTATTATTACTTTATTCATAATAAATGTACAAATAATTGTCATGCTTTTATATATCTATGTAGATATGAGTTAATGTCCTGAAAACAGACACCAGAGATACCCTCTGAAGTCTCAGTAAGGGGTTCTGTCTACTTTTTATTTCCTATTAAATTTACATTATTATTATTATATTTGCAACTTATTTAACCACCTCCCCGAAGTTTATTTTACATTATCATTCACTGTCAGCCACACTAGTTAACGACTGGTTAACGCAATGTGGGCATTCGTTAACTAGAACTCATCTCCTCTCTAGTTAATCCCTTTACGCAACTCCCTTTGCCTACGGAGTCCTCAACTTTTACTCTTTTTTTTTATTTCCCCTTTCCACGACTCTTCACATCATTATTAAATACGTTTTCCTACAAAATAGTGTTTTTATTTCAAGAACTACTAGACTCACCCGCTCATGTCGCCCCTTCACCGTCCGTTGCGCTTTTTACGCGCCAAGGCGTCGGTGCCGCGCTGCGCGGAGACAGTGCGGAGCTCTCGGCGCGGGGGCGCGCCTGGGCCGTGACGCGGGTGCCCGCGGAGTAGCCACTTTACGCGGGAGCGAGCACTGAGGCATTTCTCTGCTTCTCCCAAACTCGGCTCCTCCAGGTAACGGCTCCAACGGACCTGTCTTATAACTTAAGACATTCATTTCCTCGGTGCCTGAAAATGACACCAGTGGGTGTTAAATTAAGTTCACCTCATCAGCATAGCTGTCGTCGTCGAAAAGAATGTTAACAGGTACACACATTGACATTAAACAAAACGTCCAAATAAGTTTTCATACTAATACTAGCACCCCGTCGCTTTTCAGATTTTTCTCGTGTTGCCATAAAACCCGTGTTCTTTTCAAAATATACCCTCATATTGCTGTTCACCCCGTGTGCCTTTCAGAGTTCCCCCATACTATCGCGATATGTCGGATATGCAGTTTGCGCGATGTATCTGCGCTCGGTTATTCTCCAAATCTCGCCTTTCTGCCTTATATTCTTCCCAAATGTGCCCCTGCTCTGCAGGACACCCACCTGAAAGCTGCCTCGACTATCGCCACACACTGCGTGTGACTTAAATCGAATAGTTTTGCAATCGTATACAGAATATTCTCATCCAAATCTGCTCTTGTTATCACGATGTACCCCGTGTGAACTTCAGATCTGGTGATGTAATATTCTCCGCGTTCTTTTCCCAGTCTGCTGCTACTATTGTGATGTACGTGGAGCGCCTTTTAAGTCTGACCAGTGTCCCAACATGCCTCATGGTTTTCGAATCTCACAGTGATCTCTTGATATCTTGCGAATTCGTTTATAAATCTACCCCAGTATTGCTATGCAGGCTGAAAGCGTTGCAGATCTGTCCACAGTATTGCGATACACCCCGTGAGATGTTCAAATCTGTCTGTTTTTTTGGTGATACAAACAGCTCCGGTAAATTTTTCAAGATTCTGCCCTCGATATCGCGATTTTCCCTCTGGCACTTCCACATCGGGCCGCTGTTCGGCGCTGCTCTTCACGTGCTTCTTAACGCGAAGGGGATGGTTGATGGCTCGTGGCGGGGCTGATGGCTGTAGGGCTGAAAACATTAGGCGGGTGGCTGAAGCATTTTCTGTGTCCATGGTGAAAAGCTAATTTTCTCCCACAAAACCGCTTAAGAAAAACGTGGGTTAAAAAAAAACCCCAGAAGTGGGCACATCTGAAGTATTTGTCCATTTTTCTGAGGCACACACTGCACTAGGCATGTGCTGGTAAGAGTAAGAACCTCCATCAGGTCTGACAAAGTTTGTCGCCGATGCCGTAAGCCCCGCTCCGTTTGGTAGGGGAGATCAATCGCAAAGAAGAATGTTGTAGTTTTTTCCGGACGTGTTTATAGCCTTATCTTCTTTTAGAATAAATTTGTAGGACCCAAAGAAGATTGACCTCTCTGGAGATACCAAGAGTGCGGAAAACACGTGCAAGAAATAGATAATAATCTGTTAAACAAAAGGCCATTTTGACGAATGTCCCTTAAGTGGACAGATTTCTCCGTGACCCTAGGTTTCCTCTTCTTTCAGCTGACTCCGGCTCCGGGTGCCTTGTGACTTCGGCCCCTCTGACCGCAGGGGTGTGATTTGGCACCAGCTCTTACTCGCCCCCCATCCCCCATCCTCCATCACCCTGCCTGCTCTGCATGGATCCGGTAGGCTATCCCAGACAAGCTGTTGGTGCAGGTCGGTCCCTGTGGCTCTCTGGCCACTGTCCAGGGAAACTGTTCTGTCCAGCAGTACAACTCGTTGCTCCAGATCAGGACATCAGTGTGTTTTTCCTTCTGTGACTGTGTACAGAAAAGATCTGGAAATGGCAGGTCTCGTCCCGCCATCTTTGTTACTTTTGATGTTGACTTACATTCTGCTCCAGACCCACATAATCATCAGTGTTGTCATTCTTATGCTTTACTGCTTTATTACAGCTTTTCTCTAGATCAGGTAGCTGTTCAAATTTGGTTCCAGTGTTTGATAGCAAGATCTCCGTCTGAATGTCAATGGAATCCAAAGGAATTACAAAGAAAATGAAACTTTGCCACATTGTTTATTAACTGTAATTAATATTGTCTAATTATATGAAGGTGTGGATTTCATTCCCATGTCACTTTTCAAGACACTCGAATATCTCAAGGTCTTGGTCTGTTGCCGTTTGGTGTCACCATATCTTCTTTAATACATATAATAATTGTCTCATAATTGCATGCATGCCACTTATCAGTTTTTAAAAAGCATTCTTAAAGTTTAATTTTATATCACAATACTGAGAAAAATACTCATCTTGCTTGCATTTATAGTTTTCATTTTTTATACCGTTCTACTTATTATAGGATACACATTTTATACACTTTTTGGAAGTTTCTGCATATGATAAGGAGATGACAGAAATTCTTCCATGCAAGAAAAATGCGTTAGGGTGCTCCTCCGTCAATGAAGCTGCAGTTTAAATTATACCGAATGGCTCTGACAAGCCGTAAAGCACACGTGATTATAGCAGATTGCTTTCGGTTATACCTGTGGAATAGAAGCAGGAAACAAAATGTGAAAGCTATATAAGTGAACCTGACAAGTTTGTTCTGCTTTCTATAATCAGGAGCTGCTATTGCATCTACAGCCTGGTACCACGACCACTGATACAGATGACCACTTTATTGACTACTTTACAGAAACCTTGGCAATATTTTTCCTAACTTCACCTCTCCCTTCCTATTAAAAATGCACCCAGGAACAGCTGAGTAACTGAAAGGTCTCACTTTAACTTGGTTTTACTGCAGGATGCTGGAATCGAGTTTCATCAGGCCTGGGCTGGAAGCCAAAGCCCTGCAAGCATTTTGACTGGCTGGCTCCTCTAGGCAGGAAAATGAAGCCACCCTCCCCATCTTCTCTGATTGAACAGAGTCAGTGCTGCCCTTCTCCAAAGGACAGTTGTAGTTATATTTGCATATAGTGTATGTGGTCCAAGGATAAATCCTAGCTAAAAATATCCCTCTGGATTTAACTCTGCCAACTTCAAATCAGCTGGAAATTTTTGTAATGCACCATGTTGGAGCATGCTGACTTTGACCACTACCACCACATTTAGAGCTATTTGCTGTAAGCTGGTAGGTCAAATTTTTGCCCTGTGCTCTTGCCGTGCACTCTGGAACAGGCCGACAGTGGTGCTCCACACAGGCGGCATTCTAGAGCACAGCTACTCTCCCCGAGACTTCCTCCAATCCAGTTCCCAGATAACAGCACTCCCTCTATGCTTCTTCCAGTCTTGCCCTCCGGCAAAGCTTCCGTGAGAAATATAATTGAAATATCTGTTACATTACTGCAACCTGGCTGCCTTGCTTTGCAACTTCATTTTTTTTTTGTTATCCCTTTTTGAGTGGAGCATATATTTGGCAAGCAGCATAGCTGAAGCATTCTGTGATCATGGCAAGTGCATCATCTGTGGCTGAAGGGTGGTAGTGAGGGTTGGGAGAATGGGGAGGTTATGATTGCGCCCTGGATCAGACTGGTTGGTGAGTTATGTTTTCAGCCAAGGGGGCTTGTGCTGTGTCCCTGCCAGGAGTTGCTTTTTGGAGAGATAATAGTGAAAGGGAAGGCTGGACAACAGCATGGTGCTCAACACTGAGTGCCCAGGAACAGAACAACAGTCGTCCTGTACCTTCTTAAGAGCCTGGACCCTAGGAAGCGCTTACCATTAATACGTTATATATTTACCAGTCAATCAGTAACTGCTTGTCCAGTGAAGGGGTTTGGTGACCCTGAGTGGGGTGGGAAGCTGGGTTGTTGTTGTTAAGCGCCTCTGTCGAATCATGGCAACTCTATGGATATCTGCCCTGAATCGCATTCAGTTTTCATCTAGATGGGTAATTTTTTAAGGAGAGGCATCCATAGTTCTGCTTATTGTATTGATACACTGCATTGGACGTCTTTCTCTTTTGCGTTGACCTTCTATGTAGCCAAACATGACGCCCCTTTCTGGTGATGTTTCTCTGTGCACGTTGTGTCTGAAATTTGAAAGTTGAAGTCCATTGTAGGAAAATGATGCACACAAGTTCACTAGTGCATGTACACGCCGTGGTCTCTGAGTTACCATTTCACATGAAACATGTCTTTGCTGCATTTGAAGCTATATTTTTGACCCCATAGTGCAAGAACTTTGAGGCACTTGCTGTGCCACAGTGCCTGCCAAGGACAGAATAAAATAAAAAAACCTGGAAAATAATAATAAGATGAATTATGAGTGGGAAAGAGGACAGAAAAAAGGAGCGTGCAAATCAGTCGTGTGTAAGTTTTGGTGGCCCAAAACCCCCCACCTCCTGCTGATGCCCCCCAGAGGCCCTTATGAGAAAATGGTTTTCCTTTTCCCCTACGAAGCAGGCCCAACGCCCCGTGTGAAATGTTTCGCTTGGGACATCTGCTCCCGTCCGCCCCTGTCGCAGCCAAGGCACAGAAAGCAGCTGCACGGGTGATGCGCGACGGGGAATTTCCACAAACAGATGGCAGCAGGGCAGGCAGAAGGGAGGGAAGGGGGGACAGTGTCGGATTCCTGGAACGGGAACTCTCCAGCCATATTTATTTATTAAGTGGCATTCTGGTAAATGTTGATCTGGGGTGTTTTCATAACATCTCAGTTGGTGGATGTCAGAGTGAAGTTGTGAAAGCCTCATGGTGTACAGAACAATGGGCTATTTGGCCGTGGGTGCCCAGGGGATTAAAATCTGATTAATGTATCAATAAGGGCATTTGGACTAGCAATATAAGTTCAAGAGGATTATCACACAGTAGGAATGACAAATTCCAGGGGTCTCAACTCATTAGCAGGGAGTCAGTGGACAGCAGCTGTGTTTCTGTTTGTTGTGTTGCCTTCTTCACTCTGCTGGCTTTTTCATGCCTTGTGAGATGTTCCTTTATACATTTTCACCGTCTGCCCCATGACCCAATCAATCTTTTATATACTTAATTCATTTTCTCTGGAAACAACAGGATTAGATTCCCAGGCATATTTTCCATTAATTAACAATTCAATAACTGCCTGTTTAATCTTTGTGTTTTGTAACTTGTTTTTTTCCCTTTTGTATTTTCATGCCAAAAGCAGTGTATTGTCTTCCTCTCTTGAGAAGTAATTATTTACACATAACAGTAAGAAATCTGAAATTACATTGCAATAATGATGCAGCAGTTCAAGATCCTATTTGACTGAAAATTTCAGAGGAAAAAGTGACAGATTAATACAGAAATACCTCTATTAGCGCTACCATCTAGCACACTCTTTTAATCCTTTGAGTATTTTATCAATTATTTATATCCATATATATTAACTCCAAAACTATTTGAAAACTTTAAAAAAAATATAATTTAACAGTAGTTGTCCATAAAACTGTTCCAAACAGACTGTTTCCTGTGTGTTTTTCAGTGTAGCTAATCTATTTTGTACTGGCACCCCCCTACTTACAAGTAAAATGTATAAGCTTCATTTTTTAGAATTGCATCCAGAGCACCAATCAGGAAATTACTGCGCAACCAAGACACTTATGGTAGTCATACTTGTTGAAAACCTGTTTTAATGTTCTGTAACGTGACATCTAATGCAGTGTTACCAACATTTAAATTTACTGTTATAAAATGAGTGATGTATCATAATAATAGCACTGTGAATCACAACTGCCACTGCACTTACCTGTAAACATACAATACAAGTCCAAACTATTCAGTTCAAGATGGTGTGAAATCTTGTGAAATGCTTGAATGGCTCCAAATTAAAATGTTTTTACCTGTTTATGTGTGGATGCTTTTGAGGAAAAGTCAAGTGTGCCCCACAGAGCCAGAATGTCCTCTAGTAATTAACACTTCCAAGAAACTTGACTGCTGGAATACTGACAAATATACCGTTTGAGCTTGTGTTCTGGACCAAAAACAGAAGGGATAAATACATGTAAAGTGGCTTTAAGAGGCTTGAGTTCCTTAGATTGTCAGAGTTTCTAAATGCAGCAGTTAGAAAGTTAGATGGAGTACTGTAGCCATGGCAACGCACCCCCCCCCCTCCCCGACATAATAAACACCAAATGGGCTTTGAAATAGTTTCAAATGGACTCTAATGTTCTGTTCTGATGAGATAGCAGTAAACTCGGGTGCATCTTCATCACTGAAGTATGGATGATGCCACCAAAGGTTGTTTTAAATTTTTTCTACATTATCTGCATAGCTACATACTGTACACGCCTGATGTGTGTGTGTGTGTGTGTGTGTATAATTTACAGAAAAAGAATTCTAAAATGAAAGTTTTTAACAAGGTGCTTTATTTTTATTTACTCAGGTTTGTTTAAGCATGATGTCTTCTTCAAAGGCATAGCCAGCAGTTGCGGTACATCTTTATAGCTGAAGAGGAGTAATGGTCAAAGAGAGAGTTTCTAGTTTTGCCCAGTAAGTCTGTTAAGAGTGTTCTCTGAACGCTCATCAACTTGGCCAAGTAGTCTAGTAAACTCAACCTTGTGATTGACGAGGGATGTGTTTTAGATACTTGCAGTGAGGCATGACGACAATTTGGCAGCACGTGCCAGGTGTCCTCAAACGTTACAAGGTGTTATTTGAATGAACTTTTCAAAGAGTGAAGGGCTTCTTTGACATAGGTGTGGCCATTGCTATCCTGTAAGGTGATTTGGGATTTGCCATGTCTGGATTTTAGAACCAAGCTGCAAACTGGAGATTCCAGCCCCCTGTGGAGTGGGAACTAATCCTTCTGTTTATATTTCAATTTTTCCAAGTCTCTCTTGGAAACCAGGGAGCTCAGCAGGAATCGGAAGGAACAGACAAACAATGAATTCCTGTAAGGCTTTACAGTTTCTCTTTTGGTTGTATATATCCCCTTGGCTCTTCTTCTTTTGTAGAAGGCGATGTTGGATCAGGGTCCACTGCTTTGGATTGGCATGCACTGCGCCAGGGAGCTGTACTGAAGCGAGCGCTGGCACACTTTTGGGATATTATTAATCCATATCCCAATGGTTTGGTCATGTGCTGCCAGCAAGCAAAGGTTTGAAAATTAGAACATTATTTCAAAACTACTTTGACCTTGCACTTAAATATAACTTGGCTTGGAGCTTTGGTTGGCAACCAGTTCCACATGGCACGTGGCAGATGGAGCTTTGGCTGCTTGCGCTAAGGATTGACAGTAGCACTTAAATACCTGGGTTGAAGCATTGTGTGTGCAGTCTGAATCTCCTTCCTTCACTTTGCATCTTTCCCCCCAATGCTAGGTCAGGCACAAGGCTTAGCAACCTGGATGACCTTTGACCTTGTTAATTGGCTGAGCACTGATTTTCAAAATCACCTCTTTAATAGTGAGGGTAACAGGGTATGTCACGTGTCATAGGAATCTAATGTAGTACTATACTGACTTTCACAACCAGTCAGGAAGCTGTTGAATGGGCAGAGTGCTGGGCATTATGGACATTTCCCATTCCACTCCGCGCGTGCCTTTCATCTTCTTCAAGTAGTTTTCAGCCCCATTTTCAATTTCTTCCACCATTTCCTGGCTTCCTCCATTTTCTTTCAGGTTGCCCCCCTCCTGCTTATTCTTTCCTCTAATTGAGCTCCTTGCTCAGGAACACGGCATTTGGATGCTGCAGATGCTACTGCTTTGATATGCTTCTGCACGAGGCGTGTTCCTCTGCATGGTTTAAGGGAAAACAACATGTTTTGTGATATCCACTCTAAGCCATCAGCCAGATGGATAAATTACACCCCGGTGCGGTACACCTTTGTGGCACAGGTCTTAATGTCAAGCTGCATGAAGAGAAACAAACAAGGTTTTCTACAACTAGGACACCTTGGAAACCGTATGGGTTATGACAGAAGTTCAATTTCAAATCCACCGGTACATTTCAAAGGCTCACGTTTTTGGCAGCAGGCATGAGAGCTGCTAAATTTGTTTACGTGTCAAAGCATGAGAGAACTGGGAGTAAATAAGACCCTCTGCTTGTTGAAGAGTGGCTTCCTAAGGGTCTTCAGGGAATTCCACCGGGAGGCGCTGCTGGGGTTGTTTCAAAAAAGCCAGAATCTGTGCACGCGCATGCGCATGTAACCAAAAAAATTATGCTCTCCTCTGATAAACATTCACTTTGTCTCCCATGACATTAAAAAAACACACACAGGAGTTATGTGCTTTTTTTGTATGCAAAGAAAAAAGTCTGCATGTTAATATGGATTTAAAAATATCTAGGGGAAGTTTTACTTGGTGTACTTATTCATATATAATCTGATATACCAAGGTGAACTGTATTTATCCACAGAATTATTTTGTACCCAAAAGAAAGGTTGAAAAGTGGCAGACTTTATAGGTAGATTTGCTGGGCTAAGTTGGACCATAATGCTCCCAAGGGATAGCATGGTCTCTATAGGTGACCAGAATTGCGTCTAGCTTAATGTCTAAATTACATGGTAGCCCCCCTACCCTTACCTCCACTATACACACACAGCCACATACCTGTTCAGCTGCAGAGTGCGACCTTCTTGTACTACTGGCTCTTGTTCAGCACACCCCCGAACGACCCCCTGGAGCATTCTGCGTTTGATGTGCAGGAGCATCTGTCGATGCACTTCTCCAGCACAAAGACGAGGCGGTATCACCCTGGGTCTGTTTGGAATCAGTGTTGTATTAATTATTCATGTCTGTGAAATAAGGGCGCATAAAAATGCTCTGCACAGTCAAAAACCAGAATATGTGTAAATTTCCCCCTTTTCTATACAAACTTGGATTTATGGTTGGGATGAGGAGCTGGACGGTTAGGGGGGTGGTTCTAAACCAGTTTAATAAAATGTAGATGTGCTCATTAATCACGAGGCAGAAACTAAACAATAATGCATGAATTAGGAGTATTCAGCAGTGTTCTGCAGCAGAGCTGAGATGGCTGTTTGGAATGTGACCTGCTGCAAACCTTCTTGTTTATCGTAAACCAACGCCGATCGATCAAAAAGGAAAACTCTTAACAGTGCAAACTCAAAGCGGCCATTAACTAGTTTCTAGTTTAGTTAATCTTTGCACAGCCTGGAGGAGAAGGGGAGTAGGTAGGCAATACGTCAATCTTTTAATAACTGTATAGTGATTTGACACGCAAACTCAATGTGGGTGGTAGTATTCTGGCTACTGAGGAGGCTGGACAAAACAGGGGGCAGCAGGTCGCGTACTGATCAAGCCGACACCTTTGCACTCAAATGTCTCAGGCTCGGATCCCATCTCCTGCTGTAGTACCCCTGATCAACGGACTGACCCTGAATTGATACAGTAAAACTCTATTACCCAGCTATTACCCAGTGTAAATCACTGCTTAACATGGTAAGTTGCTTTGGAGTAAAGTTTCAGCTAAATGAGTAAATGTAAAATACAGTGACCCTGCATGACTAATTCAGATATGACCTATTTTAATAATAGCTCATTTGATTTATCATTCTGTTGTAGCAGAACACGTGAGCCACGGCTCAGAGAAATGCTGCTAGCTGTCATCGCACCCGTCACTGCCTACCCCCTGATGGACATAAAGCTGCCTTAGCGTCAACCCTGTGCCCACTTTTCTATTGTATGCTTGACAAGTCATCTTCAGTCGGTTACAGAATAGAAACAGAATAGCAGTGCAATACAATGGCTGTAGTACCCAGTTAGGCTTAGTTTGTGTTGCAGATTTTAAGAACAAGGTGATCCACCGGTAGCATGTAGCCTGGTAGTTAGATAAGCTGGTGTTTAACGGCTGGGCAGCGGTGCGCAGCTGGTTAAATGTAGCTGGACAACAGACAAATGAGCACCAATTAAGTTGTTCGTTTGGGAGCGATTTAATCCCCACAATGGCCGTGTCATCATTTCTTCTGCAGAAATGCAGGGCGACAGCAGCAATCTGGATTCAGCCAGTGGCATGTAGTCTGAAGGTTGCAGGCCTCTAGTCACTTTGAGCGAGTGGCTAACCTCAATTGTTCCTGTAGAAATTCTGCACTACATGAGCTGGAAAGGTGATAAGTTCTTCTGTATAAAAGTATCAGCTAAATAACGATAATAATAGTAATTATTACCTATGGCACTTGAACAAAAGGCTGAATTATATGTAATTGTAGGGTTGGGATTTATTACTTCCAAGAAGTGCAAGACAGTTTTGGTCTCTGCCTTGCAGGGGTGTATTTTCATGCATTTCCCTCCATGTGGATCCGAGGAGGATGGGGTTATTTGACAGGCTGTCTGGTCTGGAGCTTGGCGAGGACTGCCCAGGGTACGTCACGACATGAGAAATCCACCACAGGGGCACATCGATCGGTGCGAGGTGTTGACTCATGCCGCCTTTAAAAATTCATCAGGCTGAAGGGTGAAGGCTCTCTGGTATGTTCAGCTTGAGGTGAGAGGGTAAATGTGTGTGGGGCAAGGTGGGGCAGTTATACTTTAGTCACAGTCCTCCCTGTTAGGGTCTACTCTAAACATGCACACACTCTCAAAAACCCACAGAGACACACATGCACATACACTCCCACACGCAGACAAATCCTGCCACAGGGAGCAGCAGAACTGTTTGAAGAAAAAAGTACCACCATTTCCAAACCCCAGAGCCTCACCGCTTTCCCCTGCCATCATTAATCTTCAGAGCAGATTCAGTTGGACTAGAAAGTGTGATTGACTCATTCCATCACTGGCAACCAGCTGCTGTTTGGTTTCGAGCCCATCCAACTACATTGCTAGCCAGTATTTCCATAGGGAACTAACAACAAGAGCAGGTTGTAAAACGTTCTGTATGAAGGTGAGGCCCGTTGCTGTGGCTACCGAGCACTCGATAATCAATAATTCTGTCCCTCTGGTGACTGCATGGAAGGATGACTAGAGGGGACTGATGAACTGCCCCTAGAATCATTGCTTAGGACTCATCATCTCCATTTTGGCTGTCACACTACAACTTTATTTGGCTCCTGTCCTCTTCAGAGTGGTTATTTATTTTGAAGCCCAGCTCTTGTGCAGCTACAAAGTTGCGGGGGGGCTCGGATACAGTTGCTCTTGGGTTGCTTTCACGGTTGTTAGTTACAGTGCAACAAAGATGTTCTTGTGTAACACATTGGGGAAATTCATTAAAGAAACACCAGTGGAGGGTTTATGTCTGAGTAGAATCTACTTTCCAAAGCTCCCAGCAGTGTCTTGTCCGACAACAATATTTTAAATATATATTACTGACTTGATAATGTACACATGGCGGTGACTCCGTCTGTGATGCGGTCTTTTTGGATGACAACAGCCACCGTTCTTAACTATGCGGTGAATTTCGGATGCCAGATTTTTACATAACACAATGCATTATTAACCTTTAATTCCCTATTTGACAAACCTCATGCATATTGGGGAACATTTTTGATGACTAGAGTTTCGAGAACTCCTTGTGCCAGATTGGCTTGTGCACTGCAGAGCAACTCATGGAGCTGTTGCCAGCTGCCATATAGTGCATAAAATTTGTTAAAAATGTTAGTGAATCATTGTGGTGGGTGACATGCAGAAGTGGAAATGGGGATTTTCTGGAATACTCTATTTGAAATGAGATGCTATGCAGAAAAAAGTGGTCCACACAACCACTGTGAGGCTGAAGGCTGGTTGCATCAGTGCATAATTCTGTCTGTGTCATGAAGTGCGCTGCTGGGGGCATATGCCACTCTTGCTTGCACGGTGTGAGTTGGCTTGCTGTTTTACTGGTTCTTCTCATAATTCCTTTTGACTTCATGCTGACTGGGCAGACACTTTTTCTCAGGAACCTGTCAGCTGTGTGAACACTGAATGAGAGCTGAAATTGCAAGAAGTGATTGACAGTGCTGACTTTTTTGCCACATACTGCATATAACTGATGTGATAATCTTGGCAAAAGGAGAACTTTCTATGAGTGTAGGATGGTAGCTGCTGTAGCAGTGTTTGTGCCTCATAGCTCTGGGGTTGTTGGTTCAGATCCTGCTGAATTTGGTTTTTTGTGGTTTTACATGTTCTCATTGTCTTGAGGTGGATCTTTTCTTAAAACTTTATTTGAAGGTTTTTATCGTGAAAAAATTATTTTTGTGTTAATCTCGCATACTTCAATAATCTAACACTGAATTTTTTAAAATGATTAAAGTTATTGGCCTTTGTCAAAGTTGCGTAGATTCAAAGCTTCTTGTGAGTTCTGGTTGGGCAAGAACCAATTCTAAAGCAGGAAATGAAGATACAGCTGATGTTTCACAACTGTCTTTGCCTTTGTTTTATAAACAGAACACCCACCAAGTGAAAAGGGGCCAGGCACTGGACTTTCAGGAATGCTTCTTTTTGTTTTCTTGTTTTCATTACTCCTTGAGTTCCTCAAAATTGACATCAGGAGACGAGCAGTGCCAAGGCTGTCATTTGCGTTCATCAGCTATCAGCTGAGTGCTGTTATTGAGGGACACGTTTTCATTGCCTCACCATTGTTCCAGGATCTCAGGCTGGAAATGAAACGTTTCTGTTTGTTGATAAAGTAGCCCTGCTTTGCCCCACTGCACGTCTTAATTAAAAACGGTATTTTTTGGAGACAGAATTGCTTTTCTGAGGGGAATAACAAAAATGTTATAAAGTTATTTCTCCTGTAGGCAGGAAGGGCTCTCTTGATATTTTGATGCTGAGGATTTCATTTTAAGTTTGTGTTGAAAGCAGCAGTACAGTATTTTTAATAATTTTAAAGAGAATAATTATTTGTAAAAATCTTTGTTCAAGAAGGTCTTCAGACATATTTCTTCCTTATTTCTATTCTTTTATTGTATTTGGCCCCAGCTAGCAACAACACTTGTGTGTGTATTCCTTTCCTGGAAACCACTCGGTCCAAACACTCATACGTACAGCATTCCCCTTGTACTCCAGAAGAATGGCTTTTGATAGACATGCTCTAGAGCCCACACAATATTAATTTTAGTCTGAACAAAAACCTGTCAGGTAAATGAAGACTTGTTTAGTCACGCTGCTTACACCAGCCAGCTGATGTACAATTAGCTTACAAAAACATATTGTTGAATAGACCCATTGCATACATAATGTGTCTGGTAGGGTTCTTCAGAGCTTGTAGCTTGTGAATGCATGTGCAGATCCAGGAGTGTATGTATTGGTTGATGAATAATGTGAGTTCTATTAAACGTAGCCAAATGAAACATGATCAAAAGATCAATAACAGCTGCGGCTGGTCCCTTAATCTGAACTTCTTCAGTTCGTTTTTGCTGGTTATACATGCATCAGAATCAAAAAATTGAGAAAAATCTAAACAATGCCAGGCTATCATGTTGATGATCCCCTTCGCTGAAGCAGAGACAAAGGCTCAAGATTTTCCTGCCTATAGGGATGTGGTTCAGAATATGGTATTTTTGTCCCAAATGGCCCAGAGATGACTGGGATACAACAGATCAGTTGTCTTTATCACCTTCTGTAGGCCAGAACAAACAAACATGGAATCCTTTTCTTTCCTACATGCCAGGTTGCAAAGCGTTCTGAATCAGTAGCCAGCGCAAAAGCTCAAGAGCACAGGCCAGGTCCACCTGTGGGTGAGAAGTAGCTTCTTGCCTTTCTCCTGGCCTTGCTACTTTAATGCTTTTTATGCTTTTATAACAACAAACAGGTTTACTGTATTCATATTTACTGTTTTTATCAGTGGAAAGTCTAATATCTCAAATGAGAGAAAAGCATCTCTAACCTGAACCTTCTTTGGGCTTCAGTAAAAGTGGCTCTCAGGCATTGCGGTGAACTGGGGGAGAGCTGTTTAACTGAGCTGCTTGGACCTCTTCTGGATCTTTTGACTGTGTAGCAGGCCATTTAATGAGAAAGAAGCACTGTCTGGAGGAAGACACTAATCTGATTAGTCTAATGCTCACGGTCTTTTCTTCTGAGACTGCAGTGGTTGATGTGGCAGGCAGGGGGAGTTCCATTTGTCCTCCGTTCGTCAGCAGCTCTACTGGCTCAGTGTGACACTGTGCAGAATGTTCATGGGAGAACGTTTTTAACCATACCTTGTTCACTATAGATGCCCCTGCCAAAGTGCATCACAGCGGGATTAGAACCAAAAGGTACTTGTGTTGTTGCTTAGCAACATTTTTGTTCAGGTTTACTGGCAATTTTACCCATTTACACCTCTAGACATTCTACCGTAGAAGTACAGGTTAAGTGCACACTTAATGGTACAATAACAGGGCCTCTCTTGAGGCTTGAACTGCTAACCTGGTGAGAAGTCTGCATCCTTAATCACCATAAATTCACTCTTTACTCCAACATAAATGCTAAATGCTATAAACGGTCCTTTCCCTAAATTGCTGTATAAATTTGCCAGCTGATGTCATATTTAGCTTTACACAAAGCTGTGTGGTTACAGCAAAACGCAGAAAAAGTGAGATGAACTCTCTGTATGTGCAGAGCTGAAGCTTACAGAAAGGGAGTTCACAGGTTGGGTGACTGAACCATGTTCTGTGGGCATTATTTCATCATGCGATTCCCTGCTATAGTCTGCCAACAAAAGACAAAATGTCCAGCAAATGTCCAGCATTAAAGCGTTTTATGCTTCATGGATTTTCCGAGTTTGCCATAATTCCTTTGGGCTTTGTTAACAATCCGACAAGAAAATGATTCAGTTTCCAGCTGAGTGTTTGCTGTGTAATGAACAGTCGAATAAGGAGCCTTCAACGTAAGCGATCGTTTTCTCAGCGAGACATCAAAGTGGCTCTTGAGTCATGCGGGCTGTTTGTTTACACGAGTGTTCAGAGCATTAATAACAATGAACTTCATAGCTTAATTAAGTGGCTATTTACAGTATCGATGTGGCATACTTGGTTACACGTGGGATTTCAGTGCTTAATGTACAATGAAGAGGAAATTGATGACATCAGAACTAGAACTCTTGGGTCTGAAATGCTTATATAACACAAACATCAGAAGAATTGTTCTATATAGGCATAGTTATAGTCTAAAGTGTCAGTACAAATTGTGTATAAATAATGAGGACCTACATCTAGTTGCTGCAAATGACAAATTACAGACTAGACTAACTAAAAGTCAGTTTTTTATTGATTTTGTTTTGCACCTAAGAAATGTGGGCACTTGCAGCATCTCAGTGTTGATCTCGAGACTTGTTGAGACTTCTTGAGACAGACTGACCACAAATCATGTCTGTGTTGTGTCATCAGCTGATTGTGACCTTAGCTGTCTTTGTTCTGATACGCAGCTCATGTGTAGTTAAGTTGATTTTGCTCCCTCATACCCTTATGCTCAGTCTGTATTTTTACACTAGACAGAAACTGGAGGAGGAACAGGTCAGCAAGACTGCACTTGTAAAAATATATCTCCTGCAAGCAGCTTTATTACACAAATTAAAATGAAGCCACCTTTTTACCACATTTTCTCCTTGGTAACTTTGCAGAAAATCCGTTCCACAGTGCTGTCTTTGATCACCTTGTAATAAAGCAGAGGATCTTGTCTGTGGAACTGCTCTGATGGGTAATTACATGGCGGCGGGACACGACGGCTTTGCCGCTTCCCTGAAGGTCTGATATCTGGTGCTGATACCGGTGCTGCTCCAGTCGGTGCTGAACGAGACATTGATCCTCCTGCAATCTGCCCCCTGTCGCCCATGTAATTAAATCTTTATTTCATCCTTGCAGTCCTCGGTGCTCCTGTTAGATAGCCGAGGGAAAAACCACTTAAGCTATGCTGTATATGCGATGGAGCTATTTCAGATCCAGCTTACACTGAAGGATCTGCGGTGCAGCCAGAGCAGGAACTTGCTTTTCGGCAGGTCAGCCGCTGGTTTTCATCTTCTCAAGTGTCCTTTTGAAGGACGTCGACTGATGTCAGGCTAATGGCTCCTTTAGCCAGAATTTTAAAAGTGAGCAGACAAAAGAAGGACAGTTTATTGTTGGAGGCAACCCCTTGAAGTTCTGGCAGAGAGACACGAGAACTCAGCAAGTGCAACAGAGAAAGAAACCAATCACCCGAGGTTGGAGCAAATCAAATGCTCTCTGGAGATGGGTTGGCATCAACTTTATTTTGTTTTTTACGGTTCACCTGGAAACAGTCTCTGATTCTGAGAGAGGGTGACTGTGTGCAGGGAAGATGTGTTAGCCAGCACTGCCTATATATGTATGTTATGTATCTGTTTGTGTAAGTCCACAGCTGTGGATCAGAGCTTTGTGGAAGGTTTGGTCTGACGTGGCAACTGAGCTGTGATTAAGAAAACTGAGCAGAGCAACACTGACCAGGAACAAAAGGCACGAAGATGTACCTCCTTCTGCGTCTCCTACTTGCCTAAAACAGTCTTCTGTCTCCCAGCTTTGCTGGACACACAACATCCTCCTCTACAACGATGGCTGGGACAAAAGCTTAATAGCTGCTGCCGTCCTTATTCAGCCTAGAGAGCCTCAATTATCTCATGTTGCTCTCAGGATGAAGTTAGTGAGGGGTGGAAATGTACATTGCTTTACAATGAAATTCTAGAACCTAGTGCCACGGCATTCTGTACGCTTACAGCTGGACCCTCCTGTTTTTGTGGGTTTTTTCCTTCCTTCTTCCATACTTTCTGTTATTGTTCTGTAGATTTTTTTTTGGGAGGATGTTGGTGTCAGAGAGAGAAACCCTGGAGCACCCTGCAAGGTTTCAGCACGATCGTCAAATTAAATTAAAATTCAGTTTAAAATGATGGTGTTATTAAGTATAGCATGATAGTTCTATTAGCTGTTTTGTGAGACTGGCGGAAATTCACTGGGCACCACCAAGTAGGAGGCCATGTCAAAAATGAACAGTTGAGAGCAGCGTTCAGCTGAGACGGTGCTTCTCTGCAGACCTGCTCGTTTTCTTTCCACTTTTCAGTGGGGTTGAGAAATGCAATTGGGTATAGATTCCCTGCCCACCCAGTTCATTAGTTGCTAAGAAATACATTTCAAACTCACGACTGAAAACGTTAATGTAGGTGGGCGTCCTTCTAACTCTTGGTGACATATGGATCCTCAACCGTGCATAATGAGCTAATGAATTTATGATCTTTCATTAATAACAAATATTTGAGGCTGCTTGGTTAACAGGCTGCTGTAATTAACCTTTTCTGTAATACTCCAGTGACCCCAGACATTATGCAAATGATTAACATTTAACAAAATGCTGATGCTGAATTGGATTTACGTCGCAAACTCCATCAGTTCCAGCAGTTCAAAACTCTTTTTTGGTCTCCTTGGTAACTCTCCACACAGCAGTCACCATGCATTGTTATGAGTGATGTGAGTGATGTAAGAGATGTGAGCTGACACTCTTTGCACATTGGGGAAATTTCCCTCAGAATTCCCTGCTCCCTGGACTCTGGACCAGTTTATCCCGTGGTCACACTATATGGGTGTTTGTATGCATTTTGCTGAGCTGTATGGATGCCTTTCTAGCACTTCAACCAAATGAATGTTCCATTGGTTTCTGTGATTTTATACATGGAAGGTTTTGCAAGGTTGGGGGTCAATTTAGGTTAGGCTGATGCTGACCTGTCCGACCCACTCAGTGTGAACTGTGTAGCAGAGAGATATGATCTAACTTGTTCTGGACTGGCTTTGTTCATGTCCACTTTATCTCACGGTGTCTTAGATCACATGTCTACCTGTTCTCCTTTATGAGTGATTATTCTCAAATGTACACTACCCTGGGTGTCCCATAATTTGACTGCGTGGTTGGAGATAATGGAAAACGCCTTTGCATATGTTTTCATGAAAGGCACAGGACCTTCCAGTCCTCTCACCACTCCACTCTCCACTAAAAATGAGAAGCCATATGAACACTTGAAGGCTGAAGGGTGGTTGGTCAGGATATCTGTGTACCCTCCCTCCACATTCCAGCTCTACCTACACAGTTCAAAACAAGAGCACAGGCAGAGCGGGGTGCTCAATTCTCATCTGCTGTAATTCAGCCTGGCGGTCTCCAAACTGCGTGCCTTTATGTCCGTTACACACAAATACACAGACACACAAATTGTAACCAAGGTCATAATTTTGCTTTTACACCAACACACTTTGTGTAAAATGATTGCTAGAAATAGTATCGGGGGACTGATATGAACAGAGCCTGTGGGTTTTAATAATATTACCCGTCTGAGGCAAACATGTATTTTTACACCATTTTTAAGTCTGTAACTGAGCTCAACACAAGCTTGCAGTGTGCGTTCGCAACATGTGGGCTCAGGGTTCCATACTGCTCTGTATTGTCTTGACATTGTGTTCATTTGACAGATTTTGCTGCCCTGCAGTGAACAGCAATTACCTTTTCCTTAAAACCCAGGAGAGTTTCTTATTTAGAAGGCCTTATGTTATTTTGGGCTGAGGCCATATTAATGTAACACAGTGGCATTTGCCAGTTTGTGCTCGAGTCACGATGGATTATACATCACTACTTGATGTAAGTAACTCATGTAAGTACAGTATGTTTAAACAAGAAAAAAAGTCATGTTAAATATTTAACAACATCAATTTTCAAAGTTGCTATACCATTAATGCATTGTGGGATGGATCGGAAACAGTGGGGAAAAAACCAGTTATGTGTCACAAACCCAAAAAACGGTGAATTCTGTGTTTGAGAATGGGCATTGAGTTTTAGATTGTCACAAGGAGCGATAATTAACTTATTAGCTGGCAGTAATCAGGCTAACCTTTTGTGAAAGACCACAGATACATAATTTGAAATGACCCTGTATATTATATACATTTGCTTGGAGTAATATTGCATAGTATTTGTATTCATTATTGATAACTGCTTATCCAAATGAAGGGTCTCTGCGATATTAAATTGTGGGGCATTGGGCACAAACCAGTGTGTGTATAGTGCGAGTCACGGTGGTTCAGGGTAGTGATTATGTGTGAGGCTGTAGGGTGTTCCTCATTCACAAACTTAATACAAACTGTGCAAACATACAGAAAAAAAGGAATTTCAAATACCATCTATCTGCACCATGTCTAATCTCCACAGTGAGATATCGATTCTGTCCAGTTGGTATTGCTGCCCCTGAGCCTCATCGGCACTAATCCCAAATGTGGTTGCGGCCACGATTCTGCTATGGTTGGGTTGAACTTCTCTGGCACCACTGGGCAGCACAGGGAAGGTTAGCTTCCCCCAGTCGAGGGACAATGAATGTGTCCGAACTTGACTGAGGGTTTGGCCCAACGTGATGGGCTACACCTGAGCTGCCCGGAGTATTCATGTCACAGTCTTACTGCCCTCCCCCTATACACTTTGCTCCTACACCACGGAGCGCCAAATTGACCTAAATCACTGCCATTCATCACAAGCTGGGCACATGGCAGCAGCCCTGGTGCCACGAGCAGCAGATTACCCTCTTTCTCTTCCTTCGGAGCAGAGGAGCCTCTTTGGTCCTTCGTCTAGCAACCTCAGACTCCTGTCTCAGAGGGATCCCTGCTTGGCAGACCCAGGTGCAAGAGGGGGATCTCAGGGGACCTGGAGGCAAAATAGCCAAATGACAAACGAGTGTCCCGTGTACTCTGAGGCTGCCACGTGTCCCTGCTGTTACATCAGCAGAGTGATGGAGAGGAGCACCTTGCTCTACCAACACCACATGTAGGAAATCTTATAGCAGTGCTCATAAATTCAGCTGTACTATTGATAAATATATAATCAGTCCAACTGGTCAGTAGGCAGAAAAGGAAAGATGTTGATAGTAACTGTACACTAGTGATGGAATTAATAATTTTGTAGTTTTGCTGTATGGCTCAAATGATTAACTGTGTATGATGGTCAGGAGTCAATATTCCAGCAGCCATCACCATGACTGATAATGTGATGAGATGACATGTTTGTGGCACCAGGTATCAAACGCGGCTCAGCCCTTTCACTCTAAAAATGGGACCGTTTGAGAAAGCCGAGGAACAAGATGACTCAAAAGCTGTGTTGTCAGCTGCAGCCTGTCGATGGGTGCTGTACACCACCTCTCTGTAGCTGAATGATCTTAACAAAGCCATGCTGAAAGAATGTTAACTCCCAGAGCCCCATGTCTGTAAGAGTGCCAAGACTTATGGGATTACAGATGAGCTTTCAGGGATGATATTTGGGGAGGCTGAGTCTGTGTGTGTGCATGTGTGTATGTGTTTATGAGCACAGGAGTTTGTGGCTTTAATGTCACAGCGACTTGTCCTGTAACACCCGAAGCCCCCTGTGTTTGTTTCACTTTGAAGCAAGACTTTCACTTGCTGGTCATTGACTTCCCATGCAGGGGCTGTGCAGCCAGCTAGAGGAGCGTAGTACCCAGCAGATGCAGCTGCTCCCAGGTGCTGTTTCACTGCTTCTGTGAGAAGTATTGTATGTGATCTTGTGGTTTTATTTTTCTCTTTAGTGTTTACTGGTGTGACGGAGGCCACGATATTACTCATAATACCTGCTGGACACCATGGGGCTATTTTGGAGGGGAAAGGCAAAAAGTACATATTCAAAAGGCCTCATCTTTTTTTGGATGATTAAAAAATTGCAGTAAAAAGCTAGGAGCTACAAAAACATTCTCACTAATTATGTGTCAACCATTATTCAGAAGGCAAAGTTTGTAATTAATGATGAAATATAATTTAAAATCATTCACATTTTCCCAATAATTAGTGTGGCTGAATATGATTACAAAATGAATGCTAACATGATTTAGTACTTATGAATCTGTTGAAGGGTAACCGTGGTTAAGGAAACAAAACTTCTGCTCCAAAGTGGAGGGTTAGAGAAGGACACTGCTGTATGAAAAAGCATGGAACCATGTTGGCATCAGTCAAAATCCAGTGGTATAAATGGATTAAGTATAAACTTTAGGCTGCCTAAGTTGCTCCGGATGGGGCTGTCATCTTAGTGGAAAAGTAGCAATAATCCTAATGGACTCCAGTGGAGAGCATCACGTTTTGAGTGGTTGTCTTACACGAATGAGTGTAAATGAGTGTAAATGAGTGATTTAAAGTTAGTGTAGTTATCTGTTTATAGGTTAATGGAAGTGGCCGGTGTTTAAAAAAGGTGGTAGAAGACTGTGTACACTTAAAAAAATAAGATTGGTAGTATAATTTTGATCAGCTCTGATCGGCTTTATTATTCCCCGTGTTTCTATATAGGCTAGAAAATACCCAAAAGACATTTTAGAAATTTAAAAATTTTTCATGTACCAGTTTTTTACTGTGCAGTTGGCACCACTGTCAGGTTTATCTGGACATTGTGGAAACAATGTTCTGTAGATGATGCACAACCCAGCATAAGCACAGCATAAGGGTGTTTTCACAGGCCTGTCCCAACTTGCCTTTTCATAAGTGGCATCACTGAGGTCCAGGGAGTCCAGCTGGGCTGCAAATGACTTGCTGTCACATTAAATTTTTTTTAAGAAAATGGAGATACAGGGTACTTTGGGAGGACAGCTGCGATCAGGGCATGTTGCAGCCTGCTCTTCAGCAGATCACATTATACAATTAGAATTTCCTCTTTTCTTCCTTTATTTACAGCAGACGCTTGGGTATGAAATGTTTGTAGACGGGGGTCTCAAACCACATCTGACACCATTAAAGGCCCAATGTGCATGCACACCCTGCCTGTGCTAAGCTGTTCTTACATCATCACAATTCAACACTGTCCAAACAACATCATTATTTTCTTTAATGGACAAAGAACTCACAAACTACACAAGCAATTTTGGACTGAAAAGAGCTGGACTTCCACCCCCCATCCTCACCAGCTTCTACTGATGCTGTGTCATAGAGAGCATCCTGACCTCGTGCATCACGGTCTGGTGAGGGAACCACGCTGCCTCTGGCTAGGTAGCTTTGCACCGGATAGTGATGAATACCCAGGCCATCACTAGGACTTTGGTCCCCACCCCCCAGACTACGTAAAACAAGCGGCATGTTAGGAAAGTTCATCTCATTGCTGAAAAACCATCTCACCCCCTACACCATTTGTTTTCACCACTACCATCTAGAAGATGCGATCATAGCAAGAAAAGGGTTTTTACCACAGGCTGTCACACTGCTGAATTCCAGATCGCATAGGGATTGGAAATCATCACCACCGCTGACCACGTTCCCATTGTACCGTCACTACTGGCCCTTTGCACACAACCCTGTTACCTTCCTTTAGCTATTTGTCTATTTATCATCTTATCTATTTATTATTTGTTTATTTATCTATTTCTGTTTACTAGTCTACTCACTATTCAACTCATATTGAACAAGGGCAGAATCACTAAAGTGAACCCTGAACCTTAAACCTTAAACTTTCATAAAGGAAACTGTTATGCAATAATAATTTATTGAAGGTCATCAACATGGTCCGCATTATGGAATAATGATAGCCCAAAGAACAGCAGCAGGTTCTTCCTCAACATATTCAACAGCTAACACTATACAGTACTAGGCAATCATGCAGTACAAACACGTGCATGTCAGAAGGCTGTTACAGCTGCACAACGGGCTCTTCTGGGGATTTCTAGTGATAGTAATTCACTAACCACCACTTGGTTATTGCTCATTCCTGTGCTTGCTAATTAAATGCACAGCATCTTTAAGGGGAATGTTTTGTCTGACTGATGGTGATGAAATGATGTAATTCCTTACCGGGAAGAATAAGCCGATCTCAAGCGGTTAAATTAAAACCCCAGACAGCGGTAATGAGTAGTGTTTGAGGAAATGTGAGTGGAAGTTTCCGGGCTCAGATTGAAGATGGCAGGAGAGAGTCTCACCTTTAAGCGCGAGTTGCTTCGGTGGACATCCCACTTTGCAAAGGGCACAGTGTGACAGTGACAGCTACGCTAGTCACAGCCAGTAACGCTGGTATTTGTCAGAGACACTTTGGCTATAAGCAGCCCTGACACTTCATCTAATGCGACTCACAAATTTGATTTATTCACCAAGCTACTTAAAATGGTTTGCCTATTTATACAGCTGTACCTACTCTAACATCTGCTGCGCCAAGGATGATCAAACTTAGCAAGACAAAGTAGAGGTCAGAAAACAGTTTTACGCTTCTAACTAGTAGGTTCATAGTTCAAGCCCAATAACAGGATCTGCTTTAGATGGGAGTTTAGCGTAAATTGACTTATTTTTCGTTTGAATTTTTTAACCTAATTAGTAAACACCTCCAAGTCCAAATATCAACAACTGTAAGCAACTTGGAACAGCTGTAAATGCACAAGTCATTTTGGACAAAAGAAACAGCTTTGCAATGCTAATTTGTTAGAGGTTATCACTACTGATGGCCCAAGGTACGGAGTAATACTAGACTAAGAAACATCAGCATGTTATTTAGCATATTCATAATACACCATAAGATGCATAGCATACAGAGGCAGCAGAAACACACCGTAGACGGTAATCCCATTTAAATTCTGCATTCTGTTCAAGTGACATTCATTAAATGGTATGTTGTCAGCCATTCTAGTCGTGTTGTCTCACATCATGCCAGACTGAAAAGTAAATCCTATGGGCTCTAATTACTCTTTATAGAATTAGTGTAAATGTGCAGTATGGAATTGGCGTAACTGTTAGGTGCCAATTAGCCGGCCATCGTGAATTTCTCTGCGTGTCTCAAAGACCAAAGAGCCTTGCAGGTAGGTGCTAAAGTGTGCAAAGACAGCAAAACTGAAAAGCTATTTTTATACAATTTGATATGGTGGTGCACTTAACAGCTGGCAAGCAGAAACTGGCCCACATTTTCAAACTTGATAAAAAGCTAACTTGACCAAACAGCAGCTTGATGGACTTGGCATTACATGCAACTGGCAGCAACGTTATTGAGAAAACAAATGCCAACAGTTTATGCGCTTATTATTACAGAAATACGGTTTAATGTAAACTGCATTCTGCAGTCAAATGTGGACATAGAGCTTCAGAATAAAACATTTTGTGCCTCATAAAGTTTCAAAACATAGCTCTTCTTCATGTGAAGAATCGAAAGTTATATAATTAGTTAATGGCTTTATGCAAAATTAATAATATGACTTGCCCTTGAGTTCTGTGGTATAAATTTTTGGAGACCGTCAAAAATAAAGCACGACTTGGATTTGCATAAATGCAGAAGCTCCCGTTTATCATCAGTCATTTAATGATGGCAATTTGCATTTGTAATGAAATAAGTGATGAGTGTCATGTGAAGCAAAAAAGAGAGACATTGTTTCTGACGTTTCAGCCTGTGTCCCGATCTTTGAAGCTTCACACAGGTGACGGTACTGTTAAACGGGATGTGTGACATGTTTTTCTTTTTGTAGTTTAAAATTTTTTTTATTTTTAAATGCGTTTATTCATTTTTTTGTTCCCTTAATCATGACTCACAATAGGCGCTCATATTTTAATGTTTAAAGCAGCTGCCAGGAAGGAGAAATGGACGTTCTTTCTTCCTTAGTTTCTTTCATCATTAGTTGATTCGATGATGAGCAATCCCACTATGTGAAGGTTAGGGACATGTCTTGGTGGTGACTAAACCCCTGACAGCTTGTCCCTGCTCTCCACTCGACTGCCCTCGGTCATCTGGTGTGTCTGTTACTCACGGCTGTCATCGTGTGTTACCTGTTGACAGGGACACCGTTTGAACTGCTGTGCAGGGTAACACTCATGGGTACACAGTGTAGGACATGGGAAAGTCGCCTTTGTGAAGCTTTGCTGTCCTTGTGTCACTGAGTGATGGTGCTTCTTTCAGTGGGGGAAACGGGAAGCTGTGTCGTCCAATCTGGACGCCTGCTCACGATACAGCCAAAGAAGACAGATAAAAACTGACTTTGTGATAATGTTTGAAAGGGAGCCGTTTTTCAGTGTGAATCTACAGACATGAGGGAATTCCTTTTGGCCAAATGCATCATCAAGTTTTTTACCTCTGTGGCACGTCTGACATTTTTACTGCTGTAAAATGAACATCTCTTCTACATTGGAGTTCTGCACGTGACTTAGGGATGTCTTTTGGAACTGTGTGTCTCTGGGGGTGTCCAGCTGTTTTTTTTTTTGTGGTGGGCTGTGTTTTTCCAAATCAAGTGAACTGTTGAAAATGGGTTTTGACCTTTCTGCCTTGTTAGGCCCGTTAATTCCTCCCCACTGCAGGAGATTTATTGTTAGTGGGTGAATGCTGTTGAGGACAGCAGGGGATATTGGTAATCAACACACAGTGTTGTTTTTTTTTCTTTTTTTTACAAAAAAGAAAAAAAACACCCCAACTCAGGACTACTGGTTGTCAAAACGATAACTTCTTACGAGCCTAAAAGCACAGAACGCACAAGGTAAGAAGTTTCAGTCCCTCTGAAGCTCTAGAGGATTGGCACTTTCCACAACACGTCAGTGTTTTATTTACCTT
Source organism: Arapaima gigas (assembly GCA_900497675.1). Classification (NCBI taxonomy): domain Eukaryota; kingdom Metazoa; phylum Chordata; class Actinopteri; order Osteoglossiformes; family Osteoglossidae; genus Arapaima; species Arapaima gigas. The sequence continues at coordinate 98,131 of UFQX01000208.1, read as the reverse complement.
CCACCAACCCACTCAGTTCTTTCATCTCTGAGCTGGCATATATGAGACAGTTCTTCTAACCACGGTAACTAATGTGTTGTTTCCCCTATCTGTGTGTCCTCTCACATTTCAGTGTTATGCTTCTTTGACAATGTACTAAAACCTTATTCACATTCTGTTTCGAGGTCAATCCCAGCATCAACAATGCTATGACTTGGATGTGAATGAGGAAACTGGGATGATTGTTTTGCTGCTGCGGCTGATTAATCTGTGGGTGTGGGACCACAGCTGCCTTTTCCCCCAGGTCCCCTATGTAACCTCTTGATCTCAGAGATGTTAACAATTGACCAATTGCCAGCACAGGAAGCACACATGTACGTATGCACACAGAATTAACACATCCATTAATTGCCAGGCCTTGTCCAAAGCCAGGACAGCTGTGACAAATTACTTTGGCTCTGGCTTCATGACTTGCTGCAGTAGAGAGGTTTGCTGTCGGTTGTTGTCGCCAAGGCTGGCTTATTAAACAGCTGGGTGCAGCTGTCTCCTGGGAGGGCTGCTGTGAGTCGGACCGATGTAGTGAGGGCAGAAGAAGCTGTAACAAAAAAGCAATCTTGCATACAGTTTTTCATCTCCCTGCAATTTGTCTCAACAGTTTGCATGGGGAGGGGTGGTTACTCTTGCATTCAGATCACCTTGCTGATATCTTGCAGTCTCCAGTGGCCTGTTTACAATTCTCTGAACCCCATGGCCCCTCCTGCTTCTGTCCCGGGGGGGGGGGACCCCCAGGGGAATCTGATGAATCCGACACTGGCCTTAGGCCTTAGTAGCATGCGAAGGGGGCTGAATTGCAGCTTATACTCACTTGGTTTCCACTGCGGTCACCCTTTGTGATTTATGTGTCCTAAATAGTGATCCATATGCGGTCGCCACATCTTTTTCAAGGAATCAGTCCCAGGAGGTCTGCCTGCTGCTTAAGGGAAACTGGGCATTGATTAGGAGAGT
>UFQX01000208.1:0-97083 GCA_900497675.1 Arapaima gigas | reverse complement strand
GGGGGGGGGGGGGGGGGGGGGGGGGGGGGGGGGGGGGGGGGGGGGGGGGGGTGAAGAAGGTAGTTACTGCAATCTGTTGCTATTCAGATCACAAAAGAAATTTTTACGATACTCAATTAGGGCTCTAGATGCATCCTTGGGAAATGCACCACTTAATGAAACAGCACTGTAAGAAGTTATCGATACAATACATAGATATTGTGCTACTTATGAGTATAGTGTTGCTGGAAATTGGCTCATAAGGTGACATCTCATAAGTCAGAAGTGTAATTACCGTTACGACATGAATGACTCGTCTTACTCATAAACACAAAAATATGTCTCATATTTGGTAACTTGGTGAACGGTATTAAATAATTTCACTTGTATACGCAAAACCTCATAAGTCAGACTTGTATCTTGAGGGATATACCTTTATTACATAACTGGAGCTTTAAAACTGTACATGTGTAATATAATGTATAATACAGTAGTTTTTAATTTAGTAGCTGTACAATAAACACAGAAAGGTCTGTTTTATGGGTAACAAATATGAAATTCCAGAAAATTTGTTTTAAAATATTTTATTTTTATTATGGAGCGTTCTATCACAGAATAGGACTTACTACTGTATTCACTATTTTTTCCTATTACTTCTTATCTAAATAGAATTATATTCAGGTAGGTGTTACCATATCCAAAATGGATGATGAAAATAATATGGCGTTTGGAACATTTATTTCCAATTACCAGGTCACGTATTACCATGATGTATTTTTACAGGATAAAAGTAATATAGAGCAGTTATACGGTAGCGTTTTAACTATTAAGAACAAGATGCATATTAATTTAAAGAGAAGGTAGCACATGCAGATGGATGGGAAGGGGACATATGAGCTGCACACTCCTCACAATGGTGAGGTGTATTTCCCATTGGCAGACATCATGCCAAACAGCTATCTGCTAGTGAGCATCAGAGTCCCTGGAAAGACAGTAATAATTAATGAAAGGCAAAGTGAAGGACATCTTATTATTAAGAAACTTGACACGAGGATAAAAGGTTCCTGTGGTGCACCTGCCCGTGACAGCATGAAGAGTGGAGGGAGGAGGGACAGTCGAAACACACCTGCACATAACTTCTTCATTACTAACCATTTATTTATACCTCTTTGCTAGATGAGGCTGAGACCGGGAAGTGTTTCCCTGTCCAAGCGGATCTGCATCCCAGAGGTTTCTGCTAGTCGAGTCCCTCAGCTGATATCACCACTTCACCACCAGCCACCGGTATCATGAATGAAAGCACAAATTTTGCACATACTGTAATACTTCAGTTAGCATTGCTGCATATATTCCAGTTAGTGCCGTTTTACAATGCCATTCTTTCAGCCCTTTGAACAGTAATTGACCACATTTTGAGAAAGCTCAAAAAATATTTTGAATTTTCTCGGAACTTTGTATTTATCACAAATAAAATAGATTTTTTGTGTTCATTCACTATTATTAAAGGTATAACTAATACAATCTGTATTATTTTGCACATCCACAGTTTTCAAGCTCCATTTATGTAATATTCTGTAATAATGACCTCTTATAGTGCTCTTTCATTAAGCTCCATTTCTTAAGAACATACCTAGAGCACTGGTTGGCATATTACTGTACCTTGAGATTTTCCTCAGTCCTGTTCCTGTGAGGAACCCTCGTGTCACAGTTAAACTTACCAAAGGTGCTTAACTTGATCGACTGAACACGGAGACTTATTTGCATAGCTGAACGTGCTGCTGGGGTGGAGATAAGTGCCTTTGGACTTCTGTGACCACGGTCGAGTTGCACCCTGGTGGCGACGAGCTCTTGGTTGCATTGTTGTCGCCGTTGTGTGATGTGTTGATGGGGTGCAGAGGCGTACTTGCCAACTCTTGCTGGGTTTGGCCTCTACTCCCAAGCAGTGTCTCTTGCGGGAGAGATTCAGGCTTAGACACGCTGCGCTCTGGAAGAGATCAGTTCAAACTGAAGAGGCGGCAAAATTTGGCCATGGAACACATTGAGTTTGGAGCAACAGTAAATTTCCCCTCTGACAGTTTGCTTAAACAGTTTCACTAAAGTGTTTTTTGTACCATCTATTTTAAGCTGCTTGTTAAGAAAGACGTCTGCAGGTTTGTGCAAGTGTTGTTTCATTGTTAAGTGCTTTGGTATAACTGCATATGTTCCTGTTTGTAAAATAATTTCTATTGTCCAGTTTCCAAATAACTTCCCTCAAGGATTTAGTTTCCATTGCCAAAGTGAACAGTGTCTTTTATGCAGTTGAATTGAAGTCATATTTATGTTTTTAAGGCATGCAGTTTAGTCTAATTTTTGCCACTCTGTTTATAATTGGCTTTGTCTGATGAAATTATGCTGAAGCTGAGCTCTTTACTAACACTGAATGGTTTAACCATGTAAGAACTTGTGTGAAAAAGTGAAAAGGTCACCAAGGGAATAATAAAAACCAGGGCTCCAGTGGAATTCTCCCGCTCAATGTTGATCTGTGATAGCTCATGGCGATCTCAAGAAATCGTTTCTTCTGAAGAGGCTGGTGGAAGGAGACAAGTTTTCCAGAGAGTTCTGTGACCCAACCACTCACAAAGTCGATGGATTGTTGGATTGGCTCAGTAGATGGGACTGATGTCGATCTGGACTCCCTTAAAGCAATGTTCACATTCCTGTTATGTGTTTTGGGCAAAAACATATTTAGAAGTCTTAAGAGAAACTACTTTAGTAATAATTGGACTGAGAAAGGGGACAAGGTCGCATGCATGATCTGTGGGAAAGCAGGTACCTGACCTATGGTAACTACAGTAAGGTAATGTTCAACTTAAACTAAGCCAGTTTGGTTAACAGTGTTTATCAAGTGAAATAATAAAAGGGATAAAAACATTTATTGTTTTGATCACTTATCAACGATTTTATTGTTCAACCTCCCTGGACCTGTAAATTTGCATACACCACTCCTAGTAAAGCAGGGCTCATTTGGAAAGCTGTTTGTTTTGGAATGAAAAACAGCCAGGTGTTGAGAGCCAAATATGTTTTGTGTGTCGGGCAGAGGCGAAGAGATGTGGCTCTGGGTCAGATTGTGAGGTTTGGAGTACAGTGGCACAGATACTTGCCAATTCGAGCTTCCATGGCTGAGCGGAAACTTAACTGTGACTGTGATGCACTGAGATCATGTGTATCTTTAAACTCCGTATGTGTGAGTCCGAGGCCCCCTCTTACACAGCAGCGTCATCTGTAATCAGATTTGATGTTTGAAGCATTCTGCCTTCTACCATAGTCTGATGATCCTCCAGTTAGGGTGATCGCTTCCTCCTTGTCTTTCTCCCCTCCGAATTACTTAGAAACATCAAACAGAGTGCCCTCCACAGCCTTCCAGATCTCTCTGTCACTCCATCTCTTCTGTCAAAAAACCACTTTTACCGGGGATCGAGAGGGGTCAACAGGATTGGCACCCCAGTAGAGTAAGATGGTTAACATTCAACAGGTAGTCTTGTGCTTAAATACATGATCATTTGACCTGAAGGTTGTCAGTCCACATTCTGTGGTACTTTTGAGAGAAGGTAGTGTGCTAAATTCCTGAGCTGGATGAATCTGCAACATTATAAATCTCTTTCAGTTAATTTTCTCAGCAACAAAGTGATAATGTGATAATAACGTTAGTTATGTTAGTGCACAGTCCCTGTTCCCACTGACTTGCACGCAAAAAGCAAAACCTTTCTGTGGTATTTATGTTCAGCACTTTTTGGTTGAAAATCAAATCCTGAGCTGTAATTTGTGTTGACTTACGGAGTGTGCAAATACTCTGTCATGGGCCAAATGGTACCCAGACAGTCATAAAAGCAATTTCAACAAAGGAGTCAACAAAATCCCATTTCCACCATGTGGCAACACAAAGCTGCTCAAAAGGACATAAATATGAAAACTTTATTCTGCATTTCTATGTGATCCTATGGGTGCAAAAAAGTTCTAGTCTTCTAAGGGACAAAATTTGCAGAAGATGGCAATGTGGCAGATGTTGAATGGGGAGGGGCAGTAGGTAGAGTTATTACTTTGACATCCACTCTTGGATGATCCAAAGCCAGGTTTCAATGTAGATGTATGAGTATTTAATGTAGAAACAGGATCTGTGATACAGTGTGTGGTGGGACTGCTGAAAATTATTTTTCTTATTAGTGCCGACTCCAGATCGCCTTTAAATATTGATGTTGGATGTCTTGCGTCTCTGCAAAGTGCGCTTGATAGATTACCCCGCTGGCGGTGCCTCGAGCAGGGCCCCATATGGTTCTCCCCGACCCCCACCATGTGCAGAGTTCACACAGGGACAGGCTGGAGTGGATGGACAAACAAATGATTGGACTGGAAAAGAAATAAGAAAAATGAATGAACGAACAAACAAACAAATAAATGATGAAAGCAGAGAACAAACAAATGAAGGGCAGAAAACAAATGATGAAGGGATAAAGCAAACATCAGGGTGATGGAGAGGAAAATCAAACAAAGGAAGGAACAAATAAATGAACAAGTGAGCAAAAAGTGTACCAATGAAGGGAATGAACAACTGAAAGAACAAACAATCAAACCAAAAATGGTGGAAGGATAGAACAATCAAATGAACAAAGTAACCAAAAATGAATAAATGAAGGAAAAAGCAAACAGAGGAACAAATAAATGATGGAAGGATATTTTGGAACTGATCTTCTTCAGATAATTCTTGGTTCTTTAGAGACTCAACGATGAGACACAAATGCTCGTTCATGTTCTCCACTTTTAATACGCATACAGTTCATCAGCCAGAAAAAGCCTTTTGCCGTCGCACATCTGCTGATGGAAACGTAAACGTTGGAGAGGATGCTTTGTCCCGGAGTTTCTAGAGCTTCCTACAGTGTGTGGTGTGGCCATAATGTGTCTAAACAACCATAATAACAATAATAATAGTTGTTGTTATAAAAAAATTATAAAACGGTAAAAACATTATAAAAGAACATTTGAAAAGAAATATAGTTAAAAAGATACATAATTGCATAAAAGAGTAAATAGTAAATATAATATGAAGTGGATGTACCCCATAAGATAAAACAAATGGGGCTTCAAATTTGTATCATCAGGTACACTGACATGACTATCACATATCTAGAAAAAGACACCTAACAGTTAGAAAAAATAAGCCCCAGGTCTAACATCTCGGAAGTAGAAACTGCCCTGTTGAACAGTTGGGCCTGCAGGATGACTCAGGGGTTGATATTAAACATTAGCAGGCTTGTTTCCTTTGCTGAGCTACAGATCACATTTCATATGCATTTCCTACCATTAACATCAGTGGTTTTTGCCATGAAGCTCAGGATGTCACCTGCATGTGTCATACTGCTTCTTGCATGCAACACATCAAGGAAAACACCCATTGGGAAAATTGTTTTTTTTTTCCCCCTGTACGATTATGTCCGTCATGGTTTTTGCAAAAGTGATGCCCTGTGCTGCTCTTACATTTATTCATATTGTTATATTTTATTTAGAAACATAAGTATCCCTTGAGCAGTTGAATATAACATTGTATTTTTTATGTTCTATGGCCAGGCATTACCACTGTTGACTCATTTGAATCCAATTTGCAATGTTTACTTGCAGACTCTGTTTACAGATTTTTGGTGGCTTACAACCAAGCTTACTTCTCAAATTCCTCATTTGTGTACAATATGCTAAACTGCAGATGAAGAGCAAAATAAGATAAATTTAATTTAGTTAAATCAATTTTTTCATTGGGTGTTCACTCTCAGCTTCTATTGAAGTGAAGAATGATTTGTTTTCAGTTGCATCCATGATCACAAAGCAATTTGGACACAATTTTGGCTGGAAAGGATGAAACGGCACGTTTTTGAATAGGTATGCTGGGCCTTTGAAAAGAAATGAAAGAACAGGTGCTTTTAGAGGGTTTCTGCTGTTTAGTTTTTTTTTTGCCAGCATGCAGATAAAACGTATTAAATTTGTATTCTGTGTGCGTTGTGCCATAAGTGGTACAAAAGAATAACCTGCTGAAAGCAATTAAGATGACAGGCTTTAATTCTGAGGAATGATTATTACCCCACATAAACCAGGTCCTGCACTTGTATATATCAGCTCACTTTGCATTTCAGTGATGCAAGAGAATCCAATTGACAGTCTGGTCAGGTTCGCGTTATGGTCATTTTTGCTTCAGGAAAGTCCATTATTAACTTTTTAACAGACCATTTAACCTATTTACCAGTTTAATCTAAGCAAGTAGGTGGCACAGTGTTAAAACCTGTTGCCTTGAACTTGAAGGCCCCAGGTTCATATCCCGTTTTTGTTCCAGTAAAAATCACCCAGCAGTAAAAACAGGTAAATAATTGGAAATAGCTGAGTGTACAAACCTGACATTGCAAGTTGATTTGGAAAGAAGTGTTAAGCAAATGAATGAATAATAATAGTAATAACAACCTGAAAGCTCTTCCAGAGATGGAGTACTTTGGTAGAAGAGTAAATGCTGTCCTGTGGCAAAGTTTCTTGACGTGATACAAACTGTGTGGATCCGTGCACTGCTACAGGTGCCTTTCTTGCACACTCCTCTCTACACAGTAGTAACATATTTACTAGACTGTTGGATTGATATGTCCTTTGATCATAATAGTGGCTCTTTATAATAGCTTAGTATCCTGTTTCATGGAAGATGCAGGGGTGTAAAAGAAATCTGTCGAGTGTAATAAAATGAGACACGATAACTGGGTTTGCACTGTCTTATAGTAAAAGAAGGCAGTAGAACAAAGTGTTAGTGGTACTTTGCAGCAGTGTTTGCTTGCAGATTATGTATTAGCTAGCAGGACTTAAATATGATATAAAGCAAGGGGCCCTGCTTTCAACAAAATCAATATTCAATCTGGGTCAGACTTAATAATCACTGTCATTTTTCATAACTTCTGTTGTGTGTGGGTACATGCTGCAGATCCCTAGGAAGTGAAGGCCCACTACAGTGTGAAATGATAATTTTTTAATCCAATAGCAGCCACCACTTTCAAAATCATAGGTTTATTAATGTTCTGCTTGGGGAAGCTTTTTTAACATTTTTTTTTATGTGATGCAGATGGTTATGGCAGAATAACACATCGTTGGCTGAATGTCTTGTCATAGGAAGGTTCATGCTGGATGATTCCATAAACCTCTAGCCCTCTCTGTAGGGGATTTGTTAGGCCTTTTGCCAAGTGAAGGGGAGCCATGACCCAGAAATAAATACAACAAAGAACAAAGTGAAAGAATGCTATTCGAGGACTAGTAATTGCATATGAATGTGTCCTTTTGGATAAATATGGAATACAAAATAAAGGTTGGACAATATCAATTTTAATGGTTGGCATAATGAACTTTATTGACCTGAAACTTGTGCATTTTAAAGCCCCTCTGAGATATGGAGCCACCGACGTGGAGTTGATACGAATTAAGTGATGTTTGAGTCAAAACAAACGGACCATCATATTGAAGCTGCGAAGAGGAGTTATCTTTACCTATGTCTTCATCAAATTATTTGTGACTTTGTAGAAATTTGAATCACTCAGTGGCAGGAGGCAACACAATGACCCAAAGTGTGTTATAAGTAAATTGTGAGAGGAGTTCAAAATATGGCTAAATGATCAAAATATAAAAGACAAAGTTAGAAGTCTGAAGTTATTGCCTTCGAGTGTGAAATGTGAGAGGGAGTATATCAGTCTGTGTGGAGTTTACATGTTCTCCCCATGTTTGCATGGGTTTCCTCCCTGAGTCCCCTCAGGCCCCCCAGGTTATTGGTTGGGCAGGGGGCTGACATCCCCATCTCCATAAAAATACAGCCAGCTCAAAATCTAGAAGAAACACAAACCAGCTAGATCTGCTCAGAGTACAGAAAACTAGAAGTCTTGACTTGAGGGAGGACACAAACTGGGAAGATTTAACAGAATCTCATTTTTATGTACTTCTGAAAATATATGCATTAAAACTGATTGTTAAATAAAACAGTTATTTTTAAGTAAAACTATTCAGAGGTTAATTTCTATTTTTTTATTATTGCAGAAACTACTATGTACTATATCAAAAGCTAGAAAGAAACTGGATCCATAACAGAGAGTCTGCAGTTTGAGGTCCCAAAAGATCCCCTGCTGTTTCAGCCAAGATCATCGAATATTTCATCTCAACCTGATGTGAACATTCTCAGGAAGATATCCAGCTGTGTGGAAGGGCTGAGGTGCAACCTCCCACATTATCTGCCTCTGCTAAGCATCTGAACCAAAACAGGGAACCCGGAAAGCAGCAATGAGAACGTGGCGACTCCATTACGAAGTAATTACTGGTAATGTGTCCTGTTTCAGTGGAACGGAAGGCGCCTGGTACTTATCAACCTCCATTGTCCTTGCACATCACTGTGCTCTTTGGACTCATCGCCAGGAACTCTGGGAGATAAGCGCTGAATGGAAGCTGTGTGTTCAAGTTGGTCTTACTGTGACGTCCCAGAGTGTGAGCTGGAGGGCAGGAGAACAGCTGTCCACGTCTGGCGTCAGCGGTTTCAGATAAGGACTTTGAAGAATAATGTTTAATGATGTTAGCTGATAAGGTAATAACATTAGTAACACTCAAACACTCTTCGTTCATGAAGATGAATAGTTTTAATCTATTTATTATACCTGATGTGGGACATATTTGATTTAAGAACTCACTTTTGTGTGCCATTTACTTTGTCCTCGAGAGGCAACGCACACATGGGTTACATTATGGGATATTCTTATTTAAGATCTCTGCAGGGTTCTGCTGTTAAATTCTCAAGAAAGGTAGTCAAGAAGCTCTGTGAAGCCAGCCCCTCCTTAATGTGGCACAAACAAAAGAATCTCATGTTTGGTTTATGTTGTTTTGGGCTCCTGAAATTAAAAAAGTAATTTAAAACAATAGTAACTATTATATTAACAGTATGACATCACTTAGAGTCTCTTACAATACTGCAGGGACCCCAAACAAGGCTTAGTGAGCTGTGCTCTTTAATAAATAATTTAAGCCTTTTTACTTATTGGGATATTATTAATACTTGGTAATAGATGCTGGTAATAGATAGTGAGAATATGTCATCATTGTTGTTGTTGTTCCAATCCTGTGACATTGCTCAGCCAATTTATAAGCATGCAGAACCTGAACTTTTCCAATACATTATCCAGATGTTGTCACAGGCTTTTACTGTACATTTCTCAAGAACACATCTTAGACCCCTAATCAAAACGTTACTGTAATGTGGAGGTCAAAGAACAAATAAAAGACAAATTCCCCTTACTGTTGGATAGTAAAGCAATACATAACAGCAACAGTAATTACATTAATTAATCTCTATGTCTCCTTAGTTACAAAACTGGTGGTGGAGGACAGGCAAGTTTCCTGAGGCTGGCTGTACTACACCTTTCTGCTCTGTGACTTGGGGCCGTGCTGGTGAAAGGCCATGAAATCTGTAGTAACTCACTACCGTCAAGCTACACTCCCTTGCTGCAGCCCCCTTTAATTGGAAGAGGGCAGATGGCCTGGGTTGTGCCACCCACTGCAAATCCACGCTCCTTTTTGGGCAAAGCCATCAGAAGTGTGCCTTAGACCGCGACCATGACAGCAAAGCACTTTCGCTCCGCTTTTTGTCCTAACCAAACTGGGTGTTGCTAATTAGCTGGCATCTCATGCCGCGGGTTTGTTTTCAGTCAACACTACGCAACCAGCTCGACCTGAGAGTTGTAAATAATGGAGGGCGCAGGCAGGGGACGTAATTACAGCACTGATCTTTGTTACAGTAAAACAAATGCAAATTAGCCCTTCCACAGGCTTGGTATTAAATGCGCTCAAACTTCAGACAGGCTTTTGACCTTATTGAAAGACTTGTAGCTTCCTAGAGAGCAAGCATGGGAGTTCTTTTGGTCGCTCTTCAAAGGCAAGGAGAACTCCTTTGTCCTGTGTGAGCAGTTGATGGCCACAGCCACTGGTTGCTAGCAGCGCCATGGGCGACTGGGACTCTGGATGGGCTCTGTTGAACAGTCAGACATTGAGTGGCTGGCAAAGGACTTGAATTCATTCCTTAACAAAACTAGTTAGTGGTTTGTAGCCAGATCAAAGTGGTGTGTTTAACAAACCATCTTTGTCCCTTTTTGTACTAATTGTGTCTTTGCAGCTGTTCTCCACGCTACATTTACGTTTATTCATTTTGCAGACACTTCACTCCAAAGTGGCAAACAGTTGAGTAATGGTGCCTGTACTACCACTATTCAGTTTGCATGGTTCACCACCATTTCACAGGATGAGTAAACAAAAGTATTGAAGAAATGGAACCGAACGGCACAGACGTGATCTCTGACAATCACCCTCTAGTGAGATATTCGTATTCTCCCTGTAATCAAAAGGCAATTACTTTGTTGTTGCTCGGTGTTAATTAATTGTGTTGTTTATTTGTGAAAGCATGTCGACGCCTGTCTAAACAGGATGTATTGCTGGGAAAGATTAGATACAGTCACGATCACCGTGGGATCCGATGCTCCCACACACACTGCCCCTCCTACTCACCCGCGCTGCTGCCAATTACATTAATTAATGTGGACATCAGGCCTGTGAAGACGCAGCTTGAATGACTACAATGATTGTTAAAGGAACTCGGTTCAGTTCAAGTTGTGACATATATGACGGCCGTCACACACCCTAACTCCTGTATCCCTCATAACATAATTATCCCCCAAATTTACACAGGCGGTATCTTTCATAAAAGTAAAGGCTAGCAGGTACAGCACATTTCTCCTGCTACCTAAGCAGAAAAACTAGCAGAACTCGGGTAAATTGCGTTATAATGCAGTAATACCTTGTCAGAGAAATTTTTCTGTCTAGGGAAAACTGACAATATTAACCTGCTTTGTGAAGCAGAAGATTTCAAAGAAGAGATGAAAGGAAACGTCTGGCGGCTGCAGAGATCTTTACTTGATGCGCAGGGGAGATCCATACAACTACATCACAAGGTCTCTCTCTCTCTCTCTCTCTCTCTCTCTCTTTCGAGAGAGAGAGAGCTCAGTAAAAAGGTTCTCCCCGTAAAACATTACAGCACAGTTTTATACCTTCGGTCGTGGTCATAGTTACAGAACTCATGGTAACTTGACGCGAATGCTAAATTCGTAAAAGTGATATATATTGATAATATTTTAAGTCTTTTAAGAATCTTATCATTACTTAATAATATGTGCTATTATAATAGTAGGAAAGAACTTGCTTTGCTAAGCATTATCTATTAAATTATAACTTATTCAAACTCCTTTAACATAACTTGGATCTCCTAATTATACCAATGCAAACAACACTCTCCTTAACCATCTCTGACCTCACTTTGAACTCTTCAGGACTTAAACAACTCCTATTACAGTCAATAGAAACAGTAATCATAAATGGTGAGAACATGTAAATAAAAGGAACAACATGAGTAATAAGGGCGTGTCAAAATTATTAACACTACCTTCAACAAAAACAAAAAAAACAAACAGCGTAGTTGTTGACAGGTGCTTGTATGTCTTTATGGAGGTGGATGGCTGGAAAGGACCCCCAGAAGCGTTTCTTGCACCCAATTTGAATAACCTAATGGCCAGAAAAGCTCATGGGGATCACTTTATTTTGGGGATGTGAGCCAATGTCCACGATGGACTGTAGCTCCCTTCTCATTATGACCACAACCTCTGTACGGCCCTGGTCCATGTACTGTGTTGCCAATATACTGCATTATTGCCTTTTTTACTGCTGTTCAATTAAGAGATCCATCTCTCAGGAACACATTTAGAACGCAAGCTGTACAATTGCTGCAATGCGCTACCTTTTGTGAAAGTAGTTTGTGAACTTTTCACTCTTATGGATGCTGGTTGCAACAGTGTGTAGGGCCACGTTTTTACGTTCAGTGGGAGGGTGGGATAAGGGTGAGGCAGGTTGGAGTAAACCACACCCTAACTCCCTTGTCTGGTCTGGAACAGGCATGTATTAATATTAATTGGTTTGAATACTAAATATTTGTAATGGATTGTCACATTTTTTGAGAAAAGGCACAATCTGGACAAAGGCGCAGGAAGTTAATGACTGCTGCCATTAACTCAGACTGAACGAGCACTGAATTATTGAAGAAAGGGTAGCCTAACTGTAATGGCAGCATCACTCATTAGTCAGAGTCCCTCTCAGAACTCAGCAAAATTGGGCAGCTATGTACAAAATGATTTTATATTCTTTCATTTGTAGACCCAAAGATTTATTCATAGATGCATATATAGGTTTTCCTACCATGTTATTACAGCAGCGGCAATGTGTGGTCATATTAGAGTGGTCCACAGAGAACAGCGTGTGAGACCTCTTGGTATGCTGCACGCTACTTTCTCAATGGTTGTTAATTGCCTCGAGCTCTCCTGAAGATGGAGATGAGACAGTGCAGGAAACTTCATGTCCTGTTGTTCTTCTATGAAGGGTCCATTGCTTGACCTATACAAGTTCTTCTAGAAATGGCCTTGTCCTTGTAGCTGAAAGACACCAGCCATCCACTAACAATTGCTTGTCCAGTGCAGGGTCAGGGTGTGCTAGGGCCTCACCCAGAACCATAGGGCACGAGGCATGAAACACTGTGGATGATGGATGCCACTGTATCATTATTTCCTTTGATGCTGGAGAGGGCACCATGACACTAAATGTTTTAGCTTGAACTTCACTCTAGCATAAAGAAACAAATGACAGGAGTTGTGCAACTTTGCTGACAAGGCGATTGGGAATATGTGCCATCAGATCTGAGGTTTTTATTTGTAATGTTCTTCTGTTATCCATACAATGTCTCACCTCCCCCCCCCCCCCCCCCCCCCCACCCCTTNCTGTTATCCATACAATGTCCCCCCCCCCCCCCCCCCGATGTTAATGTTCCTCGTTTGTGTTCTCAGAGGTGTCATTTGTCCCCTTCTCTTTATGCTGCCAAAAGACCACACCGTAAAAACAATAAAACATGTACTTTACATGTACATGGCTGCTTTAACTCCCAGCAGTCCACCTCTCTTTTTTTCTCTCGTAGAACTGAAAACCATACGTACAATATAACTGCGAGCCATCACATGTATTAACCTGATAAATATCATTATTGCAAGCCAAGCCATCAATATCTTTATTGACTATGACAGAATAGTAATTTTGTGTCTGCTTGTAGTGTAGAGTAATGAATGGGTCATGAGTTTTAGCTGGTGTCTCTGAAGGGGGCATTTAGCTAGAAAACAGCAGTGTGACGAATGCTTTGTTTGAATGATAGTCCAGCAGATGGTGTGACAGTTTGAACAATGACCTTGCACATAGAAGACCAGGGTTCCAATTAATGCTCCCACTGTAGTACTCCAATCAAGGTCCTTACCTTCAGTGGAGTAAAAGTAACCCGGCTGTACAAAGGGGTAGTTCATTGTAAGAATATTTGTAAATCATCTCAGAGAAAAATGAAAAAAATAATAATGTTATTACAAGTTATGACATTTTTTTCTGATTTCTTCAGATCTGTAGAAAAGTTCGTACCTTTGGTGACCACCGTTCTGCACCTGACTCAACATTTCGGTATTAACCTTCATTATCAACATTTCCGTAGAACATGATAATGCGGTTCTGATATGAATTGGGTTCAGTTCACCTCCTTGTGTTTTACTTCTCAAAACGAATTGAAGCTCCACACATAAGGGTGAAATCTATGCTGTTCTGCAATCACGCATCATTGCCTAGTGACACGTCCATCCATCCATCAGTGTTGCCTTCCTCAGAAGCGTTTGCTTGTCTTGGCAGCTCAAACCACTGCAAAATAAATCGAATCCATTGCAGCATAGCACCGCTTGTTATCGTTTCTCTGCACATTGTGCTTTGTTTGTATTTTTGTGTTTGAACGCTTCATTTCCCTGGCCTGAGTTCATCTTGTACTGCCTTTCACACTGCCACACTGATATCAGAGCAGCTCCTATCAATTCTGTTAGCTGTGTTGCTGTTTTATCTTTGATATAGATACTTAAAGAAACCTAATACAGTATATGATATTGCAGGAGCTCTGTAGCATTAATTTGATCAACTGTTTTCTACGTTTTTTTTTTTGCTGTTTCTTGGACAGGCTGGACCACTGCAACCCTGACTTGTACAACGATTTTATTTTGTAATAAACCGTGTTTAAATGGCAAATGAGAAATTGCTTTTCTCAGGCATGAAAAATCATATTTTTAATCCCCAAGGTAAGTAACGGAATGATTGGTCACACCCACCGCTACCCGAATGCTCTCACACATGTAAATCACCGCTGGCTATTGTCACATCTCAGATCATCACCAAGGCAGGATAGAGATTATCTGCTTAATTTGCATCAAGCACACAGTTCTCAGCTGACCAATCACTGGTCATAACACATGAGATGTGCTGCTGAAGTAATTTGCATATGTACAAAAAAAGTTAAAATGTGCTTTAAATGGGGGAGAAAGGAAATTGAAGTGTAGGAACGGCAAATATGACCAAATATGGGCAGTCAATCACCTCCCTCTGAAAGGATATGAAGGATGTGGAACTGTGTCCATGACAGCACTTTGGAGGGCTTTCTGAAATGACAAGATGACTGAAACATCAAGGTCATGATGAGTGAAAAAGGGCCCAAGTGCTCTTCTTGTCACAGTCCTTTGCCGGCTGCATCGTTGTTTTGGTCAATGGTTTATTTCCTCGGTTTCCTTTTTCCTCCTGCCTTGCCTCTTTTTGTCCTCTCCTCTGTGTCATTGGAAGCTCGGGGAAAACATAATGCTTAATATTATTACTGTTTTCCCATCCAGAGTGTACACTGCCTCTCCCTAAGCTTCCAAAATAGGGTCTGGACCACCACAGCCTTGCAATGGAAAATTAGTTTCTGATGATGTCTACATGAATATAATTATTACTGGGATTTTAATAATCTGAGTATTTTAGTACAGCCTATTGGAATTTCAACTAATTTACAAAGATCACAGTTTTACGGAAATAATGTAGAATCCAAAACGGAGTTGGCCTTAACCACAATGCTCTTAAGGGCACCTTATAGTCTTGTGTTACTGTCAAAACAGTGATTTTCAGTCTCTGCAACTCATAACGGTAAGACATTAATGAATAACGTCATTTTGAATTGTAAGTGCGTGTAATTATGCCATAGGATAAAACTGTAGACTATAAAAATGTGCAATTTGCGAATCCACAGAAGTTGTCCACCAATAAAATCCATCAGTCTTCCTTGCTCACTTCATGAGTGGGTGGAGGGGGATGGGGAGGGGACGAGGTGGCTGAGGGCTCAATGACTCCACGGTTTATTGGCACCAATGTAATAAAGACAGCAGCACAGTCTGCTTGTGTCTGCACAGCTTCTTAGACACCCCCAGCAGCTGCATCAACACCTCCCATGCAGGATGTTTTGTTTGGCTTCAGGAATCCGTCGCCACCGTAACTTGTCTGACGTGGAAATGCGACGCCGCGCACGCCGTTTTTGTCCCGAAGACATGGTTGTAATCTGTTGTGAGAGGACATGCTGGTAATTCCATTTCAGAAGAAAGAGAGTCAGTGTGGTTACCTTGAGGATCACTGAATAATTTGTGTTTTACGGATGTGGATGATTCTAGGGTTTTCAGCAGGACCTTATATAAAAGCCTCTTCCTTTTTTTCCCGACACTGGCAACACACATACACATTAAAGGCGTATGAAAATGGTGAGGGAACTGATTATGAAATCTCAGTGGGAGTTCATAACTTCCTGGAGGTTTGGTTAAACGAAAGACTCGATAATGGACTCAGTTAAAGGATGACTGACAAACATAGGTGCTATGCAAACTTGTTCTAGTATTTGTTCATTACATTGTCACAGTGAACGGTGCTGGTGCCTCACAACTCCTGCACTTTGAGTTCAGACATGGATTCAAATTCTGTTCAGTCTGTGCCGACTTTGCACGTTCTCCTCACGTTTGCATAGCTTTTCTCCTGGTTCCCTCCCACACTCCGTAGACAGGTGTTTTAGTTGGGTTGGGGACTCAGAAATGCCCGTAATGTGTGTATGTGCGAGTATATTTGTGTGCGATTGTCCTACAATATGAGTAATGTCCTTTCCAGTGTGAACCCTGCCTTTACCCCCTATTCTTTTAAGATAACTTTTTGACCACGGTGACCTTCCGTTGGACATGCAGTTATTGGTAATGAATAAATAACGAGAAGTATTTGGCCTTTTTACAACATTCTTAACTGAACAGAAGAAAAAAAATCCCTTAAAGCTCAATTAAAAGCAGGAGAATAAATTGAAAGCACATTACACTGTAATTAATGGACAGAGTTTTCAGCTTTGCAATTATGCATACAGATTAAATAATATTCTCAATTTGACACCGTTTTCTAAATTCACAATCAACTTGACATAAAGTAAATTGAAAGGTTATCATTGCTATTACTTCTGCATTGTATGAATTTAATGAAAATGTGGAATGGATCTTTCATTTGCTGCTTCTGTTGGAAGAGCTCTGTCAGTTTTAGCCTTCAGGAAAAACCAGGCCTAAATGTTTAGAATAAAGCAATTGACAAGACTGGCTTCTGAAAATGACATTTCTCCAAGAGAGGTAGCGCACATCAGACTTCAAAGTCCAAATTAATTTAATCTATTTTCCCTGTAAAATACGTGGTTTATACACTGGGGAAATGGAAATACCATTTGCATGGGTGCAGCTGTACATCATAATGTCAGCAATACAAGAACCTATTTCATCTTCTATGTAAAACACTGGCTGCTTCCAAAAATGTTAAATGAAAATATTATTTTATTAGAGCTGAATGTGAACTGTACTTAATAAGACATATAGCTGCCCTTAGTAATATCTTTTAACACTTGCATCAGTGTACAGGCTGGATATTTGCACCCGTTTGCAGGTTTTAGGCATCAGTATTATTTAGTGCTGAAATATTAAGTCCTTTTAAACATACATATGGGATAATAATTTGATTCTTCAAGAAAGTTTGTTAAAGGTGTAATAGAATAGTTTTGGAACCAATGTCTGCAAGAGAAAAAGTATATACCGTATATAAAATATAGTGTTTTACATAGATTACGATAATGAAGAACAATCTTAACTTCAATTTTTTTAACCTTCACTGCTCAAGATGTGGCTTTTACATGTTATGTATTTTGATGTTCTTCAAGATACTCCATTTGGTAGTTTGGTACAGTAACATGTTTTACCCTCTGTATTTCAGGTCCTGCATAATTTAACAAATTAATATGTTGGCTTTTTAAAAAACACTGTAATTTTGTGGTAATAAAAATATATGATTAAGATCATCTCAGAAATAATTTATTAAAATCTCAGTAGGGCTTCTGAGAGAAACATTTTGTAAGCATTAAAGATGCCAGTGTGATTTACTGGAACTGAGATCATCACTGTCAGTGGAGCTTTTGGTAAAATGGCAAGCGCATCTTAATTTCATTTTTAAAGTTCACATATGACATTTCAAAGCCAAAATGCATTCTAGATTATTAATTTGGCAGCAGCAATTTTCTGCTGTTATACATAATTTTCATGAAACCGGAATAAAAATGTGTACTTGTGACAGGTGCAGGAGAACTGAGGAGATGTGACAGTTAATGATGATATTTTGTACCAGGAAGGGGGTCAGCAAGGATATGTTTTGTAAGTGTCTTTGTGCCAAGTCAACAGAAATATTGTAGTTTAGCTGAGCAAAACAGAAATGTAACTTATTTTACCCCTTCAAAGTTTCCCCTCATATGTGTCAGCTGCCCTTCATCCAAGTATCAGTATAGTTTCTTTTTCATGAAGGCCCGTAATGATAAATTTATGGATTCCAAAAGGAACATATATTCAAAAGAAACTGAGTTGTGATAAATTCAGCAAAGTATGAAATGTTACCAATTCTTGAAGTAGTATTTTCTTTTTTTGTGACACCGCTTCTTTGATCCTTGGAGTTTGACCTAAATTTCAAAGCATTCAGTGTTGTATGGCATCTTACAGTGAAAACAGGGCAAATACATTTCTACTTTTCTTGAAATTTTTCCTTTTCAGGAAAAAATGAACATGTGCAAATTAGCTGACACAATTTAACATTATTCTCTTTTAAAATGAATCATGTTAGACCAGACTTACAATGTATAAATCTAGTTTTCATTTGCTTAAGAGACAAAAATAATACTCTTACTGTTGCTTCTATGAGACAAATTCAGAATGCTACACTGTTGTCACCTGAATATTTAATTTTTGTACATGCAATGATAATAATAAACTTTATCATATTTAACAACTTGTTTGTGAAGATTTATACTTTCCAGTAAAAAGATGTAAAGTACAATACAATTAAAATCCTAATAAAGTAAGAATAAAACTCAGCACAGTAATAAGACGTTAATTAGACATCAACAGTGCATAACATAATATAATAATATAAGCGCTTAAGTGTATTATATGAAGGCACAAATGCTATAAGGCTATAAGTTGGTCAAATGTAGTAATGTGTAAGTCTTCACTAACCTCCTGCTTTTATTTTGTAGTATTTAGCATTTTTGCTCAGTATGATAAATGAGGGGAAAAAATAGTCCAATAGTTGCAGCTGATCTCAAAGAGGAAGAGAGAAGCCCTGCTGTGTCGCTGTGATTTCTCTGCCATGTGGAGTGACAGCCTCTGTGTGATAAATGAGCCCAGTCCTGATGGAGTGGGTACCTTATCTGCCCTGGTGCTGCTGGCTGGGGCCCTGCTCTGTTAGCGAAACGTCCTCGTGGCTACGAGGGTGAGCGCTGAGATTCGACTGTACCATGCCTCCAGTTTCATCTCCTGTATCCTGAAAGCAGTCCTTTTGATAGGTTGATTGATGCTATTTGCATTGAAATTTTGTTTATTCTTATTGTGTTTTCCTTTTCCTTCCAAACGCTAATGAAATGTGTGATTGACAGGCGAGTTTTTAAACAACTTGTTTGCGAAGATTTATGCCTTGATTACGTCTCTTCAGTTAATTTTTTTTTTCATCAAGATTAATGCCTTAGTTTGTGCCTTTAAGAATCAGTAAGAATACCAAAAAAGATCAAGCTCATTAATTCATTACTCATAAACAAATACAGATGCTCATGCTACTTGGGAACTTAACTGTGACTGAGAGTTGGTGTGTAACTTCAAGTTTTGTTAGTTGAAAGGGATACAGTGCAGACCAGGGAATTGTGGTCACTTCTACATGCAGCTACCTGTGTAAGGCATATTGACAAAAATGTAGATAAAACATCTGCTAAATAAATAAATGTACGGTAAATTCAGCACACCTGTATGAGCTGGGAGGCAACAACAGGTTTTTTCAGATGCCTCTCTTTCCCAGCTCATGGAGACCAGGCTAGTATGCATTCCCTACCAATGGTGAAAACAGGCAACCACTCTGCCTGCGTGTGTGTGTGTGTGTATATATATATATATATATATATATATATATATAAAATTTTACATTTCTCCTCCTGTTACTCTTGTTTTTTCCCATATTATGGTGTTTAGCTGATTCTGGCCCAAGGCAGGCCACAGGCGTGTTCTGTTTTGCAGCACAGCTCGGAAACACAGTCATTAAGGAGCCTGAACTGTTAGCAGAAAGTTGCATTTTTAGCTTCCATGTGAGACCCTCCTGTTGTTGAGAAATGCATTACAACCGATTCAGCCAACACCTCACAACTTGATAATGTTATAAGCATCACAAGTGATAATATGCAATTCTAAATGAATAGTATTAATATTAAACAGATAAATAATGTAAGTTCCCCTAATAGGACTATCAGCTGAATGAATATGTGTGTAGAATGGACTGTTGGAATGGTTTTCATTTATTTTAGAAATGATGTGTGGAAAAGGGTATTACCTTGAATACTTTGTGTGGATATGGTGTAAGATTAGCTTGACCTGGGTGATGTTCCTGCAGTTGCCTTCAGCATTTCACTTATGCTGCCATTACGGTGTCGGGTCGAGGGAGGCCGATGTCAGGAACAAATTAGATTTCCTCTCTCCTCCCTGTGTCCCCTTGGAATGCGTCCAAGGCTGCATGGAAAACATAGTCTGTCACGCAAAATGCCAAAATGCTAATACCAGCATTTACTGGCCCCTGTAGTACGACCGCAGCACGACCATAGGGCAAACACTCCGTGATGAGATGTAGGGCATTCTGGTGGATTATGTATTTGCACTCCAGAGGTGGACGAGCATGATTTTGCTTTGGGGGGAGAGGAATGAAGAAGCAGAAGCAACCAGGGAAAGATGAGGTCCAACCATAGGACCCATGTGAAGAAGTTGTGATCAAGCCACAAAACTGAGGTGATTGCAATCACCCCTGTTCTGCCCCGCTTACTCTTTCTCACCCTGCTTTCCTGACACTTGATGGTGTAATGACTCTGTGGAGCCCAGGGGAGGCAGCAATCTCAGAAACATTATTAATTCTCCCTGCATCCCAGCATGCCCTGGGGGGAGGATGGCATGCGAGCCATGGATCCGTAAGGGGTCGATAACCGTGCACCGCAGTTGAGCTTTGATTTTTTTTTTTTTTTTGTTTGTTCTTTCTTTTTCATTTCCTTTTCCTTCATTTATGCATTCATCTCTTAAGGGTCTTTATTCCATTTTTTCTTTTATTAATGTTTGTAACATCATTTGAAGCTGTGCCCCAGAAGTGATGCCAGCTACTTTTATTTCAGTTTTCAGTTTCGTTGAGGCTACTAGTCTCAGGTCACAGCCTGGACTTGGGCTATAAGACATCAGCCCAATGTGTCTTTTTTTACATTTACAGTTTAAATGAGTTTACTGGGAACCCAGGAAGGTCTACTGGGTTTTCTCATATATGGGCAATCTACCATCCCTCAATCCAAGAGCTCAAGATACCACTGCAGTGTGTGTGTCAGAATTGTATCTTTGAGTTTTTTGCTGTTTAGTGGTTAAGGCAATATTGAAGTGCACCTTTACAACAAACCTATTCATGGAATCAGGCAGTAGGTGTGCAAAATTGTACATAAATTATAATTGCCACCCCTTTCTTTTGCTACTGGGAATATTCTTTCTAGTTACTTCTGAGTTGCTTCGCCAGCTCTTCAAATTTTCAAGTCTCCTTCTCTGGCTTTGATCAGCAAGAACTATATGTTGTCTTTTATCAGTGATTAATGAGAAAAGAGGTTTTTTCCTTCCTCTTGTTCACCCAGTGTGATGACCATCTGTCCATAGAGATGGTGTCTGTAGGCACCATAAATCATTTGGGAGCTGTGCAGAAAAGAAGTTATGAAGGAAGCCCACAGTCCTGTCAATAACCATTAATTGCCCTCTGATTTTGAAGAGTGGGAATCCATGGGTTTTGGCTGAAAACTACTTTTATGTGTCCATTGTTAAGAATATACTTCTTTATTTTTAACATTTAAAACAAACATTCAGTCACGCCCTTGCTTTTGGAAACTGCTTGTTGAAGTCCCTTCTGGAATGTTAGAAGGGATTCAGCATCTTTGAGGGGCAAAGGGAGCTCATTTTACCACACTGAAGCCGGAACGGAGAACCTTCAACTTTTTTAATGAGAAACTCAATGCTGTAAGCGCTCTCTGCCGACCTCGAAAGGCAGCATCCTCAAGGGTGGAGTTTCCACCCATTTTCACCCATTTTCCGCAAGAGGAAACCAGCTTCGCCTTTGTTTAACTCACAGCTGCTTGCTCACTGTGACGCACTGGGACCCTTCCACACAGATCCACTCCTGCACAGAATACGCAAAAAGCTGTTAGATGGGGGGGTGAAAAGCAGGAAATGAGTAAATCTTCTTTTATGGCCCCCAGAGATTACTGCATGTACCAGCTTCAATTCTAAACCTGTTGAGAAGAAAATTAAAGTGTTTCTCTAGGTTGGGCCCAGCATTCAAGGTCAGTAGGTGTTGTATTCACTTTTCATGCAGTGATATACCTACTGTGAGCTCTGCTCCGTGTCACAGAAGGCCTTGAGCTGGGAAATAGATGGTGAGGAACTGCTGAGCATGCAGAATGAGCCTCGAGCACGTCTATAGCTGTAAACACTGCTTCTAGGTTTACTACAAAACTATGTATTTTGTCCTAAGGAAAATAGCCATCTTCAAACTGCCAGGTGTTGCCAACAAGCAGACGTGTGGAGGAGAGTTCATTCTTTCGGTCATTTGTTCTTTCACTTATTTGTTCATTCTTTCATTGTCAATAACCGGTTGTCCAACGCAGAGCTGAGGAAGTGCAGAGCCTACCCTGTAAGCATACCTTATGAGGCAGGGTAAACCCTCATGGCAATCACACACTCTTCCACTCACATACACACACTAACGGGCAGTTTAGAGCCACTCATTTGCCTAAATCACCTGCCTTTGGACCGTGAAAGGAAACCAGAGCATCTTAAGGAATGTAAATTTTGTAAATTGAATGCAAGCAGTAATTTAAGTCAGTGGTCTTCAGTCACAGCCCACTCTGGATGTATGTGCTGTGAATTTTCTACCACACAAAAGATCACCTAAGATGCTGGTTGCTTTGGGTCAGCAGGTGACCTGTGAGAACCATCACTTATGACCTCCAAAGAGCACTGAGGAAATGGCTTTAGAAGAAGATGCCATCAAGGCTGTGACAGCCAAAAGGACTGTTTTTAAGCATGGCTGGAGGCGAATGCCAGCGCTCGTGGGTATCCCTAAAGAGCCTTCAAGCTTTCCGTGTGCGGTGTGTATGTTTGACTCAAGATGCCATGGGATTTTGTGTTAACCTGTCTCCTATGACTTGATGGTGCGGATGAAACCCTGCTTAGGGTGACGGCTTGTGCCACCACACGCCTGGCAATCACCCCCCTGGTGCCACCTCATCGGCAGGGGTGACAGCTTTCCGTTCTGTGTCAAGCGCCCGACTTAGCCGGCTGACGAATGCGGCTCCTGGCGACAGCCTGTGGACACTTGTGATAGCAAGTCTTTTTCCGTGCGCTGGTGTGAATCGGCCAGATAAGACAGTATCTCGAGAGCAGGAAGATCTCCCAGAATAGCTTCCTGTTCTATCTCTGGACCTACAGTCACATTACAACGGAGGGGTTCATCACCATCTTATTCTCAGCTAGTTAAAAGTGCCCTGTGGCTGGTTACTGTAAATGTCACGTTCGGATAAGATATCTGCTCAGCTTATTTACATAATTATGAATTTATTGCTCCGTACTAAGCAAGTTGTCGTTTTGTTGCAGGCCTGACAGGTAGGTTTCTTTTTATACATAATAAATATGATAGGTGCCTGGTAGCAAAGCCCATACAGTGGCAGTAAAGTCAGATGTCTTGTTGGGGCGTTTTTCTTAAAAAGTATCAGGAAATCCTGAGACATGAAGCTTAGTGTTCTCTCAATGGGGTGCGATACTTTCAAACTTTTAGTTTCCTTCTGACCATTGTAAAAACACACACGGGCCTTGCAACTGCACATATATATGCATAAAAATGTGGAGCGCCTCTCTAGCGTGAGGAGGGCAACTCACAAGTGGATGCTGTTTGAGGCTGTGCTCAACACAGCAGCAGGCGGAGGGGTAACTCATAACCATAGCAGTGGGTGGCGTAATGGTTAACACTGTCAGTTCATAATGGAAGAACCTGTGTTGAAATCCCTGCTTCCGCTGCAGTGCCACCGAGCAAGATACTTACCCTGAACTGCTCCTGTAGACAATATCAAGCTTTTTCAAGGGGGTAAATTACGGTAAGTAGCTTGCTTCACAAACATAACATCTAAATTGCTTTGGATAATTATTATTCCCGTTGTTATTGCAGTATCGATATGAGGTCATTAATACAGTATATTGCATTAATGGAGCTTGAAAAACTGCAAATGAGCAGCATAATACAAAACGGATTAATTATACCTATAATAATAATGAATAAACACAGTAAACAGTATAATTTATTGATAACAAATATTGTCATATGTGGTCATATATACCCTTGTCTAAAGACGGAATCTTTCTGTTGTAAAATGAAAGGCAAAAGGTGTGGTAGATGGTTTGTACATTTTGTATTGGGTACATGCCATTCTGAAGCTTTTGAAGTATATTCGCAAGGACTGGCAAGGGTAACTTAAGGGTAATAGATTGCACGTTAACATGTTTGACCTGAAGGTCTGTTTCCATTTCCTCAAAGTTGATATGGTTCCAAGTCCACAGGAAGGTCACTTTGGATTTCAGTACAACTTAGAAAATGTGCACCGTGGTCGATTAAGCAGTACTTTGTGATGTTTTCCGCCAGCTAATGGGAGAACCCAAACCTGCTTGTGTTGAGAAGTATTACCCAGTTGACATTATCGCCCAACAGCAGCTACTATTGTCTTTTGCGGTGCAGTTGGACGGAACTGACAAAAACTGGCAGATCATTTGCACGCAGGGAAATCGATCTTACACTTCAAACACCCCAGCCCCCCCCCCCCCCCTTCCCACGGCCTTGCTCAGCTGTTACAGAGGTCCTTCAGGAGATGATGGAGACTGGAGTGGGGGGTTGCAGGTGAGAAGAGAGTGATTGCTTTCAATTACCCTGTCAGACATCCTCGGTGTGAGAAGCCTCTGGACGCGTGAAGGTCAATAGGCCGCTGGGTGGTGTGATCACACTTATCAGAGAGGGACAGAGGAAGACCTCCAGATGGCCCCAGATCCAGAGAGGGAGAGCCACTCCTGTTCCTCAGTCTCTGAACTTATGCCAATTGTGTCACATTGTTATCCAAATTATTAAAACTGGTCCCATGAATTGTGGCGGCGAGTGCTTAATTTTTGCCTAATTGTCACATTTTACCACAGACTAGGAGTGAAACACATTTGTACCATAATGTAAGAATATGCATGTTATAAAAACTGTTTCTACGATTCAAATAATTAAGTTAATATTTCCATAACTGTACATTTTATTTTTAGATGTTGGTGTTAAATCTGCTGCTTTAGTTGTGTGTTACACTTACCACGAGCAACTTTGTGATTTGTTTAGACTGTTAGTGTGACGGGAAGAAATATAAACTGTAGCTGGTTTTTTCATTCAAGGCACATGCTGTCCATGTGCTTTGCAGAGAGAAAGTTATAGCCATAGTGAACTAAAATGATTTCATTACAGGGAAAATGCTGTTGATTAATGTTGCTCTGAATAATAAGCCTGTTGTATAAAAAATGATATAAATTTTCATAAACTGTTGAAACGAGTTTTCATTGTTCAGGCCCACATTGTTCTAAACACAATAATTGGATGATAACTCCATATAATTTATTATAACAGTGATTCTTCAAATCCAGCAGATTCATGATTGTAGTTTAATATGGAATTTTGATCACCAATATGAGTGCAACGTGGAATATAAGAATGTGTCTTAATTGTGATTTGTTGAGTTCTTGGGGTGAAATAGGTCTGTTCTTCAGAAAAGAATCTGCTGTTTATACCATCGTTTCCAATGAGAAGTCGAATTTTTCCCACTTACCCCACTTCTGCCTTCCTGCACAGCTCCGTTGGCCTCATGTGAGGCCACCATTCATTTGTGTGAAATCTAAGCTGCTGATTTCCACAACTTGTGAACCAATCTGGAGATTAATCTCCTTCCAGTGTTATGGACCTGCTGCTGTGCTGGTGCAGGTCTGGGGGTTGAACCCACACACATAATGGGTTTTCTGTGAAGAAACAAACTCTGAATGTAGCCGAATCAGCGAACCTGTGGGTGCAAATTACATATACAAAAATCTCACTAAAACATGGACCTTCTTTAGAGAGGTACGGGCACTCTTCAGAGATATGAACAGCCACTTTAAATTTGTATCATGTCACTGTTGTTGGAAGAGGGGATTCTTATTTTCCTCTGGGAAATGCACAGTGCTACAGGAAGCATTGTAATGCAACCAGGCAGTTTTATTATCTGTACAGCATTTTAATAAATTTAAGGATCAATTTAACACATCATGGGAAAAATGTCCACAGGAAATGATTAATCACCAGAAATCTTGAATGCAAGTAATATATTAAGCAATAATGATCTTGTTGCTAGTATTTATTTAAAAAATTAAATCAATTCTTAATGTTTTCAATAATGCATGTTCTTAAGTTGTCAAGGCTCCATTTTCAGTTGAGGTTGAACAAGCCTTCAGCCTGTCATTCTCTTACTTAAACAGGAACATCACAGCTGTCTCCATGACAGTTCACTCCATTATTGGACCTTAGACAAGAAACATAAGAAACAGCTACTTGTTTAAAGCCCAAAGTGAATAAGTGGCATATTAGGTTTGGTGGGAGGCCAAAACATATAGGAGATACTATATACCAATTGAGGAATTTGAGATTTGAGCTGCTGCCGTGGATCCCAGGTATTCAGGTTCACTTGTAGTCTCCTGCTGTTGTACCCTTAAGGGAGTTATAAGGCACTTCAGTGGATACAGTAGAAAGTACCCAGACGTATAACAGTAAATCGCTGTAAGTAGCTTAATGGTGTAAGTAGCTTAACACTGTAAGTTGCTTCAGAGAAAACGTTAACTAAATAAAAAATGTCGGTATTGGGATGATAGATGAAGCAATGCTTGACCACTGGCGGGAATCGTTGTCGATTCTGCACCTTGATACACCTGTATCTCCCCAGATATAAAGTGCTCTAAGTGAAGCTCATAAGGCCAAGTCAGACATCACGTAGTGTCTGCTTACAGGGGTGGAGAGTGGGTCTCGGCAGTCTGCACGAAAGCAGAATGTGTTCCAGTGGAGGGCTCCATCATACTCAGGTCTATAACCACCATAGCTAAATGATGACCCAGGGCCATTCTTTCCGGTGTCTAGTATTAAGAGCTCCATCATGGACAGACTGCCATTAAAGTGGAGAAGAGCTAAGCAATGCATTTACCTTCTTGGGGCATTAAACAACACTGAAGACCTTGGAAACATATCTCCTCAGTGTCACATCTTGACCAAAATCATCTTGCCACTTGGGAAGTTTCTGACTGTCACAATCGTGGAGGGGACAGGTGTGTGTGTCATACATCACAGAGTTTTACAGTTAGTGTCACACCACAATACACTTAAATGTAGTTAGAGGTCTTGTTTTTACTTTCTGTGGTTCCACTCATTGTCAGTTTGGTTTATGTCAAAAGCTGGCACTAATAATTCTAACTGATTTTTTTTTCATGTTGTGCGTGTGAGAGACAGACACAGCAAGCAAGCAAGTGAAGGTTTTAATTTATCGTAACACATTTAATCTATGATACTTTCTGTCCGTCCTCAATTAAGCAGATGGTCAGAGCAATAATTGAGGAAAAAAAAACTGAAAGACCATAGATGTTTAAAAAAACCTATTTTTAATCATAACTCATTTTTAGCTTTTATGGAGAAAATAACTGAATTATTGCATGAAATGATGTTTCAAACAATTTTAATATTTTGTCTCAAAAAGAACCATCCAGCCATCTCCAGTTAGTTCCATGAAGGCAGCGTAGGGTCCAATCGTCCCCCTGTAGCGGCGTTCTGATTGAGCACCACATTTACTGCTCTCTGCATATAATTAACTTTACTGCATGCATGAAAGTTTCAGTTACTGTACTGACTTTGTTTCATTTTATTAGACACATTAAATGTTCATTACCTTAGTTTATAGTAATCTTACTGCAGTACTATACAGCGCCATAGGAAAAAAAATTACATTTTTAATTTTCTAAGCTTCTGCTGTATCCGGACAGTTTCTTCCTCATATAGTTTGGAAGACTGAGGACTATATTGTGCTATAATTTCCCTGTAGGCTTTAGTGCCAGTGCACTTACTTACAAACCCCATTCTATCAACATTATTTTGCCTAAAAACTTGTAAGCAGCATGTTCTTGGGGAAACTTGATTTCAAAAATGTGTCCTCAGTGTTACAACTGAGTCGTCTTTCCAAGGACTCAAACAGCTGTCAGCCTGTGTTCTTAACAACTATGCCACCTGCAGGCAGTTATCGGTTTCCTGTGAGCAGTAATGAAGGACTTAAATACGTATAGAGAAGTTGCTTTGAACAAATATGATACCGAGTCCTTCACTTACATCCATCTCGGTGTCATGTCCCTGTGGCGTGTAAGACCGTGTGCAAAAGTGTTTTATGAGTTTTTATAGCCTCAAAGCTTATCAGTCCCCCAAAAACTGAAGTTACAGACTGACAGCTTAAATAATTGCATCCTTCTACAATGCAGTGGCAATAAGCGGGTTTTACTTTTGTATCACGAAAATATGATTACGAGAGTATGAAAGCACAGCAGCTCGGGAGCATTCAAAGGAGGAGCTTTAATGTGTTTACGTAACACTATCAGTGGCTGTGTCAGGGTTTGTGAGCATCACTCTTTTCCCTTCCAGGCTTCCACAAGACGTTCAGGTTCCACAGTTGCACGGCACCATCTTGTCCTGTTCCCTGAGGAGCTGGGGGCAGGGGTTTCCGAGGGAGGGGGACACGATGCATCCTCTCATGTAAAGCGGCCTTGCTCCAGGCTGCTGTTTTCCAACACGTGCTCTCTGTGTTTTGATGTGTGCTGTCCACCTGCAGAGCTTATGACCTCTGACTGTAGCCCAGTGCACCCTGGAAGGGGTGCCTGCCTATCAGCTACAAACCTAACTCTTCGATGTCTCCTCACAGATTAGCAATCGTCTTCAGAAGCCTTGCTCCTCTATTTATTCTTTGTCTTCCTGTTCTTCTTCAGCTTGTGCTTTCCTTACTTGCTGCACAGTGGCTTTTACAAGTGATGACACACGTGTTATGGATCATCACATGACCAATGGGGAGACGGCAAAGATCCGAATCAAATCATGTGATCAAGCGATCTGGACAGCAGAGGCATTTCTCATTGCGGATTTTTGTGGATTTTGCATAAATTGACTTAAGGATGTATTCAAGAGTACTACAGTAGAAGGTGGGATCTGAACCCCCTTAGGATTCCAAAGGCGGCAGCTCTAATTACTAGGCCACCCGCTGTCCTAAAAGGGAACTGAGAACGATACGTTAGCTGTCAACAGATAGGGCTTGAATGTTGGTGGCGGGGCTCTGCCTTTTCAATATCAGTACTAGATGAAGGTGGATATTCCTTAAAGAGGTTTATAAACACAGCCACACTTCTTGCAGATCCAACTGTCAACTTCCTTCTTCTTCTCCATCACACTGTCAATTAAAGCAGAGCTAAAACACAAGTGAAATACTACACTGTATTAATTTATAAATAAATGATAAAATTTTAGGTTAATGCATTATAATTAATTACGAATATATAGGATAAGTTGACAGATATCCTACGCTTACCCACTTGGGATGAAGCATAGAGCCCTACCCTACCCATCTAACAACCTGCCCACCTACTCCCCTCCAACCCTAACACACTATACCCCCTAACACGCCACCTTATAAGCTCTTCATCGGGGTCATCGGGTAGTGTGACGCCGTTGGCAGGGAGCAGATGTGTGCAGGCGCGAGTTAACAAAGGACGTTTATTGTCGTGAGAAGTTCCAGAATTGTGGTCAACACATAGGCAAGGGTCAGATCCAGAAGTCAACGGAGTACAAGAAGTGGTCGGACTAGATCGAAGGTCAGAGACAGGCGAGGGTTCGAATACCGGAAAGGCTAACGGGAGAGATGCTCGGTACGCTCAGTAGTAACATGGGCAGTACTTTGCACCGGTGTGTCGGGCCACACAGGTTTTATACCCTGTTCGAGGAAACAAGGAGCAGGTGCTGGCGATTGTGGAGCTGGGCGGAACGGCAGGCAGAGCACGGGGCGTGACAGGTAGGCACCATCCTTCATCGGTGTTTCGCTGACTTAGGTCCACGACACCTCCGGATGGCTCAGCAGTAAGGCCTGGCATCCCAGACCCACCCCCTTCCATAGATTTTAACTCAATTATTTACACCCCACAAACTTTTTTTTAACATGAATACTGGTAGAGTTTCCCAGTGTAGCCAAGGGCAAGTAATAACTGAAGGTTAATTTTAGTGAGTATGCAAAATAACAAAATAATAAAATATATGATTTCTAACCTGTTGTTGTATGATGCCTTCTGCTGAGATTTAGTTTCCGGAAAGAACACTCCTGTGTGTGGAGTAAAGAATGTACACTAAAACAGCCTCATATTTTAAATACAGACAAAAAAGACAAATATATATAATGTTGCATAATTCTGTGTGTGTGTGTGTGTGTGTGTGTGTGTGTGTGTGTGTGGGGGGGGGGGATTTTTACCACTACCTTGGATCTTCTGCTGCTATCAATAATGTGAAAAGAAATGCAGTGTACACTTTTCCCAATGCTACCCCCCCCCCCCCCCCCCCCCCCCCCCCCCCCCCCCCCCCNCCCCCCCCCCCCCCCCACACACACACACACACACACACACACTACCCTTGTCTGCGGTTATTTGATCCCACAGCTGTGATTTTGTCTTGCTCAAATACAAAGGATGGTTTTGCTTCTCTTGGCATTTGTAGATTGACTGCTGCGCCTGGCACCTTTCAGCACTCACACCGTCTCAACAGTTGCATCCATTTGAACACAACCCAATACAGCTGGTAGTCCAGTGGGTTTATAGAAAAAAACATTTTGGCGAGTGCATAATTTGCAGCAGGTGAGGTGAAATCTCATCTATACCAAGAGCTGCAGTAGAGTAAAAACCCTGGTGCAGCACAGCCTATGAGGACCAGAACTGGGAGGGCGATGTACTGTGGACGAAGAAATTGTCCTTGCTTAAAAGAAAGAGTTGTTTTTAAGCCTGCAAAACAGTTAGCAGAACACCTGCAATACAGCACAAGATATCCTTCCCCCAAGAATACAATAAGCTAACCACAGACAGGAACAAGGATGTGAAGAAGACAGATAAAGTGTGTGAACATTCTTGGTTTCCATCTGAGTTACAATGTTTAGGATGCTTTAGGCGTAGAAACCATTTTGCCAGTAGTTATCAGGCAAACAAGTTGTATATCCAACAGAGAGTTAAACACGCGCTGATCACATGCTATATAGACCACAATGTCACCTATATAATGTATGAGTTACTTTGTTCATGGAGACTCCCTTTACTCAGACTTTGGGTGTTGGGACTCTGTCAGTGCTGAGAGAAATAGTTATTCTGTTGAATGCTTCCTCCTGTCTGTTTGATAAGTAGTTCTGATCTCTCTTGAATTAATTTTCTACCGCAGTACACCAACAGGCTCTTAGTTCTAATTGTTTTTTCAACTTTGGAATGAAAAATAATTGCCGAATAAAATATGGGCAGTCCTTTTATTTCAGTGTGCTACGTGATATTTCCATCATGTCCTTAAGGAAGATGGAGGTGGTTTTCTGCATGCCAGGTTCCCATATTCTCTGCTTTGTCCCGTTTGATTGCTCTCTGTCTGTTGCTTGTTAAAAATAAGCCCCATGGTGTTCTGCTTTGCTGCAGCTGTATCCCTGTGAGTCAAGTTCCTTGGTCTGTTCATCTCACGGTTTTGGAAGTATTTAAAATGCTGTCTTTCTTAAGTGAATTGGTGACTTTAAATTGCATGTAGCGTGTAAGTGTGTAAATGTAGGACTGTGTGTTGGACTGCCGTCCTGTCTAAGCTGCGCTCTGCCTCACACCCTGTGCTTTCCAGAGCCTGGACCACCATGGCTCTGCGCTGGGCAAGGAGTTAAGCATGATGAATGAGTGGATGGACATAATTTTTTGTGTTGGACTACTTGTGTGTAGGTTATGGTTGGGTGGTTTTTGGAGGGAGAGTGGATGACAGAGAGCAGTTGCCTTCTGCACCCGCCTGCACACATACACGTGGCACTGTCCCGAATGGCAGGCTGTTGCTGTTAATGCGCACCACTGCAGTTGATATGCCTGGAAGGAGCCACAGCAGGAGAGAGTGGGGTGGGGGATGGGTTTGGTGAGGGCTGTTCTTCATTGACAAGGCTATTTATTTTTAGCCTTTGACTCTTTTCACTGCTGTTAAATACGACTGGCTGCTCAAACGCTTCCCTGGCCTGCCGTTGTACGGGGAGAATTAAACTTGTTGTGGCTCACTGCCGCCTTTTGTCCACTAGCAGTAAACTTTGCACACCTTAAACTAATAAATATGGATGACACAGTGAGTTATGTTAATGCCATTTTTTAAATCTTCTCTTCCCTACATGAACAGAGTTATGAATGTGTCAAACATTTTGAGAGGGTCAGAAAACTCAGTCCATGTTTTTCTACTGAGAATAAAGTTTAAAGAGACCCGCATAGTGTTTGTTGAAGTTATTTGCATACTGAAAAAAAATTAGGAAGTTGTTTTTCTCCAGGAAATGCTTTGTGATGTTTGACAAGGTGGTTTATGCCGGGAGGCATTGTGCATATACCTAAAGTTTCACGTCTCAGAAATGGTAAACTGGAGAAGGCACTCTGCTATAACCCCGCAAACTGGTTACCAGACTCATGCCCCCATCCTGGGAAAATCCACTGAAATTCCCTGAATGGAATACCTATGAAGGGCCTGTTTATGTGTTTGGGTACGATGGGAACCCTTTGGTTTAAGAACTGTTTATCTTTTCGTGAGTGTTACAGAAAGGGCTCCTCTGTACCACCTGCTGAGAAACAGATTAGGAGTTGTCTGAAATGAGAAATGAGATTTTTGGCGTAGTTTCCATCAGTGGTGCAACAACTTGATATGTACAGGGGGAAAAAAAATAGTACTTAATAGACTTATGCGCAAATATTGGGGGGGGGCAATGTAGGCTTGGTTGTATATGGGAGGGCAACACCGTTGTCCTCCAGTTCGATCAACTATGCTTCATGCTGTGATTCTTTATTCCTGAAAAAGCTCTGAATGCACTAAATGTTACAAGAGAAGGTTTCTTCCTGGCAATTAAACCAACACCTTTCTGACCAGCTGTCAAATTTTTTAACCACTTCAGAGGCCTATGCTCCAGATTTCCTTTTCTTTTTCAAAAGTGCTCTTTACCTGCCAACATCAAAAAAATCTTGATTCTTTTTGAACTCTCACCTGTGTCTGTAAGCCTATAGTAATTCTCAGTGTAAAAGATACTTTACGGCTTCCTGATAAACCCACCCTTGAACCCCAGTGGGTTTTGGGTAATTTTTAAGGTAATACTCAGTGCTTTGTTCAAATTATGAAAGTGACCAGGGGGTCTGTGTGGTGGGCATTACCATGGCACCCTAAAAACTGGGTGCTGGGTGCAGCTTGTTGTCACTCACCTCCCAATTGTCATGAAAAGAAGATATGTCACTGGCAGACAACAGACAAAATCACTCACTGTAGATTGTTTCTAATGCTTTTCTCCAACGACATCCTCACTTATGCGTCTCAGTAGTTGTATGTTATTTCCAAGTTGCATGATTGAGGTTTGGCTGCACCACAATCAGCCACAACTGAAACGTGGACTGGAATGGCTTTTTATGTCCAGTTAGGGGCATGATGTTTGTTTGGCAAAGCTTAGACAGAACTTCTTCACAGAATTTCTAAAAAAAGATTTGCTGACTGTGTGACGTTTCTCAGCAGTGTTATAGAGGGCACTGTGGTTATGATGTTGGAGATGGAGGTCGTATGTTAAGTTGTAGACATGTTACAGTCAAGGACATGTGGGTTACAAATCTGGAAACTCTTTCCCTTGAGGGGAACAGTGAGATCTATTTGTTCATCATATTCTGAGGAAAATGTGAAAAGGGACCCAAATATCTGTTCAGATCACAGGCAGCAGGTGGCACAGTGGTTAAAACTGTCACCCTGCGCTCAAAGAACCTGCTGCTGTACCCTTGGTTAAGGTACTTACCCTGAATTTATGCCGTAAAAATGACCATGCAATATAAATAATTAAAGGTAGTCTGTGACTTATGACAACCTGGATTTGCAAAGGCCATCCTGTCAACCTTAATATATTTTTTCTAAATCCCGAAACTTGGTTGTAACAGTAGCTTAAGAAAAGGCACCATATTAGTTATTGTTGCTTTCAGTGGGTCTTTGGGTGTGTGATAAGGATTGTGTTTTATTCACAAAAACGTTGTATTTATATAACTTTTTGTCCATGATATCATTCAATTTCAGTTTTTATTTAACATGGCTAGCAAGTTTAAAAAAGTGTTCAGGTGGTGCTGAAAAGAAAAAGCAAAAGAAAATCAGTTTAAAAATGAAAGCAAACAAAATAGTTCATATGCAAACGTAATTATAATTACTATTTTGCTTTTATATTATTACACCATATTAGTATTATTTTAATTTGTGAAATTAGTGGAAAACTACCACAGAGTCCTATTAAACAACAGGACACATTACCAACACGCATGTTTATATGTCCTTATATTTTACATGGTACAATACTTGGGATTTGCACTTATGACATGGTCCATACCATAGTAAGTAGAGAACTAGCTGTAGAAGTAGCTCAGTGGATAAATCTGGTATTTTAAGTCACTTTTGACAAAGAATTCAGCTTATTATTATTATTGTTATTATTATTATTATTATTATTATGACAACATGATGGAATGGAAAGAGAACTTGGGGAGTACAAGGATAACTTGGCTTGTTATGCCTGTTGAAGTTACTTCCAGTACAGCACAGCACAGCTTTTTTTTTATAATGGGCTAAATTAGCCGGTAATTGTTTTAAATCATGATGTTCCTCCACACTGACTGCTGCACAGCAACACTGACAAAGTCTTGCTGAGATCAGAGCAAATAATGCCACACTGATTCTGCTGCATGCAACGGCATTAACTCCAGTCCTCCGTGTAGGATGCTGAGGCTCGCGAGTCTGAAAGCCGTCAAGTGTGGCAGTCAAGCCCGCAGTGTGTCCTGAGAGATTATACAATTTTACGTTGCCCATCTTCACTTTAGCGCACTGGTGTTCAAAAGAGACGGTCTGTGAGAGATGGAAGACGGTCCAATTAGACGGAATTCCCTGTACGCCTCAGCAGATGCTTCAATCTCAGAACAGTGTTGGGAGAACTTCACACAGCTGATGGGTTTCATAGTCATTGTAGTAGCATCATAGCACAGAAAGTTCATAGTACGCCTGTAAGGTTTATGTCCCAGGAATGTTGCCTGCTGCAATACTATTGAGCAAGGTACCTTAATTATAATGCTTTTATTGAATCGCTCAATAAATTTAATTTGCAATGTATAAGAAATTACATTTTATCTATATGTATTTAGACTGGCACCCTGTACAGGGTGTATCCTGTTTCATGCCTTGGGCTTCTGGAATAGGCTGCAGTCCAACGTGACACTGCACTGTATATGGGTTTATCGATAATGAATGTAGTAATGAATGAGTGACATTATCAAATATCCAGACCGCTCAAGACAGAAAAAGAACATGAGTGGAGGCAGAGAGCTGGATTGTCCAGCATTCCTCTGTTTCATTCTCCAACCCACTGCAAGTGCAGCTCCACGGGGCCCGCATTCACACAGAGCGTCGCTTCCTCTGTTGTACCCACTGAAGAGTGATGGAAGCGTTTTAATCAAATGCAGGAGATTAAAGGCTCTCGCTACACTCTCTGTGCTTTAGTGGGTCCGAGTTTTTTTCCCCTGTTACACCCGCTCCTCCTTTGCATATCAAACAACCAGGAGAGGACCCCAACAATGGATCAGTGGGCTTTTCTGCTCCCGGGGTCTGAGCAGGGGACAGGGGTTTGGGAGGCCACCGAGACAAAGAGTCTGAAGGCAGAGGAGTCTGTTCTAATTGAAAAGTCTCTAGTGAGGCATTTCTCTGCTAGAAGTAAACCTGCTGAAACATAATAAATGTCTGAAATGGAATACACACTTATAATACGGCTGATATACAAAAGTAGGAAGCAATGGTAGATAATAGTAAAAAGGAAAAACAACGATGTGGTCTGTTTCACATCTTGTGTTATTTAGAGGGCGGGAATATAGTTCATCTTCATTCTGGATGGTTAAATGTTACATGTATAAATATACAATTTTCTGAAAAGTAATAGAGGAAACATTTTATGGTTTATAATTTATACTTGAAATTCTTCTTATAAATACAAAACGCCAACTGAACTGTTTTTCCTCTTAGAAAATGTAATGTTTGATCTGCAGGTTAATATCATTTTGAAATGTCTGACACATTTATGGATACTGTTAGATATTTATTATGCAATGACATCATTAAAATATGGTTACCTCATGCCCTTTTTTATGTATGTGGAGTCTATCCAGGAGTATGTGGTGCTCTTTCTGTCTCTATGTTGCTGTGACTGGCAAAAAAAATTTATTATAAAAAAGAAAAATCTTAAGAAACCACTTGCCACCTAAAGGAAAACCAAGAGACCTGTTGTAGTAGTTTGGGCTCTGCAGATGATATGCAGAAGGAAGGTGCTTGTGCGGAAGTATCCTATAACGGTTGTAGGTAAATTGAAATGTTTGCATTTGAACCTTGAGGTCTCTCTGAAAGTGTTTTCTCCTCCCAACCACATTTGTATAGATTCTTTTGCACAAAAAGGTCTCAGGGGCCATGCGCAAAGCAGAGCGTAATCCCCGCTTCCTGTGCGGGATTTTATTGTTTCCGTTCCCTAGCTGCTGTCACACAGTGACGGCTCGGGATTAATCCCTGTGATGCATCAGCCATTTAGCTGTACTGACTAATTTGGTTTTCATAGCAAGTCAGCTTATAATATTCCTTTGTTACATTTTTTTTCTTTCTCACGGAACCCAGTTAAACTGCCACAACAGAAAAGGGAATAAGACTCACCTGTTGGAGTGGATGTTTTGTAATATGATAAATGTGTGACTTCTTCTTGCGTTCAGTCGCACCAGGTTGTCACAGGCATTACTTTCTCCTTATTATATTATCCATATATGATCAGTAATTGTTTGTCCATTGCAAGGCTGCAGTAGTCTGGAGTCTGTCCAGGAGACACCGGTGATAGCAGGCTAGGTGAGCAGGTCCAAATCATTCTTTTCCCAGCAGCAGGCTCTAGCTTCTCTTGGATGATCTCCAGGGGTTCCTGGGCTGGCCAAGACATAATAACTCTCTTCCCAATGGGATGTACCCAGTGTAACTCCAGTGGGAGCCAACCAGGGGGCATTCTTGCAACATGCTCAAACCACCTCAGCTGGCTGTTCTTGAACTGGAGAAATGATGACTCACCCTTTCACAGAGAGAGCCTAGGCAAACAGTTCAGTGAAGAAGCCCTGTTTGAACTGTCTGTATTTACTTTCTTTTTCTTATTCTTTCAGCTGTTACCCAAAGCTCATGACCATAGGTGAGAATGGGGACATTCACTGAGAGGAATACCAAAAGCATGACCCAAGGCTCAGCCCCTGCTTTGCCACCATTGAACTGTCCAGTGCCCAAAAAGCCACACTGTCCCAATCTGACTTTTAATTTCAAAACTGCTCCCTTCATTTGTACACAAGAGCCTGAGATACTTGAACTCCTTCACTCTAGAGGCAACCGACATTCACTCTTCTCCAGGAGAGGATTGTGACCTCACCTCCCAGTTGACGTTGCTTTCTTTTCTTGACATCCACTTTAGGCTCAGCAGAGAACTACTCAACTGCACACAAAGGGTCACAGTCAGATGAGGTTGAAAGGACAACATCAGCAACAAGTAGCAGAGATGTCTGGACACCTTCCGAGCCTTGGCTCTGCACTGATCACAAACGGGAGTGGAGACAAAAGGAAACATGGCTTTTAATGTTCTGTGCTGGTTGACTCTTGTGTCCTTTGACCATTGTACTGGTAAGTTGGCTGACATCCATCTGAAATCTATGCCTTGAGTACTTCTTTTTTGAAACTCTTGTTTTTATCCTTCATAAATTGGTTCCATACGCATAATGAACCCAGGGGAAATTAAAGTTCCAGACTAACTTCACAGTCACCCAAATGGAACCCAGTCACAGAGAGGGTGAGCTTCCTTATGAGAAGGTGACTCAGTAGCCCTGGGTATCACTGAGCCCTCCACCAAATCCTCAGATGGAGATGGACCTCAGAAGAGAATTGACATCTACAGTACTGAACACTAATCAGGATCAAGAATCATCAACGCAGTGAATAAACAGAATGTGTCATTAGTCACGTGCACGTATTTATGGGTAAAGGGTTAGACATAGAGTCCAGAGCTTTTATCGCATATGGAAATACATCCAGGGCATGTCTTTCATTAGTCTAACGTGCACTGACCTCTGTTTCTATTTTTGTCATTAGTTAAAAGGAAGAGTGCAAAAAAAAATCCCTCCCAGACAGTTAGAAATGAACTCGGCCTTCTTGTCAATGACAACATACATCGACCTTCTTCAGTCTGATCGATGGCTTCCAATTTACCTTCATTACAGTCTGTCTAATTGTGTCTTACATCTCCCTTATGCACTCGGTGACAGCAGCTGTGTTGGCGTCATCTAATGGTTTTGGACAAAGACTTGTAACACGAAGGTTTCTATTTCACATTCACGCTTAGGCTGCTGTACCTTTCAGCAAAGGTACTCACCCTGAACTGTTCATGCATTGTATTCAGGTTCATAAACAGGCACAAATCCCAAGTTGCTGTTGAAAAAAACCAGATTTAACCAATGAAGTAATAATTTATCACCTCTGCTGCATGTAAATGCGCAAACACAAAGCTGTAAGCAAACTGCCGAGGAGATCTGCAAATTTTGTCGCAGGCAATCGCCCCGCTGTTATTGAGCTCATTATTATTTAACAATGCCCTCCTTGCGACGAACATCCCAAACAATTCAGATGAAAGGCCCCAGTCAGACAAAGGTAAACGCTAGTGGAAGCATTGCAAAGTGTAAATAATGCAAACGATCTGCGTGGTACGTGCAGACGTGTCTGAGACGGGCTACTTCAGTCTCTTTTTTCCTTATAGAAAATGGGGCGACTACAGAAAACCCCCAGGTGCTGATCTTCAAAGCTTTGCATCTGCTGCTGTCAATCCAGTTGAGAATAAGTGTCTGGAATGGAGAGAAGAATGAGCCACAGCCTTCAAGGGAAGAGTTCCTCTGTACAAATTCTACGTGTGCTAAATAAAACAATTGACATTAATAAATGAAACCTGAAATGTCTACATTTAGTTGAAGTTAAGGAATATCTTTACTAAAAATTCTCAGGTTTTCTACGTTATGCATAGAGTTGGGGTCTATGAAGGTCAGCTTGGATGTGACTAAGTTGCTGCTTGCCCTCTGTGTATATGTTTACATTTATTCATTTACCAGATGTTTTTATTTTAAAAGGGCCCAACAAGTCATTATAAAAAAGTGAACTCCATCAAATGAATAGATTTTAGATGCAGACACTGTTTGTTTGTCTGATACCACCATTTCACTGGCAAGTACTCCTCATGTAGATAACTAAAAACTAAGTCAGATAGGAAGTACGTAGATGATCTTGGCAAATGGTGTAAAGCAAATTTATGTGGCTAGTAAGAGATTAGCAGAGGAGCAGGTCTGAAAGAGGTTTCGGCTCTTGTCTTGACTGCTTGTGCGATTCAGCAGCTTTAAGGCAGAGCGGGAGGTCATTCCACTACTTTGGAACTGAAAATTCAACTGTTGCCCTTTGATTTTGGACCTTCTTTGTGAGTGGGACCACGAAACAGTGAAAAGTGGAGGAGCACAGTGTTCTTGCTGGGGTGTAGAAATGACCATGTGACAGCATTGTGATCTTTTCACCCGCTCCAAATATGAATATGAGGTGAGTGACATCTTCTTCATGGGTAGAGATGGAAAAAAACATCACTATATGTGAGGAATGGTGGCTCAAAATGTGGTCACTGACTGCTGGAAGTTAGGTTCTGCGGCCCATTCTGCATCATGCATGGCATTCACACAGCGCAATACCTTTTTATGTTGCACGTAGATTCTTCATGATGCAGGTCTCCGTGTATTATTCATTTCAGCATTGACTGGCATCCGCTCCACTTCCCCAGGTTTTCTTTAATAATCCAGTCACTCAAGGAGGAGCAAAAACTGAAAAATATATGAGTTGGATTCATTTTGTGTTTTGTTATAACAAGCACAGTCTGTGAAATAAGAAGACCAGTAGTTTGACACACTGTGTATGTATTCACTGTGTATAGTACTAGCTGAGTTATATGACGCTGCCCAGGTCAGAAAGTGAGACAGTG
The DNA here is from genome assembly GCA_900497675.1 of Arapaima gigas. NCBI lineage: Eukaryota > Metazoa > Chordata > Actinopteri > Osteoglossiformes > Osteoglossidae > Arapaima > Arapaima gigas. The sequence continues at coordinate 57,026 of UFQX01000208.1, read as the reverse complement.
AGAGCATATCAGTAGGAGTGGTCTTCATTTTTTATATGATTCACTGAACTGTATGTATCTACACATGTATGTAATACAGTACTGAATTTATTGTATGAAATAGTCAATAATGTGTATAGCACCACACGTGTGTGTGTCTGTAAGGTGGCTTGTTTTTCTTCATCTTGACAAATCAGTTGGAAACTGCCAGGGGCCACACTTCACTCGTGTGCGTGTGTGTAGGGAGGGGAGAGGGGGTTGTGTTTGAAGCGGTCTGTTTGTCTTCATCTTTACAAATCAGCTGGAAACTGTGTGTGTGTGTGTGTGTGTGTGTGTGTGTGTGTGTGTGTGCGCATGTGCACACGTGTGCATACCTATACAAAAACCTAACATAGGGTGACAAGTACCCGTGCGGCAAATTGCTATGATGTGTCATTTGTGTGTTTATTTGTGTATGTTACACGTTACTGTTCTTTTTGGTAGAAGTAGTTCTCAGTGTATCATCCTTACTGGCTGTAAGGTATCTTTTTTTATTTCAGCAATTATTTTGGCACTAATGTCAATTTTACATATTCAAATTCACGAATTTGCCCTCAGGTTTGAATTGTTGTCTGTTACTCCATAAATTTGTCTGAAACCAACACTTGTCAGGTATACTAGCACGACGAAGCAATATTCATACTTTGCCAACATTTCCAAGTCTGTGTTTGTTTCCTCTTAGTTGATGGAATCAACACTGTCACTTTATAAACTGCCTCATAAATGATGCACGGTGTTTGGCCGTCAGCAAATGCGTGCTGTTTATGAGGCTTCAAAGATCAGTTGTAAACCGGGCTTGACAATTCGGAATGTCATATTCGCCCCCTGCTTCAACTCTGACTGCATCCACCCGGAATCCTCCTCGGAGACCCTCATGGTCCACAGAAGGAGAAGGTGAACTCCAAGTTGGTAGATGCCTAGAGGAGAACCTTATGGTTTTGCTGGCTCCTTCAAAGTCAAGGATGTAGAAGTCTCACAAAAAAGCATCCTGTGAAGGCTATCAGTGCTATCTTGAAGACCTGCTTTATGTTCCTTGATGCTTACCCAAGGAAGCAGGACTTAAGAGGAAACATATCCAATCACATCGTGTACCCATGGGTGTCGTGGCCACTTACCAAAATTCTAATCGAACTGCTCATCCGTGACATCTGTAGGTCTTCTTTATAACGATGATTTGATATTACTCTCGCTGCCTTGAAATTCAACAGGTCCTTGTCAGTCAGTTGGATAAAACTTGTGAGTGGCCAGTGCCGATTCGGAAAGAATGCGAAAGCTGTTTCATGTCTTCTGCCTCTGAGTGGAAACGATGCTGATTAGTTTGGTTGCTCTTGTTAGAGTTTTTCTTTAGCTTCAGTCTGTGTGTGTTGTGGCAACATTTCTATGAAGAACTATGGTTTGTTTAGTGGCTTTGAAATGCCTGTGTGGGGGCGAGACGGGCATATTTGATTCACTGTGTTCCGCTCTCTTTTACCACACTCGGATATATACTGCAGCCCAGTTAGATGTTCTTGCAGCTGCCGCAGGGTGCTGGTAGTGGTAGCGCTGGAGTAGTGCCACGGGGTGCAGTGAGGAAATGTTCATGAAGGTGTAAGAGAGCAGTGCAATCGATGCACACTGGGAGGCTGTGGTACAAGCCAATGCACTGGAGGCATTTACACAGAAGCAGCAGCAAGCCATTCTTCAGGCCGCTCTTTTCTTTATTTGTGTTTGGGTGTATCTGTGTGTTGCTGGATGGTTAGGGCTCATTCTTTGACTAGTGGAGGCTTGCATGCCCAGGCTGTTGACAGTAACTGTCACAATTGTTGCCTTGAGTTGGAATATGTACATGGTCTGTGGTTGTCATCAGAAACTAATTTCCAAAAAAGGAACCCTTCCAGTAAACCTTTCTCCCTGGCTTTCAGGAGGTGTGATGTGTGATGTTGAACTAATGTGATCCTTCTCAGGGTAGGGTAACCGAATTCGACATGAATTTAACTCTTGGCAACCACTTGGTGAAAGGGGACGGAATTGGTTGACCATTGCTTTCTTCTAAACTTTGGACTGATGGAGGGAATAGGAACACCCAGAAGAAGTCTACCCAAACTAGGGCAGTCCTGAGGCACCAGCACTACCCACTGTTCCACTCTGTAACTGTCTCCTATCCTACTGTCCTACATCCAACTGTCTCCTCAATAAAAAGCAATACAAACATATAACCCAAGCAAACATGAAACAGAGCCTTAAGTAACAGACTGAATTTCAAAGATGGTAGCTCTTCTGGACATTTTTTTCTTTCTTAATTTTTTCTTTCATTATAACTTTGTTTCATACAAAGAATCTATAATTGACTATCTCTAATTAGCTAATTTTGATCAAACTTCTTTGGTAGAGTTCAGTATGAGGACAAACCTTGAGACTCTTTTGTGTGCATCCGTCTCATTAATGAGCCCCGTGTTTCGTGAACCATGAGTGAGATGTGTATTTGACTCGGAATAACTCACTTTATTCACTGCTGTATGGAGATCACCCAGGTTGCCATGGACACTGCAATTGAGAAGCGTGACCTTGTGGTCAGATGGGGTTATCTTGTGCTCAGGCTCATATCAGATACAGAAGCTTTGTCCTTTGCTTCTGACTTTCACAAGAGGCAGGTGAAGTGACTGGATGTTGCAATGGTCACATTTTGTAACCTTTGGTAGATTAGAACTGGCGATTCAGTCTGTGCTGATTTTGCTGTTGATGTCTTAACTACTTCTTTAGGGATAAACACAACTCGGTTTGTTAATAATACATGCATGCCTTTGTGTTGATACCAGAATGTCAGAAACATCTGACATACATCTAAAGTTCATAAAATTAAAAAAGTACAGTGTGATCATTTATAAGGATAACTTAATTATTAGCAGTTTAAAACTTTCTATGTACAGAGAAATTAAAAAGTTAAAAGATTATTTTATGGGTCCCATTGGCACCATCACAATGAAGAAATTATGTTCAGCCCTGTGGAGTTCCTGCTGAGAGCCAAAAAACTTAGAGAGAACAGAGGGTCTAAGGGCTTGTGTGTATGTGTGTGTGTGTGTGTGTTTACAAGGACAATGTGATGGACCGAATGCAGTCAGCTGTCTGTGTCAGAGCCCTGGGGCAGATGGACAGGTATGCAACACACCCACACACACTCAGCCAGTGTGCTTGATTTAAAACTGCCCTTAATCATTAGGAACCAAATGCTGGGTCTGAAAGCAGGACTCTACACACGTGTGTGTTTCTCTGCTCTGGCCAGCCGACTTCCTTCTTCACGCACAGCCATTCATCATGTTATTATAATTCCAACAGGCACACAAATATTTAGAGAGCAATGATCTTCACCTGTTCTCTACCTTATTTCACACCCCCCTTCTGCTGATACCTGCTCCATATGCACTATGAGCAGCGATCTACAGATGGACTGTTGCACAGATATGAGTACATTTCTTACTTCAGTTCCAGTAAAAGCAAAAATGCACTTTTTTAAACAAATATCTTTATAGGAGGTTATTGTAACGAATTGAGGCAAATTGAAAGGAGCTATGGGGATTAGTAATACTTGGATTGATTCTGCTGTCATTTTGACTGTTTCTTTTTAATTTTGACTGAGGTTGTTTCAGAAATTGATGTTTTGAACCCATGCTGTGCTGGTAATTGGCCTGCGACGGTTAATGATTGTTGTTATCAGGGTGACAGTGACTCGGGTGCAAAGCTGTTCATTGTCTTAATGCTGTCTTTAAAAATGTGGTGGATTGCGCTGATAAACTGTGCTTTCAAGTAAAACACTTTTGTGATTATTTGATAATGGTGGATATCAGAGAAATAAGTGTTGCATCACATAGACAGGTGATGTGTCACAGAATACTGAGAACAGGCCGGTTCAGCCTTAGGCTTGGACGGCTCCTTTCAGGCTGTTTCTTTACCGAAGCGAAATTAAATTTGCTCAATGCAGACAATAACTGTCATGAACAAAAACCTCCAGGACCAAAGCTGAGTAACTGTGATTTTGGCTATTTTTTGTATGTTTGTTTTTTATCTTTGTCGTGTGTCGTGGGATTCTTTTCTTGTTCGTAACAACTCCAAAGAAAAATAAAAGGAGGATCTGAGAGGTTTAAATCGATAAAAGAAAGTACCAAGCAGTGTCAAAACAAAGAAGGTGCATGTGGCGTCTTGTGCAAGTGAGAAATTTAAATGATTTATTTTTTAATTACAGTACATTATAGGTTGGTTAAGAAGAAGCAGTGATTTATGAAGGCTGCATAGACCCCTGACTAGAAGCCTCGGTCACCTTTCAGACACTAAGCAGACTGTCCCAGCTCCAGGTCTGCCAGCTTATTTCCAGGGAAACATTTGTATGCCTTTCTGCTAACAACCCAGTTTAGTAATATTTCATAAACATATTCGCTGTGTGAATTGCCCAGGGATATTGTTGATCGTGCTGGGAGCTCCAGAGTCGATTTCTGATTGTGTTGAAATAACCAAAACACATCCAGTAATGCAGTTATGTGACAGTCAAAAAATTCAATAATAATGTCCTCTTTAAAGGGAGAAGGTTTTTTGTTGTAAATGTTGCACATTTTATTTACATACATTTTATTAAACAATGAAAATGATATTAACTGTCATCTTCTTTTTACCCACCGTATGAATTGCCACTGTCAAGATGTTTATAATATCCAGTTATATCGTATAATATAATGTAATACAATATGCAATAACTATATGCAGAGTAGTTGAATAAACCATTAAGGCCATTAAAGGACATGTTGCATTTTCTTTTTGGAAAATGTTGAGCCAGCATAGATTTTGGACTGGCTGCTGTACAGTGTCACTAAATCAGGAGGAGGTTTTCGAGACCAGCAGCTACCAAAGGAGCAAGGTTTTAGCCAGTGTACTCATTTCCTTCTTAAGATGTTACATTTATATTTATATTTATATTATTTAAATCTCATTCAGATGGCAGTCCTGCTCGGATGCTTCTAGAAGGCCTGTGAAATGTTGAGAAGAGTGGAGAATTAGCATTCAGCATTTGCCACGTCATGAAAAACCTCTCCTTTAGCAGTACAAAGACCCACAATGGCGGCATCACAGTCTAAAAGAACGTACTTCGTTGTCACATTTGAAACTGCTGGTTCTTTATTGAATGTGTTTTGGTGTTTTTATGTACAGTGTTAGACTGTTAAAATGTTCTTTTAAACGTTTTTTTTACTTTATAGACTTGTCTCCATTCCCCTTTGAAAAAGTACATTAACATAAGCTGAGGGAATTGCAAATCAATGATGTTGGAGAAAGAGTGCAGCATGACTGTCTTTGGATGGAGGCTGAGTGAGTCTTACAAAAAAAAAACAAGCAGATGCAGAAACTGCAGAAAATGAGTCTTTCAAGGCGAATGGGATTAGTAACAACAAGCTTCTTTGCTTTTTTCTAGTATTCACTTGAGGTTTTCTTTTTTGGGGGAAAAAATGCAACATCTCTGGAATGGCAGCAATTCCTCAGCTCTTCAGCTACATCAAACTGGGTTATTCCATTTGCTAAAATCAGTGCTTCATTCCCGAACCTGGACATAGTACTATTTTTTTTACAATTTATTAAAAAAGTACATTTCTTAAATAACTAGGGGTCTTATAATTTAACAGTGCTAAATATATAAAAATGTGTGCGTATACAGGTGCACCGTCCCAGTGAGGCTGTGAGGATGTGGGGTATGACAGCTTGGGGGCGGGTTGCTGTATGGGGGATGATGTGTTCGTACATGCTAACAGAGAGTGATGCAGGAGGTGGGTTGAATACAAGTGTGACATTGCCCTTTAGCTGGAAAAAATAAAAATGCACAAGAAAAATCACAGTTGTCCCAGTTTTTGGATTTAAAAACATCTCCTCCTCCTGTCCTGTTGATCCAGGTCAGTCTGCTGTCTCAACTCCCAGCTGTGTATTGTCTTGTCAGAGTTTGACGTGCAGCATTGGCCGTCACGGTTCAGAGGTCAGCGGTCGGCATTCATTCTGCGCAACTTGGCCGGGAGGTTGTCCTCAGGACGGCCACTGGGCAGGGGGTTGGCAGTGACGGCAGCGGCAACGGCACAGCGGACAGGGACCGGGTGGTGCTGGAGGTCCCCGGTGGACTGGGTCATGGGGCCGGTGTCCACCCGCAGAGCCCTGAGCCGCAGGCGTTCCTCGGGCTCTCCCTGCCCCGGTCCCGAGCCCAGGCGCTGGATCTTGAGAGGCAGGTCTCCAGTGCTTGAGGCCTTCTCGGTGTGGGCTGGGCCCAGCTTCAACACCTTGCGCTGCAGGTCGTCCTTGCCTGAGGAGCTCATGCGCTGTAGCTTGCTGGGCAGCCGGCCGGCTGGCCGCTCCTCCGCCACGTCCAGGCACTCGGCTGAAAAGACTCTCTCCTGCCGCATACGGCCCTCGGTCAGCGTGGGCGTGAGCAGTGGCGAGGGCAGCGAGGCCTTCTCCTCATACTCCTTGACGCTGTAGGGGGGTGTGGGCACCTCAAAGGTGTTGTGGAACTGGGAGTAGTCCACCCGGAAGAAGCCCTCCTCCAGGGACATGACTGGTAGGAAGCGGTGGCCCCACAGCACCTCGTCTTCGGTGTAGGAGGTCCGTGCCTGGCAGGTCATGCCTGAAGAAGAATGAAGAGGCAGGACAGGGAGGACTATGAACTGATTCATAGTATGAATGCAGTACAAAAAAATAAAAGCACAGTATTGAGTTGCACGTCTTTGGTCAAAAGTTGCAAAACTTTTGTCAATATAGTATATAGACCCCAAATCCTGTTCTTATAGTCATCTTGTAATTATAGTCATGATGCATAATTAATTTTCTTGTTTTCCACGTTAAAGTAATCATCAATTTATAGTATTCTGTCTGTCTTAGTTCAATCTCCAATGTTCAGTTTATTTTCATTCTACCCTTTATACAGATGTACAAGATAGAATGAAATGCAGTTTCTCCTGGACCATGGTGCACAGTACACTAAACAGACAACATCTCAAGGACTGAGGTATGTTGATAAAAAGATACATGTAGATAAACAAATAGACAAGAAGGTCATAAATACATAAATAAAGCGAACCATTCATCCAGCCTGCATTTTCCCCCAAAACTTCTTACTCATTTATACAGCAAGATAGTTTTTACTAGAGCCATTCAGGGTAGGTCCCCTGCTCAAGGGTAATGTAGCAGGAGCTGGAATTGAAACCCAGGCCCTCCAAATGTAAAGTGGCAGTGGTAACCACTTTGCTACCTTCTTCCCTCTATCATGTACTCAACTGCCCCTGTGGAATCATCATCTTATATCACAACTGCAGGATGCTGCCCTGGAACAGTTATTACCAAACTGTCTTGATAGATTTGCAATTACTTTCCACTTTAGCCTTTCCATGGCTACAGTTGAATGTGTCTTCTAAGGAATGGCAGACTAAGTCAGCCAGAACCTGTCTTCTAAGGTATGACAGACTAAGTCTGCCAGAACCTGTCTTCTAGACATTTCAGGTTCAGTCTCGACATATTTTAGCCTTTTATGTGCAACACAGGCTACCCAGCTAATCAATAGGCATCTGGCTCTGCAGAACCTACATTATATGCCTGCATGCTGCCCTAAAGCACTAGATTCCTCTCCCCACGAGAATACCGTGTTGCCCTTTTTGTTCATTTAGGGGATATGTTACGGTCCTAATTGCAACACAGAACACCTTGGGGACAGTTTTATTATTCTGCAGAACAGTTTGCCCAGTGCTGTCTGGAGACATCTAGCAAAACCCACAGAAAGCATATTTGTTATGGAGGACGGAGCACAGAATATGTTACAAAGACTTTTGATCAAGATTTTCTTCACACAGCATTTTGCCACGTTATTTTATCTGTCCAAAGCAGACACACTTTTGAAGAAAGACTAGATGTGTAAAACAAAGCCTGTCTGAGGACCATTGATTTGTAGGCATACAATAGTGTATTTAAATAAAAAAGACATCTTGCACCCATAGGCTTTCATCCATTTTGAAAGCTGGGTATTTTTGTGAGGTCACGTGTTTTTTGTCTTAGCATAACAGCTTTGCCCGTCTCTTGATCTAGGTCTTGCCAGGCCACCCTGTGATCAGCATTACCACTGTTGAGCACAGGATTTTCATTAGAAAATGATAGATAAACATTTCAGGGTTTGTCCAATATTATCTTATTGCACTGTTTTGTATAACAAGCAGCTGCCCTCGTGACTCATGGTCCTGGAGCTGCTGTTCGACCTGGATTTTTACCCCAGTTGCCACCTGTGCACTAACTCTAAATATATAGCCTATGAAGAATGGATGGCTGGATTACAATCTGACCATTTATATGGACAATCGGGGTATGACTGACCCCTGACATTTTGTTAAAGAAGCCACATTTATCCCTACTGTGACACAAACCACATTTGTGCCCATGGAAGCAAACCAGGAATCTACATTTATGTTTGATGAAGAATACTTTTTAATAAACATGATGGTTTACTTTGATTGGCCTTTTCCATGTCTGTAGGTCTTTCCCATGGGAGGGTATTTCTTGTGTGAATGGAGGGACACAATGAAGGAGAGAGGGCCCCCACCCCCATGCTCCAGTCTGCTGTGAACCTGCCCACCTATAGAGCCTAATGGCATTATCAAGACTGCACTCTCAGCCTCCTCCCGGTGCTAAGCCTGCCTTGCCGTGCGGAGAACAAAGCTGGGAATGTGGGAGCTGCTAGAGCAAGCACTTCGCTGCGGTCAGTGGTGCTGCAACTTGAATGACACGTGCAGTTCGGGACAAGAAAATGGCACAAGTCCTGAGAAAACCTCAAAACCATTTGTCAAAGTGACACATATGATCAAGTACTTGCATAATGCATTACGACATGATGAAATACCCTTCAGTAACAGGATACCCTGCTTAATTAAATCATGTCTTTAAATTTCATTCTAGTTTCTTCTTGATGGCTATTTAAAAGTACAGCTAAATGAGGGAAAACGAGAAATGTGCTGGATCTTTTTTTAGCAATATCTTTTTTAATCAAATCTAGTCTTGTCATACAGGATTTTAGATGTAGGGATTTCTTTAGGAGGTGAGGAGGTCGAGGTCGCTCTTACCAGTGGTCTCCACAATGCCCTCCAAGATGACAACGATCTCAAACTGCTCGTTCGTGAGCGATCGCTGGGACAGGTCGAAGAAGGGGCTCTTGGAGTTGATCTCGTGGCAGATGGTGAGTGGGGAAACCAGGAAGAGCTGATCAGCTCCCGTGCCAAAGCCCACGTCCAGCTCGCACTGGTCCAAGGGCAGAAATTCACCCTCTGGGGTCTGACGGGACTGGAATACAGGAAGGGAAGTGCATAAAGGTGAAGCACAGGCAAGAAATGTCAAGTTAAACCAACTTTTTAAAGGTTGCAGCAGAAATGCAGCTATTATCAGGCTGGTTCTGAGTGAGCCTCTCTGTTTCTCTGTCTTATTCATGCTTGACCATTTCTACACTACAGTTGGGAAGCTGTGATGCACAGAGATGTAACGCAACATTGTCTCCTAGCAAAGTTGTGTGCAGCTGTACCCGTGTTCCATCATGACTTTTTTTGTGAATATTAGATGGTGCTCAAGATTTTATACGTAATATTCATGGTTCGGTCTCCTGCTTTGTAGCTCTTGCCTGTAAGACGGCATTATAAATGTTGACCGTGGCATTTGACGCATGTGGTAGTTATGCGTGTTTTTGTTTCAGGGAGATGTTCTGGTTAGTTACTGACTGATCAGTCTGAATTCCCCAAACATGAATCGATTTATTGGCCCTAATCCATTCCCTTTGAAGACGAACAGACTTTATTGACTAGCTGAAAACATCCAGCCCAGAACGTCCAATGTTCATCAGCATTATGAATATTTTGAAGATGACGTTACAGCTAATGTTCACATCAGAGGGAAATATGCAAAGATTGGAAAAGTAAACCACTCTAAATAATTTTTAAGAGTAACCGGCCTTCAGGCTGTCACTGACAAATTTGGCACACAAAGACCTTCTGGCATCAAGTTTAAGACTCACTGTGGTTTAGATAAAGTTTACATGCTTAAAAGGTAACAGATGAAGAAGGATTTAACTGCTCTAACAAGGACAACATGGCAGTGTTGATTTCCATGTTTGAAAGCTTCCTGATGTCCTGAGTGGCTGCTAACACATTGGGCCTTTCACTGAAAAGCCTGCAACAACACAGGAAGACCTTCTGAATTTCACTAAAAACATACATTAGAGTCTGCACCTTGTTTTAGACATGTGGTTGTTGATGATTGATGATGGATGGACAGACGGGCGGACAGACAGACGGACTGTATAGTAAATCACTCTGATAGGGTGGTTTATAGACAACACTATCGTTTTTACCCAGCCCAAATGTACCTGTGTCAGGTAGTGGAGGGTCTCTTGATGCTGGAACGTTGCCCAGTGCACTATCATCCAAGCACGCATTTCAAAAGTCCCAGGAAATTGTAAAAATGCTTTATTTTGTGAGTAACCACGACTCATGTATAACAGCCAGTGTTATCCTGTGACAAAAGGCAGAGACGCGTGATTGTTTCTGGAACACCTCACCGCAGCTGACAAAGGAAAAAGCATCTGAAAAACCTGGGAAGGTTTTTTTTTATCATCCAGCTGGGTGCCTTTTGTACCTTGCTGAACCTGAACTACAGCATTCTGCTGTCTTGCCTTGACCCTTTTACAGAAAAAAAACAAAGGATGTAACAGCACCATTCTACACTTTGTTTTTTTTTTGTTGTTTTTTTTGTTTGTTGTTTTGTTGCTCCTCTCAGGTATCAAGGGATAATTCTTGCTACCACCAGGTGTGGAGATTCGTGGGCTGAGATTGAGACCAACATTTGTCTGTCAAAAACCACTACAAGTGTCTCTCTCATCATCAATCACTATGCAGCCCGGAACTAATCGTTGTGCTGGTCTGGCTTCGTGCTGCAAGTCTTTCTCCTAACTGCCAATCATCATGCACCTCTAGCTTTAAACTTTGTGTTTCTCTGAACCCCCAGTCACAGTGTACTTCTTCGCAACTGCCAATCATCATTCCGCTCCAGCTCGACTATAGAAATGCTTTTCAATAGTGTCTGGTACTCCTTTTTAAATTCATAAATTGTCATACTAAGGTTCAAAGTCATAACCTCAGAAGACATAAAACTGGCACGGACAAATGTCTCATTGTCATTGTCACTTTCAGTTCGAACTACATGCTAGGTATTCCTCTGTGGTTCTTCTAAGGAAGTTCCCTTGGTCGCTTTGGGCAGAGCCATGTTTCATCAAGGCTTGTGTTTTCTTTGTAACACAGGAAGAAAGATGGCTTTATCAGCAGTGGAAACAAGCTTCTTACACAAATCCTCAGGCTCTTCCTGAGTGCAGCACGAGTTTCTGCTCTTATACACGTTTGCGCCATAAATCTCCCAGTGTGTTCCAGGCAACCGCCAAAATCCATCAAGGCATTGAGGCCCGCGCAAAGTGGCAGATTTCCCAGATGCTGGTGTTGTACTGGTCCAAATTTGATATAGCAGCATGTAAGACCAGATGGCAGAGCACTGGCAAAACTGCGCTGCATTTGTGTGTACGCCTGAGTATCCAGGGGCACCTTGTGCACCCTCTGCCGGAGAGATGTTAACTTGGCTGACCCCCGTGATCCTAAAGTACTGTCAAAACAAGGTATGACTAATCTGTCAACCAGTCGCTGCTTCGCCCAGGCAAATAATGTTGGCGATTCATGATGAACACATTGACCTGCATTAGAAGGAGGCTAATGAAGCTCTTACCCCCACTGCTCCCATTTGCATTATGGGATTTGCAACGAGGAAAACAGGGTTGTCCATCGGGGCTTGGTGACTGGACTGTATGTGTTTGAATTAAAGATGATTTCATTTGCTTCAACTGTTTTGTTGACACTCAACAGAACTTTTTTTTAAAGGGACAAAATAGCAGACACCTATGGATGTGTGTTGACATGACCAGACATCTTATGTAACGTACTCCCCCGTGTGTCACCATCACACCCCACCGCCCTGCCCCAGCGTGCTCCTTCTGACCGCTGCAAAACTGGCCATTAACCCACCGGTGCAGCAAAGGTCTGGAGCACATGCTGCACGGGGTGGTACCATCTCCTTGGCTCCTACTCTACAAGATAGCTCGGGTGATATAGATTACATTTTGCCAAAAAATTTCAGCCTCCTGCCTTATTTGACTTTTGCAGGTTCTTTGTGCTTATGTGGAACTCCATCTGCCAGGTACCTGCAGGTGGTGTTTGGGCAGTAGCATCACAAAGGACAGCACCCAAATTCCAGCTAAAGCAGTTGTGTTACATGAGGGAAGTTGCCAAACATAAGTTTAACCACCACGACTTTGGCCCGAGGATTTCGGGGATAAGAACATTAGCACTTCTAACACCTCTAACAGCGGGACCTCTTGATCAATAGCAGCGAGGGTGTTTCCAAGCCTGTCACAGCCTTCGCTCATAATTACGTTTGTCCTCATATAAAGAAAGGAATAGAAATTAATCTTCTTGTCAGCAGGCTGCACCCCTCTTGTTCCACCTAAACACCTCATTATTCTTTCTTGACAAGTCCTCACAAGGTTTGTTAAGTAATGTTCGGGCACACGGCATTTCAGCAAAGCAGACAAAAAATGGTCTTGATGAAAGATTATTTGCATTGCCTCGGGATGCTGGCTGTCAGTGTAATTCAAAAGCTCTTAATGGCCTTTGAAATCAGAAGTCTCCGAACAGCCACCGCCTTCCTGCTAGTATCCGGGCTGCGAGCGTCACGATTCATTTTGGCTGTTTGTCACACAATGGGAAACAGAAAAGCAGACGATCCTGTTCCTTCTCCGGAGCAGCACTGCAGGACCGATGACACCTAATGATGTGACACAGGCAGTTTGCTGCGACCTGCCACCTACGTGTTTGACGGGAAACACCACCCCGTTCTGTTCTCCTGGATAGAACAGGTAAAGACGACCGCGGTGGCCTTACAATAAATGGTACACGTACCCCTGGTCATTAAACTAGACAAGAGTCACGCCTGCTGCCTCTTCTTCTGTAAGACAATAAATAAGATCGACGCAGATCCCGCCCTCTCTGTTCATAGCCTAGCAGGAATCCGATGATATCCTGGCAGGGAGATGATTTTGACAGCTAATTCACAGCTACAGCCACAACTCCATTTGCTTGTTTTCGGTGAAAATCCTGCCACGGTCGCGGGTTCTTCATCTTCACAGCAGAAGAGCGGCCGGCTTAATGCCCTGCCAGCGTGCGGCTCTCAAACACCGCGTTTAAAGTCCACGGGGGTCGCCGGTATCCAAACTTTAGCTCGCTGGAACTTTCATGTTTTCACCATACCGGAGTATCAGCTGCATATCGCCACCTCTTGTTTGTTTGCACTCTGGTCCGCTTGTATGTGTCGGTTTGTTTGTGTCGGTCTACGTAGGAGTGGGGAAGACCTTTGAAAATCAAATTAGTGGTATAATTATGAGGTAGATGTGAAGCGAGGGAGAGCGGTGGATAGAGTGGGGGGGGGGGGCTTGAAGGAAAACCAGCAGCAGCAACAATAGTATCATGTCTGTTTCCCATTGTATCTGTGCAGCTTGATATATACATTTCAATATGTGTCTCCGCAGATATTAAACCATAACACTAAATAATGTTTTTCAAATTTGTTACATTTTATGCTGGGTACTAGATTTTAAAGCATCAAGGCTTTGGCTCAGAAATTTGCAGGCCTTTGTTAACCATTAACATGCCATTGATTGAAGCAAGAATGTAACCTATTGAAAGTCCTCCACTGTGACTGATATGCAAATGATGCCGATATCCTTCATTTGTTTATTTGTGGTAGAATAAATTCACACAGTAGCGTGGTGAGGATCTGAGCCTGTGTGGATTTGCAGGATGTTCTTAATAGGTTCACAGTGGTGTTTTCTTCTTCCTACAGTTAACAACGAGCCCTGAAATGCAGCCTGTGTGTGGACTCCCCCCTTGACCTCCGGGGACCGCCGCACACGCCATTAATTCCAGTCTTTGTCTGCTCAGTGTACCGTGGCAACGCGCGCAGAGAAATACACCACCACCATGCTTCGCTTTCAGGTACGGAAGCTCCTCGTGTTTAACTGCGGCCCAAGACGCCACTGATGGAGGAAACGACCGGCGGCGCACATTTATAGCCAGACTTGGGCTGTGACAAGTTTGACAGATTTGCTTTGCAAGGTTGATCCACGCTGTCTCTTACATCCCCTACCTCTTAAAAGCTTCACCGAGACAAAAAAAATAAACGGACTACATTTTTTTTCTGGAATATACTACAGTGTTTTTCCATTGTGAAAATGGCTGTCTACTAAAACTGTATAATAAATGTAATTACGCTTATACTTAGTTAAGTTATGCCAATAGAATTAAATACTATTTTACCTAATATATAGATATGCAGTTTTCATGGCTTCACCAATTACCCGAAGGTATTTTTTGATTACCATGGTTACGACACTAAACTCTAATTAATTCTATCACACATTAACTACGTGTTTTATTTGTTGCTTATTTTACATGGTAAATCATACAGATCTTTAAGTTGTCTCATTAACATACCTAAATATTAACATGTCCTGTAAGTAGACTTAAGACTTTACTTCAAGGACACCTTTCACAAGGATAGGTAAGGTGTTAGGCAACCAACCTTGCAACAAAGCACCCATTTCTTACTGTGTTACGATTCAGAGTAGGTCCTGAGATGGAAGGTGTTTGAACCGAGGACCTCTAAACAGCAAGTTGACAAACCTAACTACTGCACCACCTGTTGCCCCCTGCAGGTATCGCATTTAAAGCTATAATCAGCGGTTTGTCCTCTGACCCCCCCCCCCCCCCCACTCAACACTTATTTTTTAGAATGAAAATCAAGGTTATTTGAATCTCCAGGCTCTTATCTCACTCTGTCAAAAATCATATGGGATGTGGATATTATTAGGCCGTTTTATTATAAGGAAAGGAAGTCGCTCAACTGGGGCTCCGCAGGACTGTCAGGATGTCTGCACCGTCATTTCATCAGCGGCTCACGGCCACAATATCCCTAAAGCGGTGTGGAATCAATAAACATGTCTGTGTAGTGCCTCGTCGCACCATCCCGACCGAGTTCTGGATGAAAAGCGATGATTTATAATCAAAAGTTGTTTGCAGGAATTAATTCTTCTCATACAAATCCCTCGTACAGTCGAATCTCCGTCACGTCCACCGGTCTGGGACGGACGAGCCTTTCTGTCCACTGCTTCCTCCGTTTGGCACGGCATCGATCCATTATTTACACAGCAATACAGCACTTTGCACCTCCCGGCAATCTGAACAGGAGGATGTTCTCACACAGCTGGGGTTCTCCTTTCGAAAATTTTGCAGCATTCAAAACAGCTGTCGATAAATTTTATGGATCTGATGCCTTTTCCACCGGCATGTTAAATCATCAATTTCACACTTATTTAAGCATTTATGCAGCAGGGTATTTTTTACTGCATCAACTGAGGGTAAGTACCCTGGCCAAAGGTACTACAACAGAAGGGGTATTTAATCCAAAAACTGTCAGGACACCTGCAGCACGTTAAAAACAACCTGAACCTTAGCAACGCCCTGTGCTAATCCTCATATCTTCTGCAGGACGTCTTTCAGATGATGACTACGATGAGTGCTCCGTAGGATGAACACGGAGACGTCTGAGGGCACATACCTCCGCAGCCTTACCTTTATGAGTTTGCAGCGGATCTGCGCGGACACCATGTGGCTGTTCCTCAGGTTGCCCACTCGGAACATGAGGCAGAGCCTGCCGTCCCGCTGCGAGATGACTGCGTCCTGGCTGAACATGAGCGTCTCGGCCCTCTTCTTGGGCTGGGACATCTTAATGAACATGCAGCCGATGAGGAAGGCATCCACAATGGAGCCCAGGAGGGACTGGAAGAGGAAGAGGATGATGCCTTCTGGGCACTTCTCAGTGATGTAGCGGTAGCCGTAGCCGATGGTGGCCTCCGTCTCAATGAAGAACAAGAAGGCGGACGGAAAGTTGTAGACATTGGCCACGCATGGCGTGTAGGACTGGTCATGACCCTGGTTGAGGTCCCCCCTGATGTAGGCGATGATCCACCACATGGAGGCCATCACGAGCCAGGCCACGGTGTAGGTAAGGATGAAGATGAGCAGGTTCCAGCGCCACTTGAGGTCCACCAGGGTGGTGAAGAGGTCCGACAGGTACCTGCTGGTCTCACCGCCTAGGTTGCCGTGCTGCACGTTGCAGCGGCCGTTCTTCTCCACGAAGCGTTGCCGCTTCTTCTTGACAGGCGCCGCGAACGTGGAGCCGCGGTCGGTGTTCACCACCTGGTAGTCCTCTCCAAACTTCCTCCGCAGCGCAGACATCCCTTCTGCGACCCGACGGGGGGGGGGGGTCCCTATTATGAGCAAGAGGGTATCTCTCTGATCGCTCGCGCCGGCTCTTCACTCCATCGCTCGTCTCGCGATTTATATATGTATTTATACCGCAATTTTCCGTGCGTAAAAATTGCGCAGGAATCCGTATCCAAGCGGCTCGCGCGCTGCCCACCACCGTGAAGTGCCTCAGAGACGCATGAAACGCGGGTGCCGCGCTTGTGTTTAAATCGCGCGAAGACGAGTCCGGGTCCGAGCGATGCGGGAGGGGGGGGGTCCCGTCTCGCGCCGCGCTGCACTGGGCTCTCCGCGCGCTCGCCGTGTGCGCGCGCGTGCCAACGGAGCCTTTTTCTGCGTCGGGTTGGGGGGTGGGCGGGAGATTCCACTCCAAATGCTGACATTCTTTTCCGGGGGGGGGGGCGACAGAGTGGGATCCTCGACATCGTCATCGTCATCATCATCATCATCATCTCCGCTGTATTTATGAACAACGATGTGGTTATAACACCGACAATACTCATTGAAAGCAACTGTTTTCTGGTTTTACTCTATATCGAGTAAATTTACACGCATCGATAAAAGAAAAAGTCTTTCTAAATTCGACATACATTGTTTACATTTGCACAATTAAGTCATTCTCAAAATATAGGCTTTCCGTATAACGGCAGCCTTCGAACTATTTAAATAAACGTGTAAGTATCCGTGTGGCGTGATAAAGGGTGAAGTGGCGCCACTTGCCGAGCAGACGGTGTATTTGCTGCTCTTTTCGCATTTAAGTGACAGATTCTCTGCTTAAAATACATTCAAATAAGCAACAGTGTGAGATTGACACGTTTTATATTAGCAGAGCCCTCAAGATCCGACTGGGAGATCTGTGAGTTACCGCCATATCAACAATAAAATAGATCCCATTAAATTCCACTGTTTTAACAGGCCTGACCTCAAGATTGTCTTTCAGAGATGTAAGCCAGTCAGAACAGAGGATGGGATGATCTTCAGAAGACCTTCAACTACCTGCATCATCTCTGTTGACCAAAGGAGTCAAACAGCTCAGCAAATGAGGATAAAACATTACACCTGCCTCATCTGTGAGCTCCTACGTGTCTTTGGTTAACCACACGGTTAAAATAGAACGTGGGGTATCTACTGTAGAGGACCGGCATGAAGGACTTTTCTCAAAATGGACCTTTCGCTAGAACTAAACAGAAGAAAAGACCTGATCTGCTACTGTAACTCACTACCACGTCTCCTGATGCAGGCCAGCCGTGAATTTCACTGTGGAACTCGGTTTGTGTTCATTTCATCCCTTTTAAACCGCTGTTAGTAGGTTGCTGTTGATAAGATTGCCCTCCCTCTCAGGTCCTTTCATTCTCAAACAACTAATCCACCAACTATAAAATAAGAAGTGCTGGAAAAAGCACAACTCTCACAAATAATAATCCCTGTCTCTGGACTGGCAGGGTTCATTTGTAAGTTTCCAATTAACTGCCAGCAGAAAATCTATTACAGTACCATTCATTTTCATTAGGAAAGAGTTTTTAATTAAATAAAAACGTGTTCTCCAAGTCCTTACTGCAATTTTTAATTTGCTGACCTGAGAGTTTTAGGAGCGAAATGTGACTGAAAATATCCTTTTGCTCACAACTAATGGTGGGAAATACAACGTCCCGCCTGTATCGACGGCGTCTTTCCCCGATATCTGTGTGTTGAGAGTTCGCCACCTGTGATGTTGAATACAATGGGAACATTTTACGTCCACATCCGATCGACACAGTTGTCACGTGATGCTTATTGCACTGAGACCGCAAAGCCATTTGTTTAAAGAGGCCGTGGCTCACTCTCCAGGTGGCGTCGTCTGTATTTCTGCCACCAGCAAACGACGCGGCCCACCAGTGCTGCCCACAACGTGTGATCTGGTGTGCCAGACTCCGTGGGAAGGAAAAAAATCTGTCAATCTGTGAGGAAGACTGCCAAAGACGGGATGCTGCGCGACAGATTGGCGGCTACCTTGATCACCACTGCAGTTCAGCACAGGCTGACCTGTTGTGTAGAATTAAAAAATGGTGTAAGTTCACACCTTTCAAATAATGAGTTTTATATCTTGTGATCTGGGAAGTTTACTAATTATTGTTCATCTATAAATCCATGCATCCATCCAGTATCCTTCACTGCTTGTCCTGGTCAGTGTTCCAGAGACTATCCCAGAAATCACTGCCACACATACACCATGGGCAGTTGTATAGTCTCCATTTAAGCTGAAACACAAGGCTTTGGACTGCTGAAGGAAACCCACACAAACTGAGCTGGATTTGAACCCACAGCCAAACTATTCTGGCACTGCGCGGCAGCACTACTACTCTTTGCGATGTCCTGCCTCCCTTCAAATTATTTTATTCGGTATATCCACTTCAGTGTCATTTATATCCAATTTAAATGATGCTAAAATTTGTTTTAAAAAATTATATATATATGCAATGTCTGCCAGTGCAGTTGGTGAAGGTCTAAGCCTGGTTAATTATCCCATTTTTGTATCTTTGAGCGATATTACTTACTTTTAGAGAAGATCCCAGAATCATTATTGCCAAACTTCTTAGATGTAGGGACTGCTTATTTTTAACTTTATTAAACGAAATGCAAGTTTACTATATGTATAATCTATAAGGAAGATGAACATCTCACAACTCGTAAAAATTTTATCTATAGGAACATTGAAGTTGCTGGGCTGCTCATGTCGTACAGCGGCTGAGGTCTGATCTGCATGCGTTGGACAAGAAGCAGAGCTGAAGGTTCGAACCTGAGACTGTGGCTGCGAGGACTTAAGGCGTCAATCATGTTGCCTCAGACCCCTAGTAATAAATAAAAAACACAAAGAAAGACTCAACATTTCATTACCATATGAGGTGTCCTGAGGGGAAGGACTTTATAATTCCACAGGCTCATGAATGATAGATAAGGCCAGGTGACGGGAACCATGGGGGGCAAAAGCGAGGGATGTAAACAGGCTGGGTTTCTATACCTGTGTGTGGCTGGGTTCTCCAGCTCTCCAACATACGCATTCATTTCGATGTCCATATATTTCAGGTCATAAACAAATTTACAGATTTTATTACTGTTGACTAGTTCAAATAAAAAACAATAATGAATTTCTCAGATGATTTAATATTACAGATTTCCTCAGGAGATACTTACAGTATCCGATTGAACAGCGGACTGATAGTTAAGTTAATATAAGGTATGCAGGGAATTTCTGAACTTGAGACTAGAGCCTTCTGCACATCTTCAGCACCACAATAATTCCGTAAGGAATATTGGCAAAATATGTTATGCCACTGAATTTACGTGTGTTGTTTAAATTTATTAACAAGCTATTTTTAACAGTTTCATTTTTTTGTTTTTTTGAAAATGTCTAGATAAATTTTGGAGGTTCATATTAAATGTTATATATTTCTAGCTATGTTACCAATGCTGCTCAGGTGATGAAGGTGTAATGGTGGGAAGGTAAAAAGTAACAGCGCATTATATATCACCAAACTGTTTCACCACTGAAGTGGTGCATTTAGTAAATGAGTATTGCTAGTGCTGGCGGGTAGGAGTACAGCACAGAGAGCCAGTTGTAGTCAAGTGAAAAGGAGAAAAAACAAAATGCACATCGTGTGTCAAGTATAACTTCTTATTTTTACATTTTTATTTGCTCTCACACACAGCTACTGGCTTATTGTACTAATATATATTATACTGGCACCGATGACAGCAATGCACACAGTAATAAATTAATATCATGAAACTTCATTAACTTTTAGTGTGTGTGTGTGTGTGTGTGCGTGCGTGTGTGAAAGAGAGCGAGAGAGAGAGACAGAGAAAATCTGTCAGTGTCACGTTCCTACACTCTGCATGTGATATCACTGCTCCTACTTCTCCAACCCTTGTCAGCAACTGAATTTTAAATGCTTCAAAGTAGCCTTTTAGGAGTTTAATGAACTTGACTGAGCAAAAACCTCCCTTAGTGTGACAAGTGGCCCTGTGGCAAATTTCAAGTCTGTGGCTTAAAAAACAAAGCTGTGCATCAAGAACAAACAAATAAACACAAACATATTAACATGACATAATATAATTAGTACATTAGTAAAAAGCACAAAATCATACATTTTCATATCCCAGATGTATGCTAAAGTATATGCAGTGCAAATTCATTATTGTGTGTTTCAGTCATCAGTGTTGAAGATGGAGATAATTTTCCCTTACAGTGATTTTGGGTTTTTACCCAGGATAGCTTGTCCATTTTGTACATCCACTTTGTATTTATTTATCTGTTTATTTATTACTTACATTTTTATCCACACTTATTTATCTATACTGCTGCACTTTTTACCTTAAAATTTATCTGTGTTGTTGTATTTTTTCTTTCGTATTCAGGCTCACTGCACCGTTTAGACATTTTACCGAGGTCGTGAGTATTACTTTCTGCATGTCACTCGGCTCAACAGTAGATGGTGTGACGGTCGGGGCTGTTAGCGACGTGGATCAAGCCCCTTACCCTGAATTGATGCAGAAAACAATTCCCTGCCCCATGAATAGGTAAATCATGGTAAAGTTGATTATCTACTACTGTAGCCCACAATGGACAAAGACATCAGCGAAGGTCATAATAAGTGTGTCTGAGGGCAGTGTGGTGAAACGTGGTGAAACGTGGTGAAAACAGGTAAGAGTTTTCACGTGTTAGGGAGCAGATGAAAAGGTGAAGAAGGCAATGGCGATGACACCACTGTGTCCGTCCAGCAGCCCACGTCGTCACGGCAACGCGAGGCCTTGTCTCATTGAGCTTCACGGGTGACTTCTTGCCCACCTTCACAAGGCTCCGCTCCTCTACCCCATTTTTTTTTACAGGGTTTCTACTCTAGCCACTATTTTTAATCAAACCTATTTTAAAAACACCACCCTGCAAGCAAGCCTGGGGGTCTATACACTTGAGGCCAACACTGCGCTAATTAGGAGGGAAACTATTTCAGCAGCTAATTTGGTTAAATTTGTCACGCAGAATGAGAACTTTGTTAGATATGTGATGCTCGTCCCATTTATTCATTAACTGGCATCTTACGCACATGTTTTTAAAGAAACATTTTATTGTTAGAAAGAACGAGAGGCCATTTTGAAAGGGGTCAAAATTTGAGTTTGGGGGCGAGGGTAAAAAAAAAGGAGCAGTAGATGCGGGGAGATGCGCATTATTCACAGCCATTCTTGTGCACGAGGGCGCGCGTCACGTGGTCGCAGTTCACCGCAGGCCGCCGCGCTCGTGCCCCGGAACACGGGCAGCCGTCGTGTCTCCTCGCGGGACCCGTCCGCCGCACTCCCACAATCCCCCGCGCTGAGACAAGATGGAGTACGGCGGCAGCCGCAGGAGAACAATGTTTGGGCTCTGAACACTCGCGGAGGATCCGACGGCGGACGCGAAAATACGGACGGAGCAGACCCCGGAGGGGGTTGGACATGCGCTGGTGAGCGGGGGCGAAAGCCCGGGTTCGCCAGCCGAGGACTGCGGTTCTCGGAGCGAGCAGGAGCGACGGAGGCGCGGGGATGTGCGGGTTAGCCGCAGTTAGCTTAGCTTAGCTTCGCCTCAGCATCAATTGTTCGGTCGAGCCGCTCGGCCCGTTTCTCACGGGGGCAGCAGCTTCTAACGTTTATTCGCCATTTTTTTACCTTTATTACCACAATTATTTACTTGATCCGTTTAAGCTGCACGATTTCTGTTTGTACAAAAGTCCCCGACACATTTGGCGACGTTTAACCGACCTCCCGCAATACCGCAGTTTAATTGTTTTTGTTATTCAAATTTCTGAAGCAGTTTCCCCGAAACAATCGTTTGATATTAAAAATCACATGCGCGCCCACACAGAGTATTACGGTTTTATTGAGAAAAAAGCGCCAATCGGGCCTTTTTTCCCCTCAATAAAACAGTTATAATGGTAAATAGTCGTAACGGTCCATCGGTCATTGTGTCTCTATGAGCGCATCGGCCGAATTTCCTCACGTCTGCCCTCTTTTAGGTCGCTGTTTTCAAATTAATGAACGTAATTCGCCCACTTTATGAACCAGAACATCGCACTTTGTTATAATTTGTCCACTTCGTTATTCCCCCGTTGTTCGGGGCACACAAAGGCCTCCGTTTGGGGTAGAAAATGGTGCGTTCTTTAAAGAAAAGGACTCGGATCTTGAGGGGTTTCGACGTCCCGTTCGTGTGGCGGATGGGCGAACAAAAGAGCATCTCTGTGCTCCGATGATCGTGCATAATAATCCATGGCAATGGCGCAAATGGCTGGTCGACACGGAGCCTCATCTCCACTCAAATGTGCGGCTCCATGTAAACAGCGCGAGATCTGCAACAAACACGCTTGAAAATGGAGACTTTGCTCTAAATGTAGATATGTTATTATTGTCCAGCACCAGCACATATTATTATTATTATTGGTGTCATTTGTTGTCATCTGACTCCTTTGTGGGAAGTGGCTTTCAGTGTTAAATATCAACTTTGCAGTGATTTGCCCATTTATACAGTGGGCTATTCTTACTGTGTCATATCAGGGTAAGTACCTGATCAAGGCTGCTCGAAGATAAGTGGGATTCGACCTGAGAACCTGACCTTGTGAGGATAGAGCGCTGTAAACTATTGTACCAATTGCCCCGTTTATTTCCAAAACCACCATTAGTTTATCTTTAAGGTCACCAGGTGTGATTTATTTTGTACAATAAATCAGGTCTTGCACCACTGACTCTGGATGGTTTGAATCGGCGATGTGATGGGGTTGTACTCCCGCTGCACAAACTGATGATGTGCTGCGTGCGTCTTGTGCGATTGTTTAAAGATTAATTTCTGAAGAGTGAGCCTGAATGGCTGCAGGGTGTTGCGAATGGCCGCGTCTCCGTTTGCGATGTTGCATTCCTTTGCCGGTGCTTTAGTCAAGGACGTTCAGGCCGGAGAAGAAATGTAATCACGAAGCAATTTGAAATTTAATCAGTCTTAAGTCTTCTGCACGCCCTCAAATTTACATAGAGCGGTAATCAGTATTCTCATTTGTATGCAAACACTGCTGAATCATGCAGAATTGCTGGTTTGTGTTCAGTGTTTGTGTTGGAGGGGGATAAAGCTTTCAGGATTTGAGAACTATTTGTAACACAGATGTTGCCATAACTAACTGCTGTCGATATCAGATTTATATTTATCTATCCTGGCTTCCCTTTTTCAAACACTTGTAACCTTAAAATATAAACAAATTTTTCACAAAATGACTGTTTTCGGCTTGAGTGCTTTGATATGATCTTGCTGTGTCTGAATGTGATAAAGAACAATGGTTACATTGTAGGGCCTTCACTTTTGTGTGAGTAAAAAAAAAAAATTCGATATGACTGGAAAAATAAGGATACGTATAGCATTTTCTACCATAGTTGGAACCGTTCAATACAAACACTTTAATCAGCGTTTACACATTGACAAGACTATAAAATTCCTGCATATATGGATTAAAACTGAAAACTCCTTTTGAACAGTTTTTTACAACTAAATGTTTTCTGAAGTGAAACGGGCCAGAAGCTCGATTGAAAACGTGCAGTCTGATTCTAGTGTACACTCTAGGGTTTACATGAAGAATTGCATTAAACAATTAGCCTAGTTATGTGAAACCGAATGCTGTGAAATGGGACTCCTGAAGAGGAGTTTGAACATGCCAGAGATGTAATCATTTAGTTATCACTCATCAACAAATATTAAGACCTCTGCAAAACATAATTAGTAGTGAAACTTAATAACTCATGGCACTGAAATGATTTACAGACTGAAGGACTGGACCTGACCAGTGTTGCCTCACGGTTGAAATGTGCGCAGTCCATATTTCTGAAACACTGGGCAGATAATTGACAAACTAAATGTGGTGTAGGTCCTTTGATTTAAATTCTGAAATAATAAAAGCTCTGAAAACCAAGTTTTGTTTTTTTTTTTAAAACTTTGGTGCTATTTATTATTATGTAAACAACATGTAATACTATAGTCTTTATTTTATCACACTTAGTGTGACTATTCATATGTTTTGCTGCAGGCATGTTAATGTGATTATGGAGTGCTGCCTCACTCCCTGCTGGGAGTATTACGTAAAATTTGATTTATTCACAATATTACCTTTTTAAAATCCAAAAAAATTCAGAATTCCAAAACACAGCTGGCCCCAGGGGTTTGGGCAACGGTTACGACACTGCACTGTTGTACTATACTGTTGTGATCGTGGTGCTGGATGGGATGGAGTGTTGTTGACAGTATCTGTTCAGAAAATAAACTGTTTTTTATATCCAGGCCAGCATTACATTTCTTTGCTGAAACTCAACTGATGCTGCATCTCCACTTGCAACCGTGGCCTGTTTCACATCGCCTTAAACAGGGAAAGCTGTTAGCGTTGCCATGGTTCATAGTTCTGCCTTTATTGTCATTTTACAGCAGTGACTTTCTGAACATGACTTGATGCACAATTTTGTACATTTGCAGCACACACTTTGAATTGGTAGCCTGCTATTGCAGGGTCTCTGTTGCCCAGCATGTGTGTTTGGTCGGCCAGCTAAAATTTTTAATCAAACCACCATCAGAGATCTTTGGTGATCTAGTGAGATGCAGGAGGAAGTTGTGACCTCGTGAGCTGTTGATTTCACAGTGCAGTGAGGTTGGTGGATGAGAAGCGTGTTGCATGGCGAGTGCAAAGGTGATGTGTCGCGCATAGAAGACTTCCTTAAGCAGCTTGACAGCATGTTGAACTGGAAGCGAAGCCTCTTTGTGTCCATCTTAGCTGCAGCTAATTGTGGTGGAAAACTTTAGAGATCGGAATACAGACACAACCTCTAGAGTGAGCATTTATAAATTTATTGTTGACATTTGATTGATTTAAAAAAAAAAAAAAAAAAAATCAATTGCTTGCCAGATAGATGACCTGCTGCATCGCCTCTCTCTAAATGACATTGACCCATAGGTGTCCAGACGTGAAGACTGTGATTTAAAGTGGTTAATGAATTGACTGAACGGAAACTGGAGGCGTTGGCTCTGCAAGACCAGTGATCCGTGTTTCTGCTGCTCGCTCCATTTTGAACATTTTGTTACAGATGGTGATGTCTCAGTCTGGGATATCCCTTAACTACTTTTGTTTCCTTAACCTAGGATTGTACCGGCTTGTTCCAGTTAATTTCCGGGCCAGGTGATCACCATGAGCATCGTTCAAGACAAGATCGGCAACGAGTTCCTGCGCAACGGAGCCATGGAACCCAACTTTGCGCAGGGCATGATCATGTTCAGCCACCTCCCGCCCGTCACCAGCTTCACACGTCTGGCCGCGCAGTCCGCACTGCACGAACCGCCGTTGTCACTGCCGTTGCCACCTCAGGATGTTGTGCTGAAAAAGGAGCGTGATTCGCCCGAGTGTGGCTCTGGTGGCTATGCCCACGCCGCCGCTATCAAACAGGAGAAGGTGACGGAGCATGACTATCGGTTGCCACTCTACCCGGGCGCCGTGGAGGTGTCACTCAGTGGTCACCAGAACCTGCTGGTCCATGACCTCAGCCTGGGCAATGTAAGGCCCTCGTCAAAGGGGGCAAGGTTGGGGGTGGCACATGGGTGGGAATTTCATGCAGCTGGATTGATCCAGTCACCTGTTCTGCAGCAGAACCGTGTTGAAACAAAAAACATTTGATTAGATGAATGTTAATAGGTCTGACTGTGTATGAGCAAAGGTTAGCAGGGGGTATGGTGATGAAGGAGCAGGAGGGTCTTCATTCATGTTCCTGCAAGAGTCCTGTTGTGTTTATTGAAAGATGTCTTTGAAAATTTGATGAAAACTAGGTCTGGTTTTTGCTTTCACTTAACAGATCAGATCAGTGGTACTAGAGTGGCATGGTGGCATAGTGAGTAGTGCCACTGCCTCATAGTGCCTGGCCTCGCCTGGTCTGCTGTGAGTTTGAATCCAGCTCAGCCTGTGTGGAATTTGCATGTTCTCTGTAGGTGTGTGTGAGTTTGTTTTGGGTGCTGTTTCCTCAACACAGCTGAAAGACATATGTTTCAGGTTAATTGGTCACTCTAAATTACCCTTTGTGTGTGTGACTGTGTGCATGCTGATGATCTACATTAATCCTTGCAAGAACTGGCAGTTCAAGTTAAAAAAGTCAAGGTGAAACCTACAGAAAGATAAACTTTAGTACTGTTTGAAGCCTAAATAATTGATCAAAATTCTGATAAAACAGACAGAGGAAGGCAGCACATTTAAAATGCCTAGTGAGAGAAGAGATGAAGTTTTAAGACAGAACTGGCAAAGGACAATCTGGAGGTTCCACAGACGGAGCCAGGGGGTACCTCGGTGCACCCTGCTGTCTGTCTATCCCTTTCGCACCAAGTAGAAGCTTAACGATGGCATAAATCCGCCCAGGTCCGGAGAAAAATAAATCTTTCCTGCCTGCGTTGTGATGCCATTGTGCTTTTGTCGGCATGAGCGAAGCCCGCCAAGACTTAATGCTTTTCAGTTCATCCACTTGATGTATTGCAGCAACCTTAATTGTCTACTTGTAGCTTTTCTTTAACAATAGCCAGACTTCGGTCAGAAAGAACTTGGCAGACATTTTAAAAGGCCTGAAATAATTTTTTTCAGTATGCTCTTCTAATAGTTTATGTAATGGGGTTTGTTTAAAAAAACGACCAATCTTTTCCTCCAGTGTATATAATGAGAAGTGTGTTCTTAATGAATTTATGCTGAGTACAACTTATTGCCTCTTACAGGCTGGCATTAAGAGTGCAGAGACACAATTTTGTCATAAGCCCTGATCTATTTAGAGGCAGAAAGAGATTAAATTTAATTTTTTTTTTTTTTTTTAAAAATGAGGTCAGGTCATAAAGACCCAAGATTCACCATCGTCAGTACATGCACACCTATACATGGTGTACAGTGGTCACCCAGTAGTTGCTTGACCTCTCAGGGAAGAGCAACTTGGCCATAAATACGACTACATTACTCTCTCGGGAACCTCCTTAAATCACTGCAGTAGGTCTATTTGACTGACAGCATCTCGCGTCACCCCCACCCCATATTTCAATATCCTCAGGCGACACAGCANTCTTGCATGTTGTCTGATGAGATGAATGCAGGAAATATCTCACATCAGGTGGAATTTCCTGCTGATTACAGTCAGTCAGTGCTGAAGACCCCCCCCCCCCCCCCCCCCCCCCTTCATTCCCTGCAGCTGTCGGACAGGCTAGTGAAAGAGTCCTCGGGGAGAAGAGGTCGAAGGTCAAATGGTGATGGACAAGAAGGCAAGCCCCGGAAAAAACGGGGTAGTGAATCAAAGGTATACCACCTGAACACTAAGCTACGTGTTTTTTTTTTTCTCACTTACAAAAATCTTTTGTATTCAGTTTATGTCTGCCATGTAGTCCAGTGACATTGCTTTAAATTAATTGAAATTGGAGATACTTCATACACACATAAGGTAAATAGAATTTATATGTTTAATTTTTTATTGTCATTGTTTTTTTCTGTGTATTTTCATTTTTCCAATTTTGTTTTCTAATTATCTAACATGAGACTTAATTATATGCGGTGCTCTATAGGTAATGGTTGGAGGTTATGAGCAGGAGAGCTGTAGGACTTTAAAAGCTTGTGGTTTGCAAAAGGCTGGTCTTTTGTAACAGTTTGTCTCCCCTGCAGTCTGGCCTGCTGGATGGTGACGGGGCCAGCCTGTCTCCCAGCTCCAAACCCCACATTTGCGAACATTGCAACGCTGCCTTTCGCAGCTCATACCACTTGCGCCGACATGTGCTAATCCACACAGGTAAGACAAGTCTGCTTCTCATCTTCCGGGACTTAAGGTTGCTTGTGTCCTTAAGTGAGAATATGGTGCTTGTGAGTCTGGTAAAGGGGGGCTGGGAATGACAAGGCTGGGAATGATGGTGGGTGACTGTGGGATTGTTTCTTTTTCCTTTTTTTAACAATTAAATAAACAAAAGCATCTAAACAACTAGCTACTGAGTGGATACATAAATAGCTTCCCATCCCTCATAAAAAGCAACAAACGAGGACTTCACAGGGATGGAAAAAGTAAAGTGAACCCACATAATACAGCATGTCACCAAACTAAATCTGTCAAACTTTAAAGTTCTTTCAGAAATCCCACATCACTCTGCTACCATGTCCCACACACTTGTCAGTCTCCCTTTTCCTGTTATTTTGACTTTTTAAGGAAGTTTGCATATTGGGGAAGGATAACCACATATGTTATTGTGACTTGTGGGTAATTTATTGACTATACAAGGCAACTTCTTTAACTTGTTTTTCACAGATTTGGAAACATCTAAGTGAGAATGCTAATTTGTGCAGCTATCCGACGATAAGAACTTGCCTCTACCAGACAGTCTGACACACGTTGAATCGGCTGCGCTAGATTGGAGCTCTTCTGTTTTTCTGTGAATACTTTTAGTGCCATGTTGTAGACATGACAGTTAGCTTCCCAGAAAGCGCATTTTTCCATTGCTCTTTGAAGGTGTTTGCTGGATGGCAAGCAGCATTGTTGGTGTGGTTGTGATAGCGCTTTGCTCTGCCCCCATCTGACTCAGGAGAGAGGCCTTTCAGATGCAGTCAGTGCAACATGAGCTTCATACAGAAGTACCTTCTGCAGCGGCACGAGAAGATCCATAGTGGTGAGTCCTGGGTTTGGCGTTGTCAAAACTGCTCTCAGTGAAACTTTGGCGCAGCTCACTTTTTTCTCCCACATTATTTGAAAGATGTGTCATAGTTTTTAGTTGGTCACACCTAGCAGGTTTGTCAAAGCAACGTGGACTTGCTAGCCACCGCCACTTTGTCGGGTGCACTGACCTCATGGCATTCTGGTTAGGTGGAAGTGACCATGTCTGTGATTTTCCTTCTTTTCACACCTCGTTGGTGAATAAGTGAGCTGCTGCTTTGATGACTAGCAGCTGCCCTGATTCTCTTCAGAGGAGCACCGTTTTAGATGTCATAAATAATCCTTCACATGTGACAGCTGATGTGTTTGACCTTCCGGGGGGTGGGGGGGGGGGTCTTTCATATCTCACCATTTTATCTGTATGCTTTAGAGTTCTTGATGGTTTACCTTTTCTTGCTTGCCCAAAAAAAAAGAAAGCCAGTAGTAGACCTCTGTGTTCTGATTTAGTGTTACTGAGAACAACCTCTCCTAATAATACTAACTGCTTGTGGCAGTTACTGTTACCCTGTTTTGCAAGTGCTTGTAACTGTAAAATACTTAAATCTGCACCTCTAGTTGGCTAATATTATGGCTTCTGGTGTGTGCTGTCCCATACCGTGCCTTCGAGCGGCTGGTTGGGTCTGAAACGCAGGCTGCAAAGTGAGGGTGCTGTGTGTGAGAGCACGTTGCTGCGTCCCCCGCAGGCGAGAAGCCATTCAGCTGTGACCAGTGCAACATGCGCTTCATCCAGAAGTACCACATGGAGAGGCACAAGAGGACTCACAGCGGAGAGAAGCCATACAAGTGCGACACGTGCCAGCAGGTGAGAGGAGGAACCCAGCCACCTGTGTGTAGCGGTTAAGAACCTGGGCTTTGAAGGTGAAGTTTACTGAGAAAGGCTAATGTGCTGTACTACACTTGAGTGTAGTACTTAGCCTCAATTGCTCTGATAAAATATCCACCTCTATAACTGCATTAAAGTGGCTTTGAATTAAAGCATCGGCTCAGCTCAGTCGACGGTGATAATAGCACTTAGGCTGGGAGGTACCTGCTGCCTTATGTCTTTCTTGTCCCTTGCAGTACTTTTCCAGGACAGACCGATTGCTGAAGCACAAGAGGACCTGTGGCGACGCCTTGAAGAAAGGAATGGACCCCGGCAGCTCGGACCAGGGGGGTGGCGATGTAGAGCAGGGCAGCTACTCAATCACTCAGGGAAACGCAAGTGCTTCCAGCCGCAAGAGGGGCAAATCCAAGGCCTCAGGGGAGGCTGGTGAGCGGAGGAAGAAGAAAAACCCCGACACGCAGGTGGTGGCGGCCCTCGGGCTGCAGGACTATGCAGTCGAGGGCCCCGCCAGTGGCCTGGCTGGTCCCAGCATGCACAGCCGTGCCCCTAAGCTGGTTTTCAAGAAGGTTGGCCGTAAGTGCTTAGAAAAAGGCGGCCTTGACCTAGACGAGGGCGTTGCTGGCCTCCATGGACAGAAGCTGCTCTCAGACAAAGCGGGGCCCGCCGAACTGCCCGGGGACGGCCTGGGGCTCATGCAGGCCCCTGGGACGAAGCAGGGTGCCACTAGCAGCAACTATGATGATGCGATGCAGTTCCTGAAGAAACGACGGTATTTGCATGCGGCCAACAGTGGCGATTACGATGTGGGTCAGCTTTCCTCGCAGACTCCGGTGGTCCAGGGTGCGGGGACTGGAGTCATGGATGGAGAGGCCTCCTTGGCGCTCCTGGACACCCCGCCCCTTGGTGTGGATGTCAAACATGACAAGTCGGGCATCCCAGACGAGGTGCTTCAAAGTCTGCTGGACCACTACACCCAGAAGCCTGAGGGGCCCCACGACGTCCCATTTGACATGGGTGAGCAGCATGTGGACCTTCACCCGCCGCCTGGTGATGGCCCTGGACTAGGTGCGGATGAGGGCTCGGCCGGCACCGCCGGAGATAAAGCAGTCATCATGCATGAATATTCACGCTTCCTCCTGCAAGCACTGGAGCGCACCAGCCATGGCGGCGGCGGCGGCTTCCCGCTGGGCCCTGGCACCACGCTGCCCTACACTACGTCCCCTTTGGAGTGCACGTTCGGCCCGCCAGTTACCTCAGCGCCACCCGGCACCCTGCCCAAACCCCACTTTGGGATGCTGCTGGGCTCACCCCAGTCCAGCTTCCACCTGGGCACCCTGGAACCTGCTCACCAGCAGTTGACGCCCTCCCAGGAGCTCACCGACCAGATTGACAAGTCGCATTCTCCGAGTACCTACCAGATCTCCGGGGGTGGCCCCAAGGACCCGCAGGTCAAGAACGGCTCCGGCTACCAGCTGTCCTCGCAGGACCTGCCCGCGATGACCCCTTCCAAGGGCCCCGACCTGCGGACCTCCTACCAGATTGAGAACTTCGCCCAGGCCTTCGGCTCTCAGTTCAAGTCAAGTGGTCGACTGTATGGCGCTGACTCCAGCGGGGAGGTCGACCACAGAATACGGACTCCTGTGTCAGAATTCTCAGGGTACACTAGTTTGTTAGCTGACGTCAATGAGCCAGTTAGTACAGGATCTAAGACCCCGACAAGCCAAAGCTACAGGTAAGGTCTGAAATCAGACCTGTTTGCAGGTTTGTTTGGTTTCTCCTCCTATTACCTTTCTTTCTTTTTTTTTTTTTNTGTTTGGTTTCTCCTCCTATTACCTTTTTTTTTTTTTTTTTTTTTCTTTTTTTTTTTTTTAAATAAGGTTATGTTTTAATTACACTGCCATAATGGTTATTCAGAATCCAACCAGAAGAGGTCAGTAAAGTCCTCCCTTAAATGCAATTTTTTTTAAATTCATTGTTTTTTTTTTTTTTTTAAACTGTAATTTAGTGGCTTTTATTCATATTAGTGTAATATTAGGTCTGATTGTTGAATGATAGATGGAAAAGTACTTTTTAAGCGAAATTAGTGCATAGTAAAGGACTGGCTTGAGTTTTTTTCCCCCCTTTTTTTAAATTGTTGTTGTTATTGTTGATGTTGTTATTTCCTATGAGCCTGTGTGTTTTAGCAATCATCTTTACCATTGTAAAATAATGATGATAATAATGATTAAGGATAATGGCAGGGAATAGCCCAGATTTGAAATGGCAAAAAAAAGATATTGTCTGTTACAAGGTTTAAAAAGTATTACTCAGGAAAAAAAAGAGCAAGGTGTTTAAAGAGATGCAGAGAACACTCCTCAGAAGTGTAAGTTTGCAACCACAAAGCTTTTATTTTTTAGTTTTATTTTTTATTTTTTTATGTCTTCAGAAATGCGTGCAGCTAGTGAGGGAACTGCTGCCTTCTCAGCAACACTGATAACACTTTCCACTTACCGAGAGAGAGATTACGGTACTTTTAAATGTCAATGTGAAACGTTAAGTTCCGTAAAGGCCATATACATTTGTAAGTGTGTAGAGCATGCAGTTGTGGGTGGGGGGGCTGCGAAATGAGAGGTAGAGGAGCGTTTTTTGCAGATGGACCACGTGCTGGAGAAATCCAGTTGCGGTTCAGCAGCTGCGTTGCAGACCCCTGAGGGCTCTTTGTGTGACACCCTAACGTCCATGTTGGTTTCTTCATGCTCATAGTCTGAACTCTTCCCACTGCCCCCACACTTTCCCTTCCTGTCCCAGCCTTCCTCCCCTCTTTGGGGCACCTTTTTTAGGAGACACCCTTGTGCCATTGGTGGTAAGGCAGGGGCAGGAAGTGAGCGTCACGGCATTGCGGTGGCTGTCTTTTGGCCTTCCTCCCGTTCTTCTTCCTCCACCTTGCAGTCTTCCCTTAAAGAATACAACAAGCACTTTTTGAACTTTTTTTTTTCCATTGCGTCTGTAACCCAGTCAGATTACGGATGAGTTAAAAGTGAAAACTGACTTTTAAAGAGATGTGTGGATTAGCCTTGTGCGAGGTGATCTGATGTGAGTTGGTCGGTCTGGCACAGGGAGGGAGGTTTGGGGATGTTAGTAATGTTATTGGTTAACTAAACCAGGTGTAGCGAGCGAAGACGACTTCACTGTTGAGCGTTCCAACCGGATTCCTAGGTAACACGGTCCAGCAGAGGGATGTGTTACTTCTCAGCTTATGCAATTTTTTCTGCAATAAAGAAAATAGACGAGAGTACAAGTTTGTTTAAAAAAAATAAATAAATAAAAAATCAGAACGATCAGATTTAAAACTGGATTTATAGGTGTTTGACGTGTGACTTTTTTGGTTTTATGAAATGAGAACAAGTAGTCTTCCATTGCCACTGGTGCTCTGTGCTGGAAATTGAGTAGTGTAACGTTTTGCCCCCTCTCCTCCCCTTTGGTAGAGTCCCAGCTCCCAGTTAAGGATGGCAAAGCTCTCGTTGTCATGGAGAGCAAGGACAGACCGCTCGTCCACCATTTTTAAAATTTTTATTTTTATTTTTTTTTTTTAACATGGGGGAAAAATAATTGCCCTTTTAAATACCTCATATCACTGTTCAAGCATAGCCAGGGACATGTGTTCATGTATGTAGCGGCGGAACTGTAGTGTGTATTAAACATGGTATAACCATATTACACCTGTATGTAAACAGTGTTTACAGCTATGGAAAGAAATGGGTTAATTCAACATGTTTATTTCTTGGCTCAGTCAAGCATTAAATGCCATGCAGTGTTGTAGTCTGTCATTGCCATCAAGAATTTGTTTGTGTTTCTTCTGTTACTTGCCATATTGTGTTTTTATTGATGTAGACATATTGTTTACAAAAGTACAAAAAACACTAAATGTATTTTACTTTTCATAAACCCGCATGATATGAATTTTTATAAACTTTTTGTCTTATCACCACAACACCAAATTTGTAGCAGAGACTTTTCTTTTTCTCTAATTTTTGTCATTTGCTTATTTTATTCTGGATTATTGTGATATGATTTGCAGGGCTGTACCTGTTAAATGACTTTATAATTGACTAGAAAAAAAACCCAATAAAAATTATCAGCATCACCTTTTGTCAAATTTGAGTTTGATGAGGAAGGCGTACAAGTTCAGGTAAGCAACCAATACAGCCACCGACTTCCCGTCATAATTCCTAAACGAAGGTCTGTCACATTCAATTTGATTTAATTAAACTGAATTCTTGGCAGTGTTTGGAAGATGTTTATAAAAGCAGAAGGTTACATTCCTTTAGCCCTTGTTTAAATGTGACCGCTGTCCATTAGTTCTTTTTGAGTCGCCATCGTGAAGCTCGTACTGAGACATGCGAGTTTGTCTGTTTGTTCCTCCTCTCTCTTCACAGTGCTGCTCTACCCATCTACCCCATCCTCTGATCACCTCCTGTCTTCACACTTCCAACTGCATCTCTTTCTGGGCTTCTCACAACACCTAGAAGGAAGCATCAGAAGGCGAGCAGAATTGGACCTGAACCGCTTCTCGTGTTTCCTCTGAAACGTCAGTATTCCAGTGTTTTGGCTTCACTTTCTTCACCCTCATCTTGAAGGTCTTTCCTTGCTTGACCCTCTTCAGATGTTCTCTCTGGGGAGTAATTTCCCTTTGACGACCATCTGACATGTTCATGTGGTCTTTCTCATTTCTCAGTGTACTAAAGACCTACTCGACAGGAGAGTTTACATTTTCAAAATGTATATTGACTCCAACTAAAGACGTTAATTACCGAATCATGCTTTTACATTCGGCTCTCTTGTGGAGTTTGACGTGAGATCGGTCGCAGGAAATGCAGCCCAGTTCTTCCCTAAGCTCACTGTCTTACCTGATGGTTATCATGGGAACAATGCTCTCAGCATGCTAATGAGTTGGCAGCAAGCCTTGGGGACTCTTCTGAGTTCTGTTTATCTTAAGCTTCACTGGTTCCAGGACTCTTCTGAGAAATGATTCCTGCTTCCTTTTTCTCAAGTCTTCTGTAACAACAGAAATTGTTTAACTTAGGTATCAAGTTCTGTGTTTGCTTTATGAGTCACACCTGAGCTAAGTCTGAAAGGTTGTGGAGGAGCTGGCAGCCCAAGTGCTCCAATGGATGACCACACATCTTCATTAAATTTATTCAGAGGATTGGGCTCCTTAATCGTATTTGATAGCATCTACATTTGTTTTGATCCAGCAAAACTGGATTATCTGAATTTGTATGTGCTGCCATGATGACAAATGTTTGCTCTCAACTCAAAATTTGCTTCATAAATCATCCTTTTTTTTTTGCCCTCAGCAGTTACTGTCCAGGGCCTCCGAAGGTCCGTTTTTCGGCTACCTTTCATCAAGGATGTTTGCGTTAAGGAAGCTAGACATCTTACTGCCTTGTCCATCGGTGAAGATGGCGGTTTGCTGAAGTAGGAGGTGAAGGGTCTTCATGTCACTTCCTACTTCTGCTTACGCTACGTGAGTAACACTTTCTGAAGGCTTTCCTTTCACTCGTGAAGGACGTCACAAAAAGTTGCACTTTCCCCCTTGAAATAGGATTTTTGGTCAGGTTTGATTCCTGTCCTGTTGGGGGTTTGAAGGAATCTTCTCTTCTTCACACCTTTGGTTGGGATTCCAGTCCAGTTCTTCCTGCTCTGCTGAGGGTGAGGGTTACACCTGGTGGCTTGGCGCATCCTTCACACACACTTCTGGTGTCAAATTTCCAAAGTAGTAGGACCTATTGAGGTAACTGAGTTTTGTGGTACAGTACCTGCTTGTCAGTGTGGTCTTTCTTCTGATAAGATCAGTCATCATCAAATAAGTGCAGTGGGAAAGACCTGCATGCTCCCACCACGTGTAGTTAGTTATTAATGAGCATATGAAGAGAAAGCCGTCTGAAATACGCAAACATTGTGACGCTTGTTGGATTTGGAGGTTGCTGCCGCTCCCTGTTTGTTCAGAGATGTCAGGTACATATTTGATCTCTGCTGCCCTACAGTTGTCTCAACTTCCTGGGTTTTTGGTCATTTGAATGAACTTTTCATGTTTTAATTAACTGTCACGTTTGTTTATTGGACTTGCTCCTATTCCTATAGTGGCTGATTGACTTCGCCGCTGTGTCCTTTTGCTTTTGAAGGTGCCCAATTCCCCGGGATTAACTTATTCACTGCAAACCAAAGTTTCTTCACTTTTTCTAGGCTGCAGACCTGTTTAAAAAATCTAAACGCTGAGAAGCCCTGCAAGAAAGATGAAATATAACAGCGTAATGTGTGATACAGTTGTTTTCAGGAAACCACTGTCCATGGTTTGGAAATTCACAACACTTCATTTACAAACTACTGTTCTCAATCTGGTTCATATTCTGCTAATTTCCATTAGCAAAAACTTGCTTTGTAGCCACAATAAACTGGCTGTTACGAACATTTGAATTATGAATTTTTGAAGATTGCTTTTAAAGGTGGTCTTCCCTTGTCTGTGTTTACACCAGCCATTAGTTGGGAGAAAAACACACTGATATAGTATAGAAGTGTGTCGCCATAAACATTCACCTCATATCCGTGGTGTTTACAGTGTGTTTTTGATGGCAAGATGTAGGTTGCATGTTTATTGGACATTTTTTTTAATACATCAGACATATACAGTGCATATACTGTGCAAAAGTCTTAGGCAACTGTGGGAAAAATGCTATGAAGTGAGGATGGTTCCAAAAATAATGCCATGAATACTTATTAATCAATAAACCTTCTAAAAAGTGCAGTAGACAAAAAAAACCTCAATCAGATCTTAAAAGACCTTTGTCTTTAAAACACCATCAATTCTCTTATGCGAACTTGCATACAGTTTAAGGTAGAGGTTGGTAGGTTCTTCGAAACATTTTGAGGAACCGGTCTCTGCATGTACTCCCAGACTGACTTGGTCATGTTGAGATCAGGGCTCTGTGGGGACCATACCATATGTTGCAAGATTCCTTCCTTTTGCTGAAGATTGGGTGTTTAAGGTCATTCTCAGGCTGCAGAATGAATTTGGGACCAGTCAGAAACGTCCCTGATGGTAGATAAGAATCTACCTGTACTTCTCAACACACATTGAAGTTGCACGCCTAAGTCTTTTGTATGTATAACTACACTTTTACTGATTGTGCTTTAATGGTAAACGTGACTTTAGATTTACAAGCAGATCTGTGGTGTCGGCTGTGCTGTTACACTGAGAAACGGCTCTCTTGACTCTCTCAAAAAAGTTCTAATCTGTTACTTTCTCTGACTTCACATTTCACATGGAATGTACTGTAATGTTGTACCGGAGGCTTCTGTTTCTCTGAATCCTGGGTGTTGGAGGACAGCAGTGGTTGACGGAACTGTGCTGTTAAATTGACCTCGTAGATCAGATAGGCAGGTCTGATACAGAGTGGCCATAACTATCATTAAGATGAAAAATTGGTGGGAAACAACCTGGAAAAATGTTGCCTTTTTTTGGAAGTCTGTTGAAAGTCGTTGTCTTCCTCAAGGTGGCAAGAGCGATCTGTTGCGCTTCTTGTATTACGAAGGAGAGGGTCTTATTTTACCTTTATCTGTTTGTTAGTAATTAACTCTGATTTAAATTGAGGGTTCTGTTCCTTTATGTTGTCAGGGGTGGAAGTTGCAGCTTATTAATAACCATGCTTCCTCCAAAAATATATTTACTGAAAGTCTGATTTGTTTAACCTTGTAGATAAAGCCACTTGCTACTTTTAAAATGGGTGATTTATAACAAATTTTTTAATGTAACAATGCATTTAACGCTGAGATCTTGGTCTGTTCCTTCAGGTCCAAAGAAGCATGGGAAATGTGCCCAACCTGCCAAGACCTTGTCCATAAGTGGGCACTTGTTGAAGAAAGTACCACTCACACACCGCAAATACCACCTTTCATTAAATGTTCAGTTTTTGGCTGTCAGCTGCCACATTAGCCAGCAGCGGCGGAGTTGAAAAGGTTGTAATTGAACCCTCCTTACAGCCCGGCTACTGTGCCCAGCTGTGTTTCAGTAAATCCTTTTCCAGCAGCCACATCTTTCACTATGAAGCGGCAGCGCTTCGTTGCTTTGTTGTGTTTCTCTACACACAGCATGTCACCCACACGCTTTCCGCGAGTCTCTTCACACGTTTTTCCTTGTAAAGGTCCACCTACCGCAGCACAGGAATCTGTCCTGTGGATGTGCTGCAGTGGGAAAGTTTGGACAAATTTGTTCCAAGTTATTAAAACTGTAACCCCTATACGGTTACGTTATTCTTACAGCTCGTGTTTATTTTTATGCATTTCTACTATTAGAGATGTGTATGTTAAGTACACTAACAAGGACCAAGACCAGCAGGGTGACAGTCATCTCTAAGATGTACTTTTTAAGTGTCCCCAGTTATTCTTATGAATTAAGCTTTTTTTGGGCACAATAAAAAATATCCGAGAAACACTGATGTCGGGTTTTGAAATATTTGGACTCCGTTGCCCCCATATCGTCCTTTTCTGGACCACACTGGGGCTAAAATGTTAATTTGTCCTTTAGGGGCGGGGTTACAGCGGATTTCCCGCCCACGGGGTTTGATAGCTGCCGACGGCCCCGCCCACAAGGCGGGGCTTCCGCGCCTCCGCGCCGTAAGTTCCCCCAGACCTCCACACCTGAGTCACATTATTACAGTCGGGGGGCCGGGGGCTGTTTCATTATAATCATTCCTATCATTATTATCTTTATCATATAAAAACAGTCCAACACTGGAGACCTGCAAGCTGCCTTATTTTCTAAGAACCTGTCTTTTTAAATGACTTTTTTATTTACTTTGATAATATGAAGACGTTCCTGCATAAATTTGTCGTCTTTGGGGTTGTTATTGCCTGTTTTGCATCTGGTAAGCACATATATTTAAAAATTTTAAAATCTCTTATTCTAATAGCATTTTACGGTTGCCAGGACTGGATTAGAGCGACAAACTCAGTCCTTAAGTGTTTACAGCTTTAGAACGAGCTTAAAATATGCTTTTAGTTCCTCAATGATTGTTTAGCACTATCCAGTACGTGATGTGCATGTATTTATTGAACATCTATATATTTGACACGTGCGATGTATGTACAATGTAGTTATGTTTTTTCATCAGCACCGCAGACCTTTAAGTGAATCGTTATTTCTATTTTTGTAACTTCTGTGCGGTTATGAACTGTAGTTTTCATGGCAACGGCATGACTGCCGACAAGTGGGAAACGGTTTATTTGAATGGATCAAAGTGGCACTTTAACGCGTTCGCTTGCAACCGCGGCAAAAACTTACGCATTAATGCGTGATTCTTGAATTGTTTGTAACGAATTGAGCGCGAAGCATAAAGATAGTTTGCTGCATAATGAATATTCTTCAACCTTCATTACGTAAACGCCATTTTTCGCACTTCTCTACTGTGGCAATGAAGTAAACGTCACTGATTTTATAGGGAAACGCACGTCTTTGACCTTTTTTATAAATCCGTTTTAGTTTAAACTTGCCTTGAAGGGAGTGAAAATATGACTAATGAATGTTATGTCTATTTTGTAACAAAATGAGATATGGCCATTTGGGAGACCCACAGGCCGAGCTGTGGACACGAGTCCAACAAGGTGACATTTCCAACGTCACTAAAATTTAAATACGCATCGCTAAAGGAAGACGACAGTATAAATAAAAACAAAGCCCTCAAGTTCAAAGAAAATGGGGGCAAAGTGCCGCCTGAATTACGTGTCTTAATAACCGGACCCTGGGGATAAATGTAAGAAGAGGATTCAACACGACAGTCGCCACGACCTGTGTGGCTCCTGATGAGATTTAACGCAGGTCCAAGTGAGCAGGTGCTCTCCTTTTTCCAGTGACAAATCACGTTATCCGTGAATAATATTTGAGGTGGTGCTCAGTAAGAGGAAGGGTTATGGTCAGTGTGCATCATCTTTCTCTGCTTCCCCCACGTTTCTTTGTTCTTTGTTTCTTTGCCTTCCTGAAACCTGTAAAGGTGTGGAAATGTTGCTGTGACCACAGTCGACTGTGATACTAATGGCTGTGTTCGTAAAGGACCGCGTAGTGAGGAATTTGCCCTGACAGCCGTGCAAGAAAGTCGGTGTTTTTGTGAACAGCGCGCAACAGGTAAGCTGAAGAGCCGTGCACGCGCTCAGCTTAGGTGATGGGGAGTTGTTTCATATCCAGACCAGGAGCCAAACATGGTGAATTTGAACCATGTTCTGGCATACTGTGGATAAGAGGGTTGGGACTTCAGATGATCCACATTTTCCTTAAGATAATTCAGCTAAACAAGGAGTATATTTCTAGAAATCTCCATCCAAGTATCCTAATGGTTGTTGCTGTACAACAGGGGATGTGAGGAACATTGCAGGGTGGACAGATTCGCTTGTGAATCACAGTTGCCTACTTTGGCCAAAGGCCTGTGACTCAAAAGGCAGGGTTGGTCTCAATGGTCACGGTGACTGTGAGGCAGAGACTCCTTCCTGGGACGTCTCTGTCACGGTCCCTGGAAGCCTGGCTTTTTACTGGAAGCTTCAAGAGGAACTTGTGGAGCAAGTGGTAATTGAAACCTGTGTTCAAAATGGAAGTCTGCTGCTGAACTGTCCTTTGGGTGTCAGAGAGCAATATTCAGAAACACTACTTGTTTTTCAGAACAAACTCTTTGAGGACCCTTTTTAGTTCACTGTTGTGGGCCTCTGGGTAAATGTGGCTAAACCCTTATTGCTTCTGGTGCTCAGGGGTCAGTTGGCAAATGTGGATCGTGAAGCGAAGGTCATGTCTATACTTTTAAACTTGACATACAGTCACGGCCCACTTCTGGCTTGGCCCGGGGACAACCGGAAGGAGCAAATCCCAAGTGGTTTGTCACGTTTCCTGGTAGCCCCCCCAGAACTGGAGGTTGATCTCCTCTGCAGTCCATTCAGGGGAAAGCCCTGAGAATGTGGGGAAAAACGGTCTTCCTGGAAGTTCCCCCTGGGCCTGACGGAATAAACCGACACCCTTTTAGAGCCGACTGTGGAGAATTGAGGACCTTCCCGCTCATTATCATAACCCCAACTAACCTCAGCTAATCCCAGCGAATGAGTGGGCATCGTGGCAATTAAATCCCATCCATGAATAATTCCCGATTTGCATTATGACATCTGTTACAATGACTCTTATTAACTGTACAAACCTCCACTTCCCCCACCATATAGGATTAGAAGTTGCTCTTAATAATCTGGGACGGTAATTGAAAAGTACTTAGAGGCAGCAGATAAATAGCATGTCTTGGTGCAGGGCGTACATTACAGTCTTTGCTCTTGCTAGCCATCTGTCGCTTAGGTATTAAGGTCCTTGCAGGAGCTCGAAGGAGAGTAAGTTCCCTGGGAAGAAACACGTTTCTGTCCCCCATCTCAGCTTCTCAGGCCATTTGGATACTCTCCTGTACAGCTTGCAGCCATGTCCCCAAAGTGGGATGGGGTCCTGTCACCCTCCTTACTCAGGGTAGTAATATATCAGCGACACTAACCTGCATGTCTTCAGGTCTACACTGCTTGGTGGGCTTTGTGACAGAAGTGTTTTCCTATTCTTAATTTAGCCACTTTTTTTTTTTTTTTTTATGCTTACCTTGAAGACTTGAGATAAGAACCAGATCCCGCTATCGCCACGGAACTCCCTTCTGTGAACTGCCTCACCTCCCACGGTTGTGGCATCAAACAGAACCGGCCGCTCTGGCAACTTCTTTCTGAGCCGCTGGCAGCTGTCAAGGGAAGCAGAGCAGGATTTGGCAACCGGCGTGCCGATAAGGGGCTTACCGAGAACCTACTTTGGCTGAACGAGGAAGTGGCGCGCAGGGCGGGCATTCCTGTAGGTGGTGGAAACAAAGGACGGGGCCATTTTGACAAGACCTGGCACCGGTACGGTCTACGTCGATGTCAGTGGAACTGCACCCGTGGGGTTCCTACAGACAGGGAAGTTTCCCTCCGTCTCCTAATGATACGGTGGATGGGAGCCAGACTTGGACCTCGTGTCGGTACACACCGCCTCCTCTGGAGCAGTTTGACAGCAACAACGGGGGCGGTACTGCGATAATCGG
This sequence comes from Arapaima gigas, assembly GCA_900497675.1. Taxonomy (NCBI): domain Eukaryota; kingdom Metazoa; phylum Chordata; class Actinopteri; order Osteoglossiformes; family Osteoglossidae; genus Arapaima; species Arapaima gigas. Next base: position 14,907 of record UFQX01000208.1, on the reverse strand, counting down.
CCTGAGTTGCTGTAGCTTTGAGGACGGGTTTGGTTTTTGTGCCTCCTGATGTAGACCGATTGGCTTCAGCCATTAGTGGTGTGTCCTGTATCTCTTTCCGTCAGACTGTCAGATTAAACCCATCAAACCCCATTAACTGTTACTCAGCTAAGACTCCATATCACAAAGACGTTACACAGACACACGCGCACACATTATGGGATGCTAAGGGGTCTGCAGAGCGCTGGTGACGATGGAGACGATGCAAGGATTGTTGTCATATCTTGCTGTTAGAAATGAGGATTCTGATCATTGCAAGGCTCACATTTGCATTCCTTAAGCAGAGCTTGATGCGAGACAGACTATTTTGGGAATGCTCTCTAATCCCAAGTAAGCTGGAGATGTTTCCTTGGCAACTCCGGAAAGTGTCCGCAGCGCCGTACAGTCACGGCTCCTCAATTAAACCCTCCCCCCACACCTGGCAGGTGTCAGTCAGCTCCCTGAAACTTTTTTTTTTTTTTTTTTTTTTTAAATTTCGGTTATGAAAGGGAAGAAGAGAAGCAAGGTCGCTCCTTTTCTTTGGCGCTTACAGGAATTTGCACATGGGTGCCCCCAAAGGAGAGCAGCGTTCGTCAGACTCCACAGACGAAGTGCACGGCAGAGAGACGGCAGCGGGGGCAACGCAGCGTCAGCATGAGTCACGCGGCTTCCTGCTGCCACAAAGAGGGGGCACTTGTGCACTTACACACACATGCAGTGTGCGAGTGTGTGTGTGTGTGTGTGTGTGAGAGACAATCCATCCATATACACGAACCTTTCAAAAATTTGATTTGTTCGATTCAAGCTTCAGTCTCTACAGCTTTTGAAAGTGTTAGTTGCTGTTGTAAAAACTTTATGATCATCAGCTATTTTACTTGAGTGGAATGAGGATTCTGCTAATTTTTATATATATATTAGAGGGAGAAGTTTACTTCATTGTCACTCTGCCCTTATACAGACATACAAGAAAGAACAAAATGTAGTTTGTGCTGGACCAGCACTGACGCTCAGTATGATAAAGACAGGATGATGAGAACGCAGACAAGTTGAAGGAGAATATAGATGAATAGGTAAATAAATGTATGTAAATAAGATTTTGAGTGGGTAAATAAATGGATAAAAGAGGATTAGTGCAAATAGTCAGCAGTGATGGTGGTAGTGATATGGAAGGTGGACGGTCAGTGATGTTGACTGGATAACCTGGCAGCCCAACAGCCTTTGCATAATATCCAGTGATTCGACTCAACGGCCTTCTGGTTGAGTTTTAATGTCAGCTTTGGTCCAGTAGTGATTAGTTGACTTTGGTGCTACAAGAGAAAAGACCCTAAACATGCTTCCAAATGCTGGTAAAGAGTTTCAGGTGTGTGTGTGTGTGTGTGTGTGTGTGTCATGACTCACAGACTTATGAACCAGTAAGGTGTGGACAACACTGAAGAACACACATCAGTGTTATTTGAAAACACTGAGCCCACATGAGAAAATGAAGAACTGAACCTTTTCTCAATTTGCAGAACTGTGACTTCACGGGCTGTTCTGGAGAAAAGCAAACACTTGAACAGACACACGTGATCTGTGATTAATCGTCTTACTCGCGCCCGAAACACGCCGTGTGAAATGCTCGGTCTGTCATGCCCAGAAATAAACTCTGTGAGGTGACCACGGTGACTGTGTGGTGACAAAGCACATCTCACCGTCACGCCGAGTTGACGAAGCAGCGGGTTGCCACGGCAACAGAGGCTTGGAGGAGGGGCTCTGGATTGTGGCTGGCTGGACTCCATCTTCCACCTACACACTTGGTTCCTAGCTGCTGTCTTGAGGGCAGGGAGAACCTGTGCTGGGAAGGCATTCATTTACAGAATCTGACCCCTAGTTTAAGACACTATTTTGGTGGCATCTTCCAGGTCATACAGAGCCAGTCAAATCCTACAGTCTTTCTTTTTGCGCTTCTCTAATTGCAGCAATTCCTCTACTGCCCAGACCAGCTGTAGTGTAAAATAAGAAAATAGCTGAAATAAGCCCAGGCAGCAGAGCAGGTAGGGATCCTGCCCACTGCTTCCAGGACCAGCTCTGGACCACCACAGGTTCCACTCTGGACAGTCAGTTGTAGAGAATATTTGAACAGATAAAATATCTCCGTTGTGATATTTCTATTATTCTAAAGCATAAACCCAGAAGTGGTCTGTCAGTAGTGTTGCTGATGGTGGATTCAGCCATAACACCTCACCGAGGTCTCCTTAGACGAGTCACATGGCAGAATAGCCAGCTGTGGAAACAGGTGAATAATTGCCGGCAAACAAACCTCACACTCTAAGATGCTTTGAGCAAAGGTATGAGAAAAGCAAAGAATAAAATTTGGAAGCTCCATATGTGGGGAAAATGTTCTGACCTAGTCACAGGTAGTGTCCCTGTCATCCCGCCATTCAGAGCGGAAGGTGAATATGAAAGCTTTGTAGACTTGTGGTTGTGAGCCAGAGTGGGTTTCGTGTTTAAACAGATTGATCCGTTTTCCCTGTGTGCAGGAATCTGGAGATCTTCTTACCACAGTCTGAAGAAGCATCAAAATCTGTTGTGTTAGTTCTTAAGAGTGGAGCAGCAGGTAGCTGAGGTGCTTCAAGGCTCCTGTGCTGTGGCTGTAGATTTGGATGTAGGTTATCCCTGTGTTCCTGTGGGTTTCCTCCTACAGTCCAGAGATACGTGTTTCATTTTGCGGCTCACTCTGTGCATGTGTGAGTGTGAGCGATTGACCTCTGACGGACTGGCGTCCCTTGCAGGGCGAATCCCGCCTCTCACCGTGCCAGGGTCTGGAGCACTGTGTCCTTGCGTTGGGAAATTGCTTTTTGTTCATTAATAGATGGATTAATAATTAACAGTTTGATACAAAAATAATGGATTTTGGATTGATTGTCTTTTGTAGCTGCTGTCAATGTGTGATCAGAGGTCAGTCGCACCTTCAAGATATAAACCTTGCTATATACGGCTTTAAATAAGCTTGTCGGCTAACGTGGTGGTAGTGATGATGATGATGATGATGATAATCATCATCAACAGTTTCATTTGTCTGTCTGGACTCATCTTTCAAAAATCTTTGCAACATAATTATGATTTAAAGTCATGATCTTTGTATGAAATTGCATGGACCAAAAATGCCAGTGGGACTATTGTTGTGTTTCAGCAGTTAACTGTGAGGAGCCCTTCTCCGTTCAGCTTTGGTCAGGGTGGTATCAGTGGACAATATGGGCTCAGTGTTCTGCCACAAGAGATATTTAATCTTATCTCGGGACGGGGCTGGAAAGGCTGGAGATTCACTCTTTATCTGGAGCCCTGAGGAGGAACTATGGGACTGAGGGTCCTGCGACCTTCTTGCTGTTCTTCACATCTGTGCTCTAAAATGCACATGTACTAGTATCCTTCTGGTCAAACTATAAGAAAGCAGGTTAACTAAATTACTTTTGAATACTTTAGATCCTACATCTTGATTGTTAAATTACTGACGGAAATTAGTTATAGCAAAAAGTTGCGTTTGGACATCGGAGCGAGTGTTTTGCTTGGCGAGGGATCCCCGCACTGTGTACAATGACAATCTCTCCCCGTCTCGCTGATGTAGCTGTAGTGACTGAGGACCTTCTTGGGTCAGCTGGGAGCACGAGGGGAACAGCCCCACCCAGATTCACGACGGTGCCTGTGGCTTCTTGGTCTTCTGAAGATGGAACATCCTCCACGACGGACACTACTGCCTCCTCCTTTGCTGAGAGTGCCAAAGTTTCAGAAGCCCCAGCCACCCTTGCTACAACCTCTGACAGTGTTGGCATGGAAACCAGCTTGAATGATGCAAATAAGACAGTAGCGTCGTCTGCATCTTCAGAAACTGTCTCAAAGACCACCTCTGATCAAGTCACTATGAAAACCATCACAAATGTTGCTTATAACCCACAAACATCCTCTGCATCTTTGGAAGAGTACATTTCTACCATTGTGGCCACCTCCTTGGAAATGCTCACAACTCCCTTGAATAACTCGGTAGCATCTTCTGGAAGTGACCCCACCACTCTTGTGACCACCTCTAACAGAGTCAACATGGAATCAGTCTCAGATTTTACCCATCCCACAATAGGATCCCCTACTTCTTCAGAAATCGACTCTACCACCTTTTTGTCTACCTCTGACCAAGTTACCATGGAAAATGTCACCAGCCCTGCTCAAGCCCAAACACCATCTTCAGGAGGCAACTCAACCAGTATGGTGACCACCATTAGTGAAGTCACTGTTGAAATGGTCTCAGATCCTATCCAAACTACAGTAGTGTCCACTACGCCTTCAGAAAGTGGTGCCACCGTCTCTGTGTTTACCTCTAATCAAGTCACCATGGAGATGATCGCAACAACAGATCAATCCAAAACGGCATCTCCAGGAAGTGACTCTGCCAATATGGTGACCACCTCTAGTACAGTTGCCATGGAAGTGGTCTCAGATTCTACCCAGACCCCAACAGCATTCACCACAATTCCAGAAGAGGATTCCGCTACCTCTGAGCCTACCTCCAACCAGGTAACCTTTGAAACCATCCCAACCCTAAATGCAAAGTCATCTCCAGGAAATGACTCCACCAGCCTTGTGACTACCTCTAGAAAAGTCCACATAGAAATGATTTCAGATCTTACCCATTCCCCCAAAACATCCACTATATCTTCAGAAACAGATTTTACCACATTTGAGTCTATCTCTAGTCATTTCACGGAGGAAATGGTCACAACCCCAGGCCAAGATCAGACTGTATCCTCAGGAATTGATTCCACCAGTCTGGTGACCACCTCCACTGAAGTTGCCGTGGATGCTGTCTCAGATACTACCCATGACCCAACAACATTACCTGCATCCTCAAAACAGGACACCACCAATCTTCTGACAGCCTCTAGTCAAGTCACCATGGAAACAATCACAGCACAAACCCATTACCAAACTGCATCCTCTACATCTCCAGAAAATGACCAAGTGATCACAGAAATGACCACAAGTCCTACATACATCCCCATAGCTTCCTTTACATCTCCAGGAAATGAACACACTACCCCTTTGACTAACTCTCCCTATTTTCCCACAGAAATAGCAACAGAAACTAACAATAATTCCACAGCATCTTCTATATCTCCAGGAAATGCCTCTGAAATCCAGCTGAGTACCTCTGATCGTGTCACCACACTTCCAACCCATCAACCCATGGGTTCCTCGACATCTTCAAGAAGTTCTTCCACCAACATTGTGACTTTTGCTGAGATCACAACTATTGCCTATAACCCCGAGACATCCAGTACATCTCCAGAACACGTCTCTAATACCACCGTAAGCACCCCCGGGCGGACCTCCTCAGAAACATTCATAGGTCCAACTGATATCCCCCATCATTCCTCCACATATCCAGGAAACAACTTCACCACTGCTGCTTTCACCAGTACTGATGTCACCACGTCTGCTACACCTCCACTAAACTCCACCAACTACTCGATAGCTTCTGCTCTCACCACTGTGGTCACAAACACAACCTCTGCTATGACCTCATCACCCAGTTCATTGCCAGGAAAGGATGCAGCCACAACAGATTTGAGGACAACTACTTCTGACAGTTCCACCACATTTATGTCCAACACACCTATACCTGCGAGTCCCTCAACCACTGCAGCAGCACTTAACCTCACAACCTCCTCCCAAAGCCACGTTTCACTTCTAGCATCAGAGGAGACCTCAGCTGGCACCAGTTCCCCCCCAGCAAGCGCCACCACGGGTGTTAACACGTCTGGTGTCCCTGAACGTGTGACAACGTCCAACATGGGAACAGAGGTCACAGCGGCAACAGAGACGTCCTCTGCCCTCACAGAGTCTTACGGAGGTACGTGCTCTCTATTTTTGGGTAAATAACATTCCTATTATCTTCTCAAAGTATGTGGAAGGCCATCCTGATCTGCATGTGTGGCTTTTTGCCTCATTAGTTTGGATTTCAGAGCACAAATCTAAGCACTTCAGTAACTACTTCTGGTTTTGAAAGATCTTGACATCAAATTCAAGTTTTGACCTCTGGGTTTTGATGGGTAGGGGCCACCGGCACCACCTGGGTCACGGGAGCTGCCGGAAACAGCAGTTCAGCAGTCCCCGGAGTCACTTCTGCCACGGGGTGGTGGACAGACTCCGTGACAGTGACCCCACAGCAGAACGACACGGGTTCAGTCCAGCCTGGCTCCACCTCCACCAGCAGCCCCAGCAAGACGGGGGTGACCGCCAACCCTGGAGGTGAGTCCCAGCCAGTTGTTACTAGGCCTCAGCTAAACCACGTTCACACAACTGGCGTCTTTTCTGATGTATCGCCAAAGTGGTGTAACGACTGGACCAGAAGGGTGTCAGTTTGTGTCCCAAAGGGCACTAGTGTTGAACAAAGTATTTTTATAGCTGGATAATTATGTCAAACTCAGTATAAGGAGTATAAGGTTTGTTGAAAAAAGCCAAAAAATAAAGTCACATTGTGCAAAGGAAAGCGATGACCAGAGTGGGCGAGGAAGTGATGCTGATGACGTGAGGTTCAGAGACGGTGGCGACGTGGAAACAATAGGCTTCATGCTTGCAGCTAGACGGCGTGTTCTTCTCTCTTGATTTCCACCAGGGTTCTGCACCTCCAATCCGTGTCCCTTCAGCAGCACCTGTGTGGAGCTCGGCACGAACTTCACCTGCCAGTGTCTGCCTGGACTCTTCTACTCAGGGGGCCGCTGTGAACAAGGTGAAGACCCCCGATTCCCAAAACAGACGTAGTCATTCAGCCCAGCTGAGTTTATTGATGTATTTCAGTAGGCAAGGAGTTTTTGTACGGCTGTATAGTGATGTGAAAAAGTGACTGTACCCCCCCCCCCCACGTGGAATGTGGGGAGATATTCTGAGCTCCATGCAAGAAGGTCTTCAAACATCATGGAACCTGAAGTGGTTGCAAGTGAAAGAGTCCAGATTCTTCCCAGCTGATGTGAGAAAGACGGTTGGTGGTTGTTTCTGTCGAAGGGGGAAACGCGCAGGGGGTTTTTCGCTTTTTCCATCTCAGGACGGAGCAAACAGAGTAAATCATCGTAAAGTATAACTGGTGTTTGTTAAACTTTGACCACAGGGTGACTTTTACTGCAGCAGTTTAGGGAAAGCACACTGCTCAAGGGTACTACCCCTGTACCCCGGTATCCGAGTGTAAGTGGTTCTTAGATCTGGCTCGAATACAGCAAACTCAAATATCAGGTAACAATTCCTGGTGTTTTTTAAAGAGGACAGTTAAGATTCGTTCCGGGTTGTTCCACGAAACCCCAATTAATTTCCATAAGTAATCCCACAATACCAGGCCATCGCCTTGCATTCAAGGACCAAGGTTTAAAGCCCATCTCCTGCTGTACACCTACACCTAACTGCTGTGCCACCTGCCGCTGCAGTGAGCTTTTAAATGAGGATCCAACATCCACACGTCTCAATCGGTTTAAAATGACAGAACTTTCCAGATGAAGTACCTTTGCACTTCACTGTAGATGCCTGGTTATCGCTGCTGAGCCAGAGAAGGTAAAATGAGAGCAGTCAGTAACGGTACGAAACGCCAGCAGCGGTTCTTCACCCCGCAGAGTTGGCCAACAAATCACATCTTATTGCAGTAACGGTTTTGCTCCGAGTCGGTCGGCAGGTTCCGACCTGGAGCTCAGGCCGTCTCATGCAGATGTCTCTCCATCACAGCCAGAGTCTTTCCTGGAGACCTGCGCATCACACAGCTGAAGTTTAAGCCTGAAATGAGCAACCGAGCATCTCAAGTGTTTCAGGAGACGGCGACGAACATTTCAGACGCAGTAAGTCCTTTGGATGCCATTTCCCATGAGCCCTGTGTGTCTTCACGCTAAAGCTGCAGGCTGGTCTTCTTAACACCGTGATTCTCACGCTCCTTCAGCTGAGGGCGGTTCTGAAACACCAGCCAGGATACGTCGAATCAACCGTTCTGGAACTGAGGTGATTCTCCCCCCCCCCCCCTTTTTTTTAAAAGAAAAAGCTGTTTTTTTGGAAGGCGAGGCAGGGATTTTAAGCAACTCAACCCATTGTGCTGGAACGTTTGCTTTGCTGGTTGTTCACTGACGTTAATGACTGTTTGATGCCGATCACGGCTGTGAGGGAGGAGGAAAAGCGGCGGAGATGTTTGCGCTGCAGCTGTCAGAATGGGTGAGAGGCGTAAGTGTCCGCGTCACTCCTGTCTGTCTTTGCCCCTCAGGGAAGGGAGTGTGGTGGCCGCTGTAAACAACGTGTTCACTCTCGCGTCCAACGCCACCCAGCAGTCCACTGTCACGGCCATTCTTGCCGCCATCCAGAACTGCAATGGCGCCTGTGGTCTGCTCACGATGGCGCAGTTCAAAGGTTGGTTCTGCATCTCGTGCCCTTATGTGAGATCTTCACAGCCTGTACATGATATATATATTTTCTCCGATTTTGAAAGACTGACTACATAACTCTTTCCAACACCGGCCGCCTGCTTTACAGCCACTGTCTGAATAAGCGAATCAAGCAGATCAACCGTGATCTTTTTCATTTGAATGTAACCCCCCCCACACACACACAGTCCAAAGACGTGTTTCGGGTGAACTGCCTTCTGTGCGTGTGTGTGAGAAAGTGAGGGAGAGTACAGCAGGAGGTGGTGTGACTGCCTGCAGGTGGTCTGCTCATCCCTGCCTCACTCCCTGTGCTGCTGGGAGAGGTTCTGCTCCACCCTTCAATTATTGTCAAAAGGGGGGCTGCTTCTACACTGAAAAGTTCAATTTACTCCCCACAGCGGGAGCAGGATCTGAAAACCTTTCGACTGGAAAGCAGCGACTTGCACCCCTGCGCCACCTGTACAGCCTCATTCCGTGGACACGGTGGTCTCTGTTTGACCTTCTTAGTTTTCTGTTGCCCCCCTCCCACAGCCACTGACCTCTGCCACCAGCAGCCTCCTCCCTGTGACGTCAAGACAACCGCCTGCATGTTCACACAGACCGGCACCGCCACCTGCATCTGCAAGGACGGCTACATCCCTTCCCTCTACTCCAGCCGTACCTGCGCAGGTGATCTCATGGGTTACTTATTTGTTCTCCAACTTAGCAACTCACAAGCATCGTAACACTTGCAGCGCATTTGGGTGGAAATAAGAGTATTAAGCATGTAAGCTGTGATGTCGGCTCCTTATAATCAACTGTAACCTCATGATGTTGAGAGAAAAGGTCCCTCTGGAAACGTGTTAATACTAAGATGACGCTGCGGCACAATAGTGCATCTTTCCAGCTGTGAGGTGAAGTGACCGAAAGCTGGAACCTCAGGTCCGGGTCCAGCTCCTTGTGGGTTTCGACCCTAATGTTGGTCTCACACGCTTTCTGCTGTCTTACGCTGGGTTTGACCTCCACAGCTTGTGCCAGTGGAGAGCGAGCAGAAGGAGGAAGCTGTGTGGCGTGAGTATTTCCTTTTTTCCTCTTGCAAAACTAGTTTCGTATTGTTAGAAAGCATAAACACCTCAGGTTTTAATAACATACAGTACTGTGCAAAAGTCTTAGGCATGCAACTTCAACNCAGAAGGAGGAAGCTGTGTGGCGTGAGTATTTCCTTTTTTCCTCTTGCAAAACTAGTTTCGTATTGTTAGAAAGCAAAAACACCTCAGGTTTTAATAACATACAGTACTGTGCAAAAGTCTTAGGCATGCAACTTCAACGTCTCTTGAGAAGTACAGGTAGATTCTTATCTACCATCAGGGACGTTTCCGATTGGTCCCAAATTCATTCTACAGCCTGAGAATGACCTCAAACACCCAATCTCTGTCATACACAACTATCTTGAGCAAAAAGAAGGGATTCTGCAACAGACGGTACGGTCCCCACAGAACCCTGATCTCGACATGATCGAGTCAGTCTGGGAGGACATGCAGAGACAGTCAAAGTCTGCAGAAGAACTGTGGCCGGTTCCTCAAAGTGTTTGGAAGAACCTACCGACCTCTACCTTAAACTGCATGCAAGTTTGCATAAGAGAATTGATGGTGTTTTAAAGGCGAAGGGTGGTCCCACCAAATATTGATCTGATTGAGGTTTTTTTTGTCTACTGCACTTTTTAGAAGGTTTATTGATTAATAAGTATTCATGGCATTATTTTTGGAACCATCCTCGCTTTATAGCATTTTTCCCACAGGTGTCTAAGACTTTTGCACAGTACTGTAATGTTGCATGTAGTTTTGTTACTGATAAGTATTTTACCTGTTGGGGAAGTGGCTTCCAACCTTGGTCCTTGTTGCCCTCCTGTGTACAACTACGTAGCAATGTGAAAAAGTATACGCACCCCTCAGGTGTTTCAGAAAACAGCAACGCGCATTTCAGATACAGCCTGTCATTTCCCGTGGGCTTTCTGTCGTTCACTGGAAAACAGTACCGTGACGGTGAGGTTGTGCGTCTTGAACAGGAGCAGTAATTTACTGTCGACTGTTTCAGCCATTTGCTCGTTCTTGGCTTTTCAACAACCCGACAACCTAAAAAGGCTGTAAACCTGCAGGTGAACAATTTGTTGGAAAATCTCGTGCAACTCATTCAGGCAGCAGCTGTAAATGTTAATAAATGAATGAACTCACGTTGAAAACCCGCAGTGTTAGACCAGGGCAAAAGGTTGTATTTTTTTTTTTTTTTTTTTTTTAGAAAAGTTTAACTTTTGATAAGTCTCAATAGTTGGTTGTTAGACCCACGTTGTGTTGACTTGATGCAGTTCAGGATGTTTTAAGGGTAGACAGGACTGGAAGGAATTTGTGTGAAAGTGAGTCAAAGTGCGGAGGTGATGGCAGCACGGAACAGAATGAATTTTCATTTTGTTTTCACTCCAGGTGCCCATTTGGATATACGGGATTTAACTGCAGTGACTGTAAGTTTCCGTTGCAAATCCAGTCCTTTGACATCCAAACCATAGCGCCTTTCAGCAGAACACGAGGCCCCCGGCACTCTGACAAAAACACATTCTGCTCATTTCACCGAGGGGATATTAAGTATGGCACAGAAACGAGACAATGTAGCAGGTGTGAGGAGCAGTCTATATTTTGACATGCAAATGCAGTTAAACCAAAGTGAGACAGACCCTCTGTGTGGCGTGGACGAGGACGACACCGACTGACTGACCGCGTTGTGCCGCTTGTCCTCGCAGCCTCCCTGCTGGCTGTGGTGGTGGTCTCCTGTGTTCTGGGCCCCCTGCTGCTCATCCTGCTGTTTGCCTTCATCCTTTACTGCTGGAGGTAGGACTGAAATCACCTTCATCCAATTCCTCCAAGCAGGTTCCTTCAAACTGCCCAAGTCTGACTGACTGACCGGCTGCTGCCCTCTAGTGACTCATTTCCACCAGTAAAACTGTGGGAACGTCAGCCGTGTTCCTGCAGTGTACAGAGAGGGCAGGTGACTCTCTCTTCTGTGATCTGTTGGCTTTGCAGGGGGCCCCCGAGAAAGGCCAAATACAACAGCTCTTTCTCAGGCGAGGACTTCCAGGCAACGTGGCAAACCCGGGAATTTACCCACATCCCGCGGGCCAGTACCAACTGGGATTCAGCCCAGATGGAGATGGTGGAGAACAGACAGCTGAGCTCTGAGCCGGGCAAGAAGTGGCACGGCAATGGCTTGGTGAGAGACCCCCTGCGGCCCCCGGCTCGCTTTCGATGTTCCCTTATTCGTGTCCCTCCTGTGGCTTGGATCCTGCAGCGAGAATAGGCTGCTGTGTAACAGGGTAAACAGACACGTGGTCCTGGATTATGGGGATAGTAAAGGTTTTTGTTAAATAAGTAAAAATTGTCCACTCGCCGCAAAGGACGCGCATCCCATCTGGGGAATAGTCTCCTAGCCCAGCCTGATGCCCCCTGATTCCAGGTTGGGCTCCGGATCAGCGCCACCCTGACCAGGACAAGCAGCTTTGTGAGTGAACAAATACTGTCGATTCAGCACCTGTAATTCTCAGCTCTCTGAATACTTCCTTTTTCAAGAGGACAGTCGAAAGCGTTTAACCAGAAGAAATAACTTATTTCGAAAAGTCATACTTTAGCTTAGCGCCAAGTCAGAACAGAGACTTTTTTTGCCGCTTCCGCTAAAATTTTAAACACCCAGAAAGATATGTGTACATTAGTGCAGCTTAATGTCAAAAAACTATGATTGAGTTAATTTATATGCTGCTTTTAAGTGTTAAGGGTTCTCTAGATGATCATGTTTTGTTTGTGGCCCAGAACATCTAGTCTATGGACTCACTTGTGTGAGAGGAATTTATACTTCTGGAGATATTGAGCTTTAAATGAGATTTGGGGAAAAGCAGGAGGACCTGCAGTACCAAATCTGGAATTCTGCTTCAAGAGGTTTTCTGTGTTACACATAATTTCTCTCTGGTGCCAATGAACAGTTTATGTCTTCTGTGCACATCCTCACGCCGCCATTAGTTGCCCGCTTTCCTTCCTTGTAGATGGGGGCACATGAAGTTTCCCCAGAGGACATGAGGACCTTCAAAGGGAAAAACCCGACGCGGTACTCATACTTGATCCAGGGCCACGAGAACCCGTACTTCCTGGAGGAGGACAGCAGAAGGACCAAATGAAACATCTCATAAGTGAGCACCAGAACAGCTGGACCAACACAAACTTGGCAAAAAATGTTAAAAAAAAAATCACCTGCACTCCTAGGTCTGCTTTGAGATGGATCATACCAGGTGAAAACTTTATTTTTTTGAAAGTTCGCAGAGCAAAAAAAAAAAAAAGCCTGAAATGCTCATTTGCAACAAATCAGAAGCGACAACTCTGAACCTGAGGACAAACTGACAGTCAGCGCCGCCAGTACTTTGTTACTGAGGCTGAATTTTTGAGCAAAATGCTCAAGAGATGAACTCGCCTGGGGACTATTTTATTATTATTATTTATTTTATTAAAAAGCCATGTCCTGATTGTGGGAACCCTCAGGTTCAATTGGTACTTTTTACACAGGGTCTCACTAAATCTATAGTGAAACATGATACTGTACAAGTTAAGTTTTACCTTGACAACTGGCAGTGGATCAGTAGACAGACACCAGATGCGTTTAATCAGATTAGTTTTGCTAATTTTTCAAATATTGTTAAATAAATCCTGTAGTTGTGTCCTAGTTTATAATTGTTTATAGTCAAGGCACAAATGACTAGTGGTACATGAGCTGTGATTTATTTGTCTTGATTCATTTTGTCTCCAAGCATGAGAAGAAGTTGAAGGGTGAACAGCTTGCAGCTCAGGGGACGGTACAGTTTTCTAACAGGCATTTTTGCTTCTAAATAGTTGTGTGATCTGGAGAAGCTGTCCGATAGTCCATGTTGGAGCTGCTGGTAACCGTGTGCCAATTTTCATAGTTCATGTCATAAAATGAAAGGGATTTTCTCCCTTTGATGAAGCTTCAACTCTGAACGTGCCAAAATCTCATGTTTCCTTCCTGCACCAAATGAATGTAAATGTTTATTCCATGTCTTAGTCGTGTACCGACACACGCAGCGCTGCTGTTTTATAAACTGTACATGGACTTTTCAAAGTGGGATGATGTCTCTTTGATGAAGAGGGGAAAGGGAATAAATTAAGATAAAATTTCAAAATCTTCAGGTGTCCTTATTCCTGACTTCCTTAGTAGCCTGACGTTGTGTGTAAAATGTGCATATAGTTTCTGCAGAAGTTTGAGATTTCCAACATTTCCGCTTAACAGATCCAGATCCAAGGCGGTCCTGCTGTAAAATATGGCATTTTTCCCTTACCTGACACATAGCAGCACTTGAGCCCGGGGTGTCAGTTGGAAAGTTGCTGCAAAACCTCCCATTTTGCTAAGAAATGTTGGAGTTTGTTTTCTGTTAAAAACTACAGGAACTAGTTGCATGACCTAGATATTAGCCACAAGAAGACTTGTTGAGGAATCCGACACTGTCAGAATGTTCTTACCTGGTGAAAATGAAATGATCACAGCTTTGTAAAATAAAACGGTAATAAGTAGCTTAAGGAAGTAAAGCTGCTGAAATAAGATTTTTTATTAATTGAAATATCAGCAGTTGATGGTACTTTATTAAAATGTATACATTGCTGGTATTTGATAACAATATACATTCCATCTAACGTACCTAACCATTTAATGGCGTGTTCTGGCGTTTAAATCATGTGGATTTCTATACTTTTCTGTATACGTATTTGTTTCAGGTTAATTCACTGACCATTAGTGAAAGGTTTGAATATGCAAAACCCACAGAAACACAGCAACTTAAGGTGTTTGTTTGCCTTTCTCTTGGCTGTTTTCCTGCTGTTCTTTTGTACATTTGCCAGAACGGTAGGAACAGAGTAAACGGCACCAGAACAGGGAAAAATGAACTATAATTTCACACTTGATGCCAGTAGCTGAGAATAGAGGTCTGGTGGTTATACCCTAAACCGTGCAGGAGCGGGAGGTCCTCAGGTCACACATTTTCCTAACCTGGTCACAGGTGAGCTACATTACCACCCAGCAAGGTGAGCTGGATGTCTGTGCCTTGCACAGCTGATCCTGTAAATATTATAATTACAATATTATACTATAAATATTATACGACTCATTTATGACACTTTATTCAAAGTGATTTCCAGTGATAACTGACTTTGATTTACTCATTTATGCAGCTGGTTAATTTTTACTGGAGTAAAAATCTTGAGCTTGAAACTCTGCTCACAGCAGAAGGCGAGGTTCAAACCCGAGGCCTTCGGGGTCCAAAAACAGTGGCGGTATCCACTCTGCCCCCTGCTGGCCTTACAGTGAACTGCAACACAGGCACGATCGGCCGGCAGACGTGGCTTCACTGGTTTGACCGTTGAGTGTCTTTCTGCATGTCTCCTTCTTATCCATC
>UFQX01000207.1:442224-590593 GCA_900497675.1 Arapaima gigas | reverse complement strand
TCCCCCCCCCCCCCCCGTCCCTGTGTGGGTTATTTTTCAATGGAGTGCTATTCCAGCCGTTTCCAAAAAAAAACAAAAATTTAACCGAATGAGAGGTGACAACAAAGTGCAATTGCACGAACGGGGCTTTGCGACGCCCTTGGACTTCCTGGAAGGGCAAAAATAAAAGCATCCTCACCCGCTGCCAACCACCGCACGCGCCACGTGCGCAAAGACACTGTTTTCTGGAAATTAGCTGTGTCTTGTTGTCCTGTTTTTATTTGCTCAAGCCAAAAGTAGACTAAACTCAAGCACGGGACATTTTTCATATATCTTTAACATCAACAAATGAACAAAAAAATGCCTGAAAACACAATTTATTTTACTTATCACACTTTTTATCTCAGTCTTAAAATCAGCCCCCCTGCAGCTACTCACAGGTACAAGGTACAAATGGCTCTGTTAAACAAAACATGCAAAATATGTTATTGTTATTTAGCTGATGTCCAAGTTGACATAAAATGTTAGGTTTTCATGCTAAGATTGGTGGAGCTTTTATTCAAGAAATTCAGGGTAAGCTGGCTAGCAGGTTCCTGGTTCAAGGGCCTACCGTTCTAACCACAGCATCTCCTGCTGCCTCAGAGTTCCCCGTACATTTTTTAATAAAACGCTGCAGATTTCCTGGCACTTATTGTTTAGTCAGGCCATAAATCAATGACTCCGTCAAAGAAATGTTACAGGAGAGATTTTGATGATCCAGAGAGGTTTTTTGTTAGAACAATAAAGAACTCTATCTGAAAGGTTTCTCCAAACACAAACCATGGGTGAAGACAGAAGGCACCGGGATGAATTAAAAATGGGGTGTCCAAAAGCTCCATCGGTCAGTTTGTGTCACAGTTATTTAGATTCATCTGAAGCGGCTCTTAGTCGCGTCTCGGAGTGAGCTCGCGCACAGCCGCAGCGCCTCGTCCTCCGGCTCCCGGTAAAAGTGAAACGCGCAGGCCAGGACCGAGGGCTACTCGTGTCATTTCAAGTGAGACAGAACCATAGAGAAATGACAGCGGTGGGGTGAAGAAAAAGACGGCAAACAACGTTTACAAGACTGCCAGAGTTGCCCCTCCACGGCTGCCATGGCAACCAGCTACGCTAAAAGGGAGTTTGAGTTCTCAGGACCAAACTTTTGTGCGCTACTAAAGCTTCTGAGCAGCTCGATGGCTGTCATGTCTCTCAACCACATTACAACCAGTCGACTTATATAACGTCCCGATCGGCGGCGGAAAACAAAGCAACACGTGGGCAACACTTCGGTGCGGCATCTGATCGGCACCATACAGAACGTATAACACACAAAATCCTCCGTTATGTTGCCCTTAAGGTTGGAAACAAAAACTCAGCACACGACCATCGCAGTGGAATAATCCGAGGCAAGAAGAACCACCCCGTTCTTCGAAATGCAAGTTTGTCAAAGTTTTATCCGCAACCTTTTAACGTTCATTCGGGGGGCTGGGATGACCGATAGTGACAAGAAACCAGCTTTCCACACAAATATTTTGTTATATTGGTGTTTCTCTCCTTATGTCTACAGCGGTGTGGTTGACACACAGCCCAAGAACAATGAGAACAATAAAGACAAATATGCATCTTTCTGGTACTGGTGTGGTAAATACGCAAACAGTAAAACTCGGGACCACTCCTGCACATTTGAACAAGGCTCAGTATCGCTGTGGACATGATAAATACCAACAAAGGTGGCGAGGCTGAAAGTGGGGTGGCTTTGGGATTCCTGTGGAAAGAGGCAGCAGGTGGCGCAGTGGTCAAGGCTGCTGCACTTGACAAAACCATCTCTGTAGCCGTGGCCTCGATCGAGGACTTCACCTGGAATTAATACTGCAAAACCAGCTACCCAGCTGTGTACATGGGTAAATAGTTGCAAGGAGCGTGCAAACCTAGCATTGCACACATGTTTGCAGAAAGATGTGAACCAAATGTGCAAATATAACTATACAGAAGAGGTGAGGCGCTCGGATTGTTACATCAAACTCTGGATATTGCTGGAACGCAACAAACACGGAATACAAAAATCCCACAGAGCCCGCATGATGTAAGGCAACAGACATTCTAGGTGCTTCTTTTAGAGAAAGGTCCAATTTGCAGCCATATATGGAGTGAACCTTCAGCCGAGCAACCAGAGGAGTAAATAACGGTTGCAACAGTCTCAAGGTGAGCTGTCTCTTCTCAGATGCCACAGTAGAAAGCGGGCTGCAGAGCCTCCGCCCTGGGACCTCTACATCACACACCGACTGCATCCTATTCCAGGGATATTCTTGGATTTTGTAAACAAGACACACCTCGGTGTGTCCGTTGCCCGTCCGCTGCAGAACACGACAATGGCGGGAAGGCAAGAGGAAGGAAGGAGGAGGCTTGGGGGAACCGGGAGCCAAGAAGCTGTAGATAACTCAATTTGGCAAACGCTGGCTACAGAATGGAAACGGACAACTCTTTTGCCAGGTTTTTTGTCTGAGAATCGATCCCCCCCATCGCGAGCGGCTTTGACTTTGCAGCAGCAGGGGGGCCAACTTTTCAATTAATTACCCGCGTTAATTTGCTGGCGTCAGAACGTTTCCCATTGGCACGAGAGGCTAAAAAAGCCCCCCACCTCACTTTCTTTGTCGGTCGCACCCGCTGCCGCGCCTGGCACTCGCTTCCGAACCCCAAACCCAGCCCCCCACCGCCGCCGCCGCCGCCGCCGCCGCCGCCTCACTGTCTCCTTTCCTATTATCTCCAAACAGATTGTGCCTCACCCACCCCCTCCGTGGGGAAAAAATACCCCAAACAGATTGGCATCACTGCTGCTGACAACTTAATCACCCGCAGATTCCAGCTGTTACCTGGGCAGGGCCACCTTGCTCACCTGAGGAGGCCCGTGACGTCTCACCTTCCCCTGGTGCTCCGCCTCTCCCGTCTCCTCTCCGAAGGTGCCCCTCCTTGGCAGCCGAGAACCACCCCCATTCCAATGAGGGGGCGTCAAAAGCGGCGGGCGGGGGGGAGGAGGGGGCCGCGCATTAATTCCTCTCACCTGCCCTCACGTTGCGAGTGAGACGTGTCGCCGTGGAAACTCTCCGCGCCTCCTCATCATACTTCTCCTCTAATTACTTTTTACATAAATAAAGATGAGGGATCAATGCAGGAGCGTATGCGCGTCACGACTCGCCCGCCGTATTTCAGCTCGGCAAATATTGTCACTCATGCTGCGCTTATTACCGTAATACAATATAATTGAACACTTATTTGTTTATTGAGCAAAGTCCCGAGGAAACCCAGAGTGTGTCCAAAGAAATTAATAAATTACGACTAAATACGTGGCAGACTTCTTGGATGGTCAAACCGCAGTGGTCTGGACTATGAGCGACCGTTGCAAAATTGTTTAAATCACATCATTCCTTGTGACCTTTATATACTGCGCTGCAGTGATGCCGGTGCGTGTAGCGCAAACACTCGAAATGCCTCGGTAATGAACAGGTTTGATGTCTCCTCTCGGCTGCGGCGGGCTTGTGCCGTTCGGAGAGCTGTCATTAAAGCCCTGAGTCACCGAGCAGGTGAGGCTGGAGCAGGAGGACACGTCCCCACGTCCCCCCTTCGGTTCCACTCGCATCGCCTGCCAGTCCCAGGCGGTCTTGCGCTCTTTCAGCTGCCATCGAAGACACAGGGCTCGCCGTGACCGGTGGCCTCCCGCCGCTCCGCTCAGACAGCCCCCCCCCCCCCCCCCCCCCCCCCCCCCCCCCCCCCCCCCCCCCCCCCCCCCCNCAAACCCCCCCCCCCCCCCCCCGGCGGATCACGTCAGCACCCCACAACACGCCGTTTCCGAGCTGAAACCTAATTTGTAGCTAGCGGGGAGATGCAGCCAGCAGATAGTCTCAGATTTGTGGAGGAATAACCTTTGCACCGGGGTAATAAAAGGGCATGCTGGTCCTGCTCATAGGCCACTTCTTGGCATTACTGCAAGCTCCTACGCGGTAAAGACTCAATAAAAGGCTGTGGCTTGAAAAAAACGCCACCTTCCCTCAGACCCCCGGATGCATCTTTTTCCACCTCACGCAGTTTGCTGTATCGTGTTTACAGAGATCAGCAGCACAGTAGCACCTGGGGGCTACTGTGCTGCTGGGGGTTCAATTCCTGATCGGTCTGTGTGGCGTTTGCACGTTGTCCCCGTGTTTCGGGATAACCGGTCAGTCAGAACTGCGTGACTGTGAATGTGTGCGGAAAGTATACTGGGGGTCACCCTCCCTAGCAAAGCACCTGGTGATTCTGAGTGCTGAACCGCCGCAGTCCTGACAAGAGCAAGCAGCTCACGAGAGAGGAAGCGTGTAGAGCACTGCATCGTGTTCTCCTTTTACCTTGTATAGCGGACCATCTAATACTCTATAACATTCTATTCATAGCTGGCAAACAGTTCACTTGTACAGGTTTAACAAACAGTTAAAATTTGGATTTCTGGTTTTTCTTTAGGAAATGATTTGCACAGAAGAGTTCACAGAAGGTGCTGAAAAAGTGATTTAACTCAGTCCGTCTGAACATTAGTCTGTTTTTTTGGTCAAGGTGTAACTTGGCGCTGCTGTAAACCACGTGGCTGCCTATGTGTTTGCTTCTTAACATATTTACCTACTGATTCAGCTGTGCTTACCACTGGATGTACGTGCTTCACGTGTGTGTATGTATGCTGCAACCCTCTGGGATTTAAACCATTTCATTCGTTCATTTGTTCATTCGTTTAAACTGCTGTACAACTAGTGCAGCTCAACTTTAGTCCAGCTCTAAATTAGCCCAGCGGCTGTGGTTGAAGTCGGTCGGTACTCAGTGGTACTGCGTAGCGAAACTTCCCCCTTCCGCTTTTTAAAATACCTGCACTTTTCCTGTATAGCATCACTTCCCATAATCCCCTGGTGTTCTTTCCTGCCCCCTGTTCACCAGATTCTCTGTCTGAGCTGCTTGTTCAAAACACCGTGACTACAGTACAACCTCATAGCTACATTTCACTATCCAGGGTGCACTAAGTTACGCTGAAAGGCGGCTTACGCGATGCTTTCCTGCCGTTTCAGAATTTGAGTCCACTTTGTTAAACAAATATGTATTGTGCAAACCTGCAGCGTCTCAAAGACCCTTTCATTCCCCACACAAACTAAAAATTTTATACTTGATAGTTTGCAAATGCCAGCTGATATACACACCAACATGCCAGTAGGGGAAACACGGGCACTTATTTTTTTCCACTTCAAACACCATCCTCCTCTAATTCGGTCCCATTCGAAATGAATCCTGCTGTCATTTGGTCCCGCTGTCACTCAGTTCTGTTGTATATCAGTCCACCCCTAACCGGGCCCTGCTGTTAAAGGACCTTGTATGAAACAGTGAAGCTCTAAATGATACTGAGGCCATTGAGCTCACGCTACAGCTCCATTTTCACAGCAGTCGCCTCAGTTAACACCAGGAGCAGCTCATTCCTAATGATGGACAGCACCACCGCGGGCACAGAACCACTTTCTTATTTAAGCAGGTTGGCGATGCTGTTGCCATGACTAAGCCAGCTGTTATGGCAGCGGAGGAAGAAGGTCGGGAGGCCGTACACAGGCCCCAATTCTGCTGTGTCTTTGCACCCATCTGTGGTACCGACTGGACAAACTAGATGAAGAAAACGCAAGTACATAAAGGTGGTTTCGGTAAACGTAAAAATCACTGCGCTTCTGGAGGTACAGAAGCAGAATAAACACGGTAAACAGCACTCCACCAGAATTCCGTCCCTGAGTAAGAACTCACTACTATCTGAAACTGTGCGGGAGATGATCGGTTTCTCGCGATCAGGCTCTGGAAACTGAACACCGACATCGCTGCGAAGATCCTGACATCGCTCCGAGGGACGGTGTGACTTTCCCGCCGAACTATCCTGGGGGAATCCTCACATTGCTGCCCTTATCTACAGCTCCTGCTCAGCTCACAGCGCAGTGAATCCGAGTGTCCCACAGCTTCTCGTCTTCTGCTTTCCTTTTACCCTTCTTCTGGTCCTCAACATGTCCCTTTCATCATAACAAATAGCATTTATTCATTTCTCGTTCTCCATCTGCTGATAAATGTGCCTGTGAATTGAATGCAGTTTCACAGTCCACTGTGGTTTACTGTGGTAACTTTTCTTGAATTTTGTAGTTTCCATAAATTAAATCCTACTTTTTCGTGACATTTAGATTATTGCCTGTAGTATGATGATCGGCGACAATTATGTACTCACTGTCTGCACCTCCATCCAGGAAACAGGATGAAAAATAATATGGACATTTATGGAAATTTATAAAATGGATGTTTAAACTTACTAGCCACTGTACTAGGAGCACCTGCACGCCTGCTCATTCATGAAGTTATCTAACCAGCCAGTCATGTGGCAGCAACGCAAAGCATAAAATCGTGCATAGACAGGTTATGAGCTTCAATGAACGCTCCCATCAAACTTCAGAATTTGGAGAAAATGTGATCAAAGTGACTTTGAGCATGGCATGGCTGTTGGTGCTAGATGGGGTGGTCTGAGTATTTCAGAAACGGATGTTCTCCTGGTATTTTCCTGCACAATAGTCTTGTTGATGAGAGAGGTCAGTGGCAAATGTCCAGACTGGTTCTAGCCAACAGGAGGGCTACAGTAACTTTAAAAAATCATTTGTTAGACCAGCGGTGGGCTGAATGCACAACACGTCAAACCTTGAGTCAGACGGGCTACAACAGCAGAAGACCCCATCTAGTTCCGCTCCAAGAAAAGGAAGCGGCGGCTACAATGGGCCCTGACTCGACAAAACTGGGCAGCTGAAGACTGCGAAAATATTGTTCGGTCTGTTAAGTCTCGATTTCTACTGCAACACCCAGGGTAGGGTCAGAATTTAGTGTAAACAGCATGAAGCTGTGGACCCAACCTGCCTTGTGTCAAAGGTTCAAGCTGGTTGTGGAGGTATTAAGGTGTGGGGTATGTTTTCTTGGTACACATTGGACCGAGCACCGTTTGAACGTGACGGGCATAATTTGGCACCAATTTACCCATCTTCTACTGGCTACATCCACCACGATAATGTGCCATGTCACAAAGCATAGTTCATCTCAAGTCGATTCCATGAACAAGTTCAGTGTACTTCAGTGGCTGCCCCGGCCACCAGATCTGAACAACAACAGCACTTTTCAGATGAGCTACGACATAAGCGACCCATCAAAAACATGGGGTGGAGAGGTTGTCCCCTCCAATTTTTCATCAAGCCTGTGGAACGCCATCAAACACAATTCTTCGTACTTTAAAATGAATCCAAAATAAAAGTAACGTGCAAGTATCGTATCGGTTTTTTCGCTAAACATTCTTCCCCTAGCCGACTTGTATACAGGCTGCAGCCTTTGGTTAAGGCACATTTAGATTTCTTGTGCAGCTCGCTGTAACAAATAGCAGCAAGCTCGAGTGAAAAATAAACTGGTAAATCATCAAAAAAACCTATACAAGACTGAATAATGTGTGAAAGAAGCAAGTTTGCACTTGTGGAAAGCTGTGTGCTCTCAGCTGAGTGAGAAGGCCTGGCAGCGGGGATCAGAGCAGTCAGTGCCTCGGTCGCCCACACAGCCCTCGCTCGGGCGAAATTATACAGTGGGAATTGAGCTGATTGAAAGGATGGAGGCAAAGATACCAAAATCAAATTGAAATAATGAAACTCGCTCATTGACAGTAGCAGCACGATCTCATTATTTTCCTAAAGCTGCTTTTTATTTTCGTGAAAGGAGCAAGGTGGTCGGAATGATTGTGCCGCTCGCACATACATAATTCCAATAGGAATACAAACTGGTCGTGTGTTGGATGTAGAGGATGTAGGACATAAATTAGCTTGTAAGAAATAGATGAGACAATCATCTTATATACTATCGCTGCTGCTGATGATAACAGTAATAATAACAATCATAATAACAGCAATAATAATTGGCCGATATGGTGCCAAAGCGAGTAGAGCTGCTGCCTCACCGAGCCTGGGCTGGCTGGATGTGGGCTTGAATCCGGCTCACTCTCTGTGGAGCTTGCAGGTTCTCCTCGTGTCTGCATGGGTTTCCTCGGGTACTTTGGCTTCCTCCCAAAGGTATTTCAGGTTATCTGTTCACTTTAAATTGCCCATTGTGTGTGTGACAGGCCACCTGTGATGGACTGGCATCCTACCCAGGGTGCACTTTCATGGTCTGGTGCCCAATAACCCCTGTATGGGCTCCAGACCCCCCAACCCCCAACAACTAAGGTTGACGTGGTTAAGGATAATAGACGAATGGTCCAATAATTGGGCAACACGGTGCAGTTGCATTGTGGGACATTGTGGTTGTCTCACAGCTCTCGTGTTATGGGTTCAAATGTGGGTTCGAATTCAACTCGGTTTACAAGTTTCTCTTCGCACCCTGCGTTTCCAAGATAGGCCCCTACCCATCGCCAGCCTGCAATGAATGTTTTTTGACAGTGAATGGTTGGGTGGGTAAATAATGATAATGAACTTTTAGCCTTTGAATATGAACAATTTCGTGCACAATATTTTTATGCAGAATCCAGAATTGCTGTGTACGAAGGTTGTTGGAAACTGCTAATGTGCTGCATACTCTGCGGGGGGGGCCACCGTCAAACTGTTATTGCAGTTCACACGCGGAGCTCTGCTGGCAGCGCGTGTTATTTCTACCTGTTTCTGTGGCCCTTGCAGGTGTGAGAAATGCAACACCCTGCCAGTGCTCTGCAGGAGGGCCAGAGGCCACGCCCACTGTGCAGGATAACACGAGGGCATAGGCGCCACACCTGTCCAAAACATTTTTCCACAAACTCTTCGGAGCCAGGCCTCAAACCTTGAACTACAGTGTCTAAAACAAGAGTCCCTCCCCGGGACATGTTTAGCAGGCAAACTTGCTGTGCCTGCGATCCAGCAGAGCCTGAATACAGGAAAAAAACTGACATGGTTCACGTAAGATTTTCCCTTAAACAACAGTTTTCCCTTAAACAGGCAAATCGAATAAGAGCGTTACACAAAAGCACTTTAACCATTTCCTTCAGCCAAAAGCAATTCTCACTGTTTTTAAATGATTATTTCCACTGTTACCATGGAGATCCTTACAACAGCTAGTCGACTTAGCACGCTCTTACTGAGCCTGATAACCTGGGCCTGTGCATATGTTCAGCATCAACATCCACACTATAGTTATCCACCTCTAGCACTAAAGGTAAATGATTCCGTACTCTGATCAACTTGGGCGAATGTAATGAAGTTAAAGCAAAAAGAACTGCACCAAGGAGGGAGGGAAAAATTAAATCCGCTAATATCGCAGGATGTGTGACGTTGGATGTCAGTCACGCGTTGCAGAAAGAACTCTCAGTTTACGTTTGAAGTTATCTGCTTGCAGGTCTTACGCTATCTTTTAGTTATCTGACAGATCAGGTGTTTTCAGAGCAGGAAACCCTCCGAGGCGTCTTAGCTCGTTCTGCAAACTTGAGTCTGATTCGATTTTCCTTACTGCTTTACAGTCTGACTTAATTTCCTCATCTTGTAAAAGAAGGAAATATCCTTCCCCAAGATTATTGTCAGCTTCTCATATTTTATTTAACTGCCGTGCATTTTACATCGATATTACTAGAGTTTATTCTGTTACACATCAGCAGCGGCGAGAAACGACAGCGTAAAACCCATTTAAGAGAGAAGAGGCCATGACTTCTCCGTGACTCTCGGTGACCTTTCTCGATAATTTCTGCGGCACAGCGCTACTGTTCTCGGCTCATAATTTTACAGTATTGTTCGTGACAAGAGCAAACCGCAAGTTTTAAAGAAATATTCCGTGATTTCATCCTTCTAAACCCATTCTATCTGTGCCAGGTCAGGTTAATATAGTTATTGATGTCCCGTTTTTTTCACTCAGGACAGTACAAGTGGTAAGTCATTACTGCAAATGATATGTACGCTGACCCTAACCCTAAAGCCTATTTTCAGCCATCATTTGCAGCAGGTCACAGACGATAATCCCCGAGGCTGAATCTTTTCTCAGGTTTCCACAGTTTATTACACACCGACGCCTGTGATACATTGTCAGCCCATTAAGTTATTGAGATGTTCTGCACGGGAACATCAGCAGATCACCAGTGGCGCCATTTTCCCTCCTTCTTGTCACGTGTCCCCCGAGGGGACAACACCTGCCCAGAGGCAGCCCCATGTCAAAATCAAAAGCGTGCTAATGACAATCCAGGCGCAGCCGAGAACCGTTCCCGGGACAAAGTCGACAACGGGGCCGCGGCCAAGCCGAACGGCAGCTGGCTGCAGGGAGAGTCGGCACAGGCGCGGTTGGATTGAAGCATATGGTCTATCAGCTCCCTGCATGAGATCGTTTATTTGTTCCCGACATCCCATAATTTACCGTGACACCTCAAATGGGCGCTGGTGCGCTGCCGAGCCCCTGTGGAGGATGCTGCCTGCTTTCCCTCTAAAAGCCAAAGATGTGCATTAAATATGTTACAGCAAGTGTGAGATCTGTAGCACCTACTGCTGCTACAGCTACTTAATCTGAATGGATAATGCTGCAGATGGAAATAATAGTAATACTACTTCAAACAAAACCGGTATTAACCTTTTTCATCCAACACCGTTCTCCGAGGTAGCTCACGGTGTAAAATAACCAGCATTGTAATGCACCTTTACCCCAGTGTAATAGGTTCCTGGAAATCCCTTTAATACTACAAACTTGAATATGGGGAACACTATTTCCATAATTTCTCATGAGGGCAATTACGATTTGTTCCCAGGTTCATCTAAGAAACTCCAGTCCATTTCCCTAAAACATCTGTAACTCTCTAAACTACCTATTTGAGCACCAACTACCAAACAGTAAAGGAGGCAATTAATAGGCATTTTTGTGTTTGTATGCAGTTACTTTTTTTGATTTCGTGTCATACATAACGCTTCGTTCCTTATTTTAAGTAGTAATAGCAACGCTCATTTAATAGTCAAATTTATGCGAAAAATAAGAAATGAAAACAACACAAAATGGAAAAAAGTAAAGTGCACCTATTGCAATGGGCTGTTACTGGAATGACTCACCGACTGAACGGAAGCGATCGAAATAACGGAACTGCATGTGAACACGGGCCACACGAGGCAAAGACTGAGAACACAGATGCTGGGCGCCGCGCTGCCGCCTGGTGTCACACTTGTACTCGCACCCATTTCCAATATTTCTCTGATGTTGCTCAGCTTCACTCGGAACTCGGCGTGCTGGGACTTCTCAACTCGAATACCAAGTCGTCTATTAATATATACAGCTCGTTCTATTGGGAAATTAAAAACCAGGAGCCCAAACACGGGCGGAAAGGTGTTATTTATCCATTTACGCAGCAGAGCTTTCTACTGTATCAGCTGAGGATAAGTACTTTGAGTGTGGGTACTAGAGCAGGAGGTGGGATTCAAATGACAGCTTCAGATTACAAGGTGACACTGATAACCGTCTAATGCCGCCTGCTGCCCAAAGAACTACAACTCTTCAAACCACGTAGCTTCTTATAAATAGGTTCCAGGACTGTTTATAAGTGCAGAGTTTGCTTGAAGCACCACTGCTTCCACGCTGCTACTGCTGCTGCTTCCACAGCTACCACTACCAGCAGCAAAACAACCACAATATTTGTCAAGCTGACTTTATAAGAGCTGATGCATCTGGCAGGAACATCAGAATCCCAGGTACACGTGGACACACCGCGGTGCCGCATTAACGGAGGGGCTGACGTGAACGGTTTGCGAGGCGGCGAAACTCAAGGACGGCGTTACTTTGACCGTTCCTTTCGAAACGAGTGGGCCAAACTAGATGGTTTTGGTTCACGTCCTTCGTGAGAAGGTAAGCCAGGCCTCAACCCCGCAAGAGAACGAAGACACCGTCGCTCGACGTTGGGTTGGGAAGCCATCGGCCTCCCCTGCGCCAGCTGTCCCACCTCACGAGACCGGCAGCGGGGGAGAGGGGAAGTCACACACCAAGGGAGCATCGTGTTTGTGGCAAATAAATTTCTGTCCCCTGAATATCTGCAACGGCAAACGTTGCTGAATTATTCATCATATCTGGAACTTGGACCCTTTAATGAGCACGGAGGCAAAAGTGAAATATGCAACTTGTGTCTCATTTAACTTTCAAAAATGTATTAAAGGGTCGCTCCATCAAACCAGTTATTTAGCACACTTTAATGTCCATCGAATAATATTTCTACATCTTGCTTTATATGCATAATGCTGTGTGGGAGGCTTTATTACACTAGACTATTAAAACGCCCAATTTTTATATATATTCCCGCACCGACTTTGCTTGAAGCGTGTAATTACCGCGGTATTTTTGCAGGTGATGTTTCTGACAGAGGACTGCCACAAACACGGGGTCTATTTTTTTCTGTATATCTGAAAAAGTGTTACAGAATATGTATTTACATAAGGGAAAAATTTGTTGAAAGGTGTTCTTTTCGAAATGTCACAATACATCGCCGTTTTATTCGCAACAAATTAAATCTGTTTATGACGGGAACCCAATGAATGCTAAAGAATTCAAGGGAAAAACGCGTAATAATATCACCAGTGTTACGTTACGGCTTAAATTTTTTGTTGGGCGTATGTGAATCACGTAATACAGTGTGATCATATGCAGTATGTTTTTACATCACACCGCTGAAAAAACTTCTACTCACTGACACGTTTAACAGGTATGGACATACCTTGATCTTTAAAATATGAGAATAATCTAAACTTTGCATGCAAAATTCTGCTTTCCTTTTGATGCTTTGAGCTCTGTCATTGGAGGGCTTATCTGAAATGTTGAATTTATGTGAAAGAGTGAGATTTAATTTCCTTATAAAATTTTATTGTCATTTTCTGCACGTGCACAGATGCTCGCGCATGCGCACGCACACACACACACACACACACACACACACACACACACACACACACACACACTCCACCTCCGCCCTGGAGATCAAATTAGCGTCTCACCCTCCTCCTGGCTACCACAGAGCGTGGAGCCGGCTGGCTGTCTGTGACAGCCGTAATGATGGTGCTCTGTGTCGGTGGGCTGCTTGAGAGCATCTCGCCACACACATCCTCACCTGCCTGTTTCCCCAGTGAGTGACAACTGGACTGACTCTGCAGCCATGGGTTCAACACAAGTGGATGACTCCCTCTGGGAATGAGTCTGGCTGCCATTACAGTGGCTGTGAAAGAGCTGAAGAGTGTGTGTGTGTGTGTGTGTGTGTACTTCCATTTCTCTGAACAACACAGTTTGAAATGATCCCTTTCAACAGGAGCACGGGATAAACATGAAACAAGTGAGTTTTTATTCATTTTGTTGAGGAACCCTCTTTACCGTTCCTACAAAGGGAATCACGATTATTGCCACTTCTCCTGAATATAAATGCAAACCGTCGTGCCTTTTTCGCCAGCTTTTAGCCAGGTGTGATCGCTGCTTTTGTAGATCACTCCAGATGCCAGTGCAGCATTAAGAGTGGCTGGAGTCCCCCCCACAACCTGTTCAACAGAAACGCACAATCGCATCCTCCTCCAGATCTTTATCACCTACAGGTTTTATGGGCCAGGAGTTTCCAGAGAGCAAAAACATGAATGCTTTTCAGCTGAATGGAAATTGATCCTGACCTTTTTAAAAAAGGCACCAGAGTATCTGAAATGTCAAAGCAACAAAGAGTTGCCCTGTTTTGCATCTGTGCTCCAAGACCAGCCACCCCCTTGTAAACGCATGACTAACTTTCTGGTCCACAAGGTTCTTAGTCACGTACTTTGAAACGCTGAAGTTGAAATGAAAAGCGAGACACGCATGCAGCAGTTTGTTCTAATCTGTTAAGATAACCGAGAGCATCGCTGCATGTATAAATGATTCCCGATCCAGTCAAATATCTGGTATTCATAACTTTCCAATTAAGTGAAACTTTAATTACGATTCCTTTTTTGATGCTGTTGTTTAGTCGGTATGTTAATGTGTGTAAATCACTGCCTCTTATGCAAAATAGCTTGAGAGCAAGGCTTTCGTGACATTGAGATAACACCAAAGCGAGTGATTATTCTTTCCACAGTTTGGAAAGTGATGGACAACCATGTGGTGAAATATATTCAGGAGCTGGCAGGCGTGATGCTGAAGTCACTGTGAGGTGGGGTGTATTTAGTGATCTGTCATGGTGTCATTTCTGGGCATTGCTGGAGAGGAGCAAAGCCAAAAGAAAGCTGCAGCGCGTCAAAGAGGTAAAACCCCCAGCCCTCCATCTGTAAAATGCCAAACAGTCCTCATGTTTTTATCCTCTGTGCTTTTTTTAAGGCCGCAAAATTCCATTACTTTCCTTCTTAAATAATTGATTCTGCAAGCTGACAGAAGGCCTTTGCACCGAGGCATTCCTCTGCATTGCAGGGATGTGTAAACTGGGTCCAGCGTGTGGCCGATTGTCATCAGCGTGGAGCAATAGAAGTGAAAAATAGCACATATCTTATCTTTACATTTGTTAAAAAATAAACATGATGAATTACCACTACTTTGAATAAGTAGTGCATCCCAGAGGCATGTAATCTCCATCGGTTTTTTTTACCAAACACACAAAATTCTTGCCTTATCTTTTAAACAAAGAAAATCTAACTGGAACCCAGGTCCAGGATTTCAGATCTGCTCCAGATACCTTTAAATCCAGGTTTAAGACCCGTATGTTTAAAATTACGCCTGTGCCTTTTCATCTCTTCTCTCTCACCATTTACTTTTTGGCTGCCGTTGCTGGATGGCGTAGTGGCACCGTTGGTGTTTCACAGCTCTTGGGCCGTGCATTCGGATGCAGGTGTGAACCTGGCTGCGTCCTATGCAGCCTTGCCTTGTTTACCCTGTGTTCACATGGGTTTCTTCTTCAGGTCAGCTGGTGATTCTAAATCGCCTTTAGTGTGTGTTTGACTGTGTGTCTCATTGTTTTGTGAGGGACTAGCGTCCTATCCAGCCTGTACTCGGTTTCAAACTCATACTTTGGTAATAGCATCCAGACCCTGCATTGCATAAGCACTTATAAATAATGGATGACTGCTGTTGTTCTTTTCTTGTTGTGATTTTTTAAGTGCTTGAATTTTTTATTTTGTTGTTTTATTCTGTTGTTTTTTTTATGCTGATATTTGTAATTTTCTTTGCAGTAGGACTTTAGAGGTCCCAGTCATCAGAGAACCTGGAGGACAGTCAGATGGGCACGGAATATCCAAAGCTCACAGTCCATCGTGGCCTCAGTAATGATACTGTCAGATCCGCACCTTGAGTAAAGAAGCTTTGTCTGCCTGTGTCTTGCTGCACTCTCATCCACAGCTTAGCCCTGATTTTGGAGACTCAATTCCAGTTTACCCCAAAGTTCTGTTCCAGATTCTACCAGCAGTGGAGACAGCCTAGGAGGGAAAAGGTGACAAACTGGCATCAGAATCCATCACCGCACTGGTCAAAGGAAGGGGTAGAGAAGAATGAACCTATCGCACCCCGTGATGGGTCCACCTCCCCTGGTGTTCCATGATCAGACGGGGCCCCAAGCTGAACGAGGATAACATGAGTGTGCTGCACCACAGATGTGGAGTCCCTCACAGTGGGAGGTCGGCCTTGAAGTTCAAACAAATAAGGTGGAGTCTTGACAGGGCACCTGTGTGGAAAAACTTGCGAATCCAGACACAAGGCCAGACACCAGGTAAGTCACCTTCATCCAGCTAAGCTGCAAACCAGGAGTTTTCAGAGCAGTCACCTAAGGTGGAAAGAGCCCGCTAAGATAGAACAGCAGAAGACAGCAGACTTTACCAGGTAACCATCTGCCAATGACCAGCTGCCTAAAAAAAACATTTGCATTTGGGTCCTATCCTGTACTAACTATATGTACTTAATAAAGTGGCCAGCGAGTGCACATATCCAGACAAAAAAAACATTCATTAACACTTTTGTATTCCTGTCACCGTCCAGACTTCACATCGACAATTCCCACAGCAATAAAGCTCAAGATTTTGTTTTTATAACAAAAATGACTTCTTAAGGTACTTTCCATCAGGGGACAGGGCTCATTTATTTTTTTTTTTCCTGAGCTTAATATGCTTGAGGGGACTTTTCCCGCTGAAATATTCTGACAAGGAAAACATCTCCTTTTCATTAAGGACGAGGGAGAATATGCGCAAAGGCTGAAGTGAGCCCCTCTCAATGACCTGCGGACATGTACCTGTCAGTCAGAAGCAACGTTAGCCCCTCAAATCAAAGAAATGCTGCGAAATAAAATCTGAGACTTCTTGCCCTATCCAAGTCCATTGGCAGAGATTGATGAGAACATTTAAAGTGTCTTTTTTTTCCTTCCTCTGGTTTTCCATTTCAGCTCCTATTAATAATTGATATCGAAGAATTGATATTCATGTCAGAAAATAAGGCTGAATTATTAAGTCTCAGCTTTTGCAACAATTTACAAAAGCCACGTTACCGCTCTAGACAGAAGGATTAGTTGGTTTGTGCTTAAAATCCATTAAGTTGTGAAGCTGTATTAAACAAGACGTTAAAGGGCTAAGAAAGGAGAACTGCAGTTGTGAGAATGAGAAGTTCAACACCTCCGACAAGCATAAAAACATACTTATGCCGGAAACCGTTTTTTTTTGTCGCAGACGTCATTTGTTGCAAACTCAACTGCACTTTCACTGAGGAGATATTTGCGTACGTAGGACAGAACCGATCTGCACCAACACGCTATGGAGATCCAGTGATGGACAAGTAGGAGTCGGCGATGGAGTAAATTAACAGCTTGTGTCCAATATCTGCGTTTTAATTCAATACGTCAAAGCGGCAAAGGAAGCATCTCCAGTTGCTCAGCAAACAGTCATGAATATTAAATGATGTCCGTCACCAGATCTCACTGCTGACATTGATGGCAACCTTCTCATGCGAAGACCAAGTCTGGGCTGTTTCTTCTTATCCCACCCAGCAGCTACCTCCCTTCATTAAATACAGTGCACTGGAGTACTGTGCTTTTGATCACGTTAAATGAAAAAATATCTATTAGCCATTAAGACACTTCAAAGTAGTGACTAAAATCTTACATTAAGAGCAAATGTAGTCTTCTGTGTATTCAGAACCCAGGATGGAAACACACCCAAGGAGAGAAAAACCAAGCCAAAGAAATAGGCAGGATAGTCTGCGGTTGCCCCACCGCTGCTGTGATTTATTGCTATGCGATTATGGTTTGGTTCCATCACCCGGACCACTGACCTTTCTCACGCAAATCTGATACGGATGCTCAGACCACCACACCCCAGTAAAACGACGACTTTTCCTGGCTGGCAGGTTTCGGCCCCCTTCTGCTTTCTAACGCGTATTACTTTATTCCCCCCAAAAACCTTGAGACCTCTCGCTCCTTCGATTGATTTTCCGGGATACGTAGGCGGTGGAGCCGTGGTCGGCTGGGCGGTTCGGCGAGTCGCGGCGCTACGGCTGGACGGCCCATTCCCGTGGCTTCACTCTGACAGCTTACACACCCCGCTGCACGCTGGCAGCCGAGGTTAAGTGTACGAGAGGCCTAACACTTCTCAGGAAGGCTCCGCTGTCTAAAGGCCCTTTATTTCACCCCGTCCTGGCGGGGAACCTGGCTCCTGTCAAAGGCCACTAATTGCCATATTATTTTCCGTTCCTGCGACAGCAGCCAGACTGCAGGTCCTAAAGAAGTAGGCTAATAGGTGTGGCAAGAGAAAGGACCATTCGCAAGTTTATTACCCCTTAAAGGTAATGGAAAGCAAAAAAAAAAAAAAAAAAAAAACACACCTTGTCACATCACGAATCTTAAAGTGTTGCTTTCTACTACAGGACCAGCAGGTGGCTTAGTGGTTAGCACTGCCGCCTTTTATTCGAACGTACTGGGTTCAAATCTTGCGTTGCACTACTCTAGATCAACTCGCTTGCCCTAAGTTGCTCTAGTGAAAAACACCCAGTTGTATAAATGGGTAAGTAACGGTGACCTTGGAGAAAGGTGTCAGCCAAATGTGAAATAAGGAGGCTCTGGCTTCCCCTCTGACTGGTCCACCACCCGCACGTGCTTTGCAGTAATGAGCTCGTGATCCCACCCACGTGCAAACGGGACGCAAGATGATCATACCGACAAGCGGGTTTAGGTCCTCTTGTTTTACCTGGACGGAAATAACATTTCTGTTCAGCGCGGTTCCGCGCTGAACCCGAAGGAGCGGAAAATACGGCCATCGCGATTGTCCCCTGGAAATCTCTGCAAAGAGACCGTGTTACATTAATTCTTACTGCTCCGAGTTTTAATCCACACTTGTTTTAATGATCCGTTTTACGCTTCTGGAAGTTCCTCAGTCCCCCAGCCAGCCTTTAGCACCTGCGGGACTATAATTGTAATAAATTATTAAGAGCCATAAATTTGAGTCAGGTCTTTTTTGCAGTACTCAGCTACGGCGCACCACCAACCCTAGCATTTCATTTTTAATTTGTAAATTTGTTAAATATGAGATAATTTAAAAAATATATATATATTTTTTAAAACAGCACAGCGTTGAATTCTTTCTAAAGACGTTAGCTTGAGGTGTTGTTTTGAAAAGAGGAAATAAATGTAAAATATGGAACACACAAAAACAGTCTTGTGATTTGTCATCCCTGAGCAACTGAAATTACCGGATCTCAGCAAGGCCACGTGTGGTACGTTTGAAAGTAGAAAAACACACACGTCTCGTCGATTCATATCTCATTCAGGTGACTTGTCTTCAGTTGGAGGGTGACGTGACATCTGGAGCAGCGCTTCAAACCAGGGGTTCAAGTAATCCCTTACAGATGTCCTGTGGCGACTCTGCAGCCTCCGATAACCACTGGAGAAAGCATGGAGGAAATTCCTTTGCAAACTGTTTTCTTTGCTTAAAAGGTCAAGTGCTAATAGTTTTTAAGCCAAGGAATTTGTACCAGAGGTTTTTGCCAGAATGACTCAGTGATTTAAATCCAGCCTGATCTTTCTGGAGCTAAAGATAACTGGAAATCAGCTCAAGAGGTATGATCGTGGAACAGTGAAGGAGCGCTATCGTGGGGGGTGGCAGAGTGGCATGGCAGGCAGTGGTGGGATTTCTAGATGGGCTCAAATCCTGCTCAGTCTGCGTGGGGTTTTTGGGTTCTCTCTGGGTTTGCGTGGGTTTCCTCGACCAGCCAAATGCTTCCAGTGAACTGGTGATGCAAAAACTGCCCCTGGAGTGTGTGTGAGGTGTCTTCTGATGGACTGTCATCCTGTCTGTATTGTATCCCACCATATTC
The DNA here is from genome assembly GCA_900497675.1 of Arapaima gigas. Lineage (NCBI taxonomy): Eukaryota > Metazoa > Chordata > Actinopteri > Osteoglossiformes > Osteoglossidae > Arapaima > Arapaima gigas. The sequence goes on along the minus strand of UFQX01000207.1, from coordinate 571,288 downwards.
CCTATGCTTCTAGAACGACCACAAACCTGAGGGATGGATGGGTGGATGAATTATTGAAAGTTTTATTTTATACTAACATGTTCACAATCAGCAATTTTACACAAAGCATTGCTGGTATTAACTGTACTGTGCTGTATTTGTGATATATTATTTATAGAACACTGCCGTTTCCTCTTTCCTTCTTTACACTAAACCATCTGGGGTGAGCGAGAAAGCCATTGAAGACCAGAAAGAAAACCGAGGGGGTTCACAAAGTAATTACCGTGTCACTCAGTGTAGTAGATCAGACCTCCAGCTTTCCAGCATCTGGCCCACTTTCTGACAGCCCACTCCTCTCTAGTCTCTGCTCTGAAACCCAGACCAGAGCAAGTTCTCTTTGAGCCTCTGCTGCTTCGCTTTGCCTTCTTTGATCACCTTCTGTCCTTCTCCACTGGGCTGTGCACTATAGGTTGAGGATGGCTCCAGATTTTTTCTCTTTTTTTAACTTCTTACCGCAGTGTCTCGCATAAGGCTGCAGCCCCCTCCTACCCAAGTGATGAACTGTCATTGAATTCCTTTCATTTGAGTAAGATCCACTATTTGTCTTTGAACCTAACAGTAGGAAAGACAAACACACTTCCGCAGGGTGGAGGATCTGTTCCAGAGTGCGGCTGTAAACTACGGCAGGAGCGTAAATCGTCTATGGTGAGACTTCTCCCTGCTGAGCGCTAGATGATGGTGTTTGTTTCTGAGTCCCTTGGGGAGATTCGAGGGGGCCTGGGGGACACTCCCGCATGTAAAGCTGCTGCAAATAACCTCCTCCGCCACATACTCTCCAACCACACCTCTGGTACACAAACCACCCACTCAGGCCCCCAACCAGTCCAGCGCTAACGTGGCTCCCAGTGGTACAGCGTCAAGGTGCTAAGGTGCTACCGGGGTGTCAAAGGGAACTCCAAAACAGCAGTTCAGAGGAAACAGCTCAAACAGCTGCACTGCGTTTCATAAACCGAGCTGTAAACAATGGAGCGAAACCCCAAACCGGTCCCTCACGCTGCAGATCTGTACACCTGTGCTGTTAAGATATCTATATTCCTCTGGACGGATTCCGTACACATGCACCGGTTGCAGAATAACCTTGGGGGGGGGGGATGTAGCAAACGGTGCAAGTTTTTTATCGTGCAGCACACAGCTGACGATTAAATTCAGACCCCCAAAACACCGGGACCCAGGCGGCGCAGAGCAGTGCAGGGAAGATGCGCTTGAGGCAAAGCAAAACATCTATGGCACAAGAAGTCGGAGGGCATCTGCACCACACTTTGCAGCCTTAAACATGCGCAGCAAGCCGACGGGTCCCAAAAAAGATTCCCCTCCATCTTGTTCACCTTTTCAAGTCCTTAGAATATTACTAACTACTTACACAACCGTACGTCCATCGCGATTATGCCGGGAGAAAAAAATCATATATTGTCTTATTTAGCTGACACTTTTCCCTAAAGCAACTGACCATGTAAGGGTTATATATACATACAATAGTTGCAATTATCTACCAGTTTAGACAGCTAGGTAATTTTTTTACATTACTCTAATTCAAGGTCAATTCTTCTCAAGGGAATTACACAGAAGTGTAGAATTCAAACCTACGGCCTACAGTAGTAAGACACGGACTCTATCCACTGCGCCACCAGGGAGTATCGATGGGGCAGAAGGTAGTATAGAACCGATTACATTTTCAACCATCTTTTTTTCAGCCAAACATTTCTGAACAAAGGTTAGCCTGGTCCATTTCACCAAGCTCTTTCCACAAGCCTGCAAACTAGACTCACTCTGGCTGGCACTTTATTATATGTGAAACATGGAAAATGTAGGTTATAGGTTAATAAATGCAGATCTAACCCATTAGACCACAGAAGTGCCACGTTCCAAAGTCTTCAGAAACATCTCAGCTTTTAATTGCTGTCCGGAACAAGCAAACTAGATAAGCTGTGACCTCGAGGACTGGAGTGCAGCGCACTGCTGGTCTGCAGGCCGCCTTAACGTCACGTCACGCGTGAACGTCGACTGCAAACCCATATTTCACATTCGCTACAACACGTTTATTTACAAAGGAACCGGAGCTCTTTGTTGCTCCATCCGTATTTATTCCAGCTCTAAAATGCACTTTCTGGTTAAATAAAAAAGCGATGCCGTGCTGTTCTTCAAAGAGTCAGCCACAAAGCCATTTAGGCGGCGCGGTGCAGCGCTTTCCCTCACCAGCTCACACTTCCTGCTGCCACGGTTCACCAGCCTGACTAAAATATGACAATGTGAAATATTTCAAGGGCCCCAATTTGTCAGAACACCAAACGCTTTCCCAGGGGTTTCGAAGGGCCCTCGCCGCGCCGTTTTAAGCGTCTGAGCGTTTTGATGTCGCCCGTCTACAGATGGCCTTGTCACGGGGGCCGAACGGGAAGTGTAAATGAATGTTTGTGTGCCAGTCGTCGAGTCTTTCCCTACGCCGCTGGCATCGTGACTCCCCAGACGGTGGGAAACGCTCACCGGCATCAAGGGTGGTCAACAGGGCCGTTTGCTCGATTAATCTCCCGCGTTAAATGCGGGGATGGAAGGAACACAAATGGGGGGGGTAAACACATCCACGGGGAATTCAGTCAACTCTGGTCTTACGTTACCTAAAACTTCAAGTGCCAAAAGATTTTTTTTTTTAAATCACAGCCACGCTGTACAGAGATATGACTAAAAAAAGGAAGCAACACTACAAAATAAAAAAAAAATCATCTTTACAAGGAGCAAAAAGTTTAAATATGCGTAAAGGGAATTAGCAGCATAAATGAAGCTGTTCAAGGCGAGTTAAGCTGGCGGTGAAACACCTGGCCTGGCTGCTGTCGCTCGGCTCATTTCATGAACAGTTTGCTTTAACTGACATTTCCACAGTTTTGGACAATGATCTGCTAAAATCAAAGCAAATAACCTTTCTGTGGCCGGTCAGAGGAAACCTGAAGAGCATCTGTGACTTCTGTGTGATTCCATTGACATTCACTATGTTATGGTTTTTTTTATCAGGTCCAGAGAAGGTAGTTTGACATAAATTTACTTTTTAGAAGTGAGATGTGAAAATACCAGTTTTTGCAAAAATGTAGGGGGATGTGCATCCCACACACTCCACGAATTTTACAAACCCATGTCTTTCTAATGTGCTGCAGTGTACAAATGTGAATAAATGCGTTTGACATATCAGTCTCTATCTGGCATTTGGCATCAATTTTTACTGTTGCTCTACAGTCCTTTTAACATAATAGATTTAGCCCATTACGCCCATCTGAAAGAAGAGCAGCCGGGCAGCAGAGACCCGCTTCAAGGTACTAGTCGAGGTCCCAGTGGAGCCCAGAAGGAATTAAGCTACTTTAACTCAGTTACTCCGCTAAAATAGTCTCCTTTAAAACTGTAAATCATTTCTGACTGCAATGTAACCCAAACAGCAGGAAGTAAAACACCAACATACTTTATACCGCAGATCAGTAATTCGGTGTCTGGAATTGTTTTTTGAAGTAGGCTAGTATTACTAACCGCGATGTATTTCCTACCAATAGGCCAGTCTGGAGATATCTCCATTTTTATACTTATATTTACACATTTGGCAGAGGTTTTTCTCCAAAGCAATGTACAGCTCAGAATAAACAAAAATGCATCCCACAACAGGAAATGTTCTAAATTATTTTCTTTTTCATTTCAGCTGATACACAGACATCCCAGTTAATTATCTGACTATATCTGAAACTCACAAATAAATTGTTAATATTTAGTTATCGCACTGAAGCACTTCTCTGAAACATTATTCCCTCTCCAGTATACTGTACAATATATGTTGCCATGACAACAGTTTTGGAAGCGGGGGTTGTCATAGCAATATGTTGAAGGCACTCTTACGAGCAATAAGTTGAACATAAAGGTAATCATAAAATATAATCATTTCTTGTTTTAAAATAACATTAATTAACATAAATTGGTTATTTGAATTTGCGTATATATAGTTTTTTCCCCATGACCTTTGACCTTTATTTCAAAAAGTTCTGAAAGTAGCCACTGGTGGAAACCAAGCGTTTGCTTAGAAAAGGAGGTCATTTGGAATAAATTTAGAAAAACAGAACGCTTTCCATTGTGCCCTGCCAGCAAGCAACACCTAATATATATCTTTTAAGAAATAGTTGGGCAGTTGCGTGTAGTTCTCTTAAGACAATCCGCCTCTTTTATTCTGCCAGTCCGCTGGGACAGCAGCTTGACAAGCAGCAACTCTCAGGTCCTTCAGTCAATCTAACAGGAGAAAGTTTTAAAAATGGACAATTTGAGACTGAAGCCAGAACACAATTTATCTGCTTGCCCCCGTTTTTAAAAAAAAAAAACAGTAGTTAAACACTAGTTATAGTCTAATGGTTTAGTAGACTACTGAACAAAGGTACTAGCTAAAAATCTTCCATCTCTTATCTTACACCACTTTGTCCTGGTCAGGGTCACAGTAATGCTGTCACAGAATCACTAGCAGCGAGGCTGATAATAATAATAATAATAATAATAATAATAACAATAATAATAGTAATAATAATAATAATAATAATAGGGCAATACACTCTTAAAAGCCTTGATTTGTGCCTCATTACTTCTGAACATAGTGATATTAGTTTTACATAAAAATATATAAAGGTATGTATAAAATATATACGAGGTGTACTATATCAGGCAAGATCCCAGGTGCAGACCCCGCAAAGGAGCCCTTGAGACAATCCAGCACCTAGTCACATCTGCAAGATGCAGGGGGGGCAGCAAGTAAAAACCTGCAAGGAGTATGGCTGGGACACTCCCAAGTCTAAATGGGAGGTACCCCAGAAAGTGGTGAAGAAAAACAAAGGCCAAGATCCTGTGGGACTTCCACATCAAGACACATAAACAGGCTAAACAACCAGATATTGTGGTAATAGACAAGGAGGAGAAATCAGCAGTGGTGATAGATGTGGCTTAAGGAACATGAGAAGCTGAAGAAATGCCAGGCATTGAAAGAAAAACTGGAGAGAATGTGGAAGGTGAAAACCAAAGTAGTCCCATTGGTGATAGGAGCACTTGGGGCCATGGCCTTTAAACTGGAGTTGTGGCTCCATCAGATCCCAGGCATGACAACATCAGTCTCAGAGCACAATCTGAGGAACAGCAAAAAATACTCCTGCCATACCCTCAAACTCCCAGCCCTCTGGTAGCCCGAGTCTAAGGAAAGATTTCCACCCACAGGGGAAAACAGTGAGAAAGGAATTTTTTTATATATCTTCAGATATTAGAACATGTCAGATATTAGAATGCTTGCATCAGTATGGAAACAAGCACTGCCTTGGAGAAAAAAATGAACTTGACATTTAAAAAATACAAGGTCATGTTGTCTGCAGGTTTCTTTGATTTAGCTGCTGACTGACACCTGGAACACCAAGAGAGCTTAGCTCCTAATACAATAACAGCCTCAGTCAAATTCATTAACAGACAAATTGGAGCAAAAGCCACCAGTCCCTCTCTGACTGGGGCTTCACAGCTCTACTTCTAATCACTCATTTCCAGATGAAGAGGAAAAGTAGGACCAGATTCATTATTTACAAACAGGGGGGAAAAATGTACTGGAAGGGCAAAACTGAGAATGAAATCTGTAAAACTGTGCCATGTGAAAATTCTTCACAACAGTGACAGTCTGGGAATTTCTCATTTCCATATTCAGTTTCTGTGCAATTAATTCTTCTCGGCTTCCTACTGAAGAACAGCAGATAAAATTGCACTGACATGGTGGTTTTTACTCTATTACTCAGTTTTTAATCCAATAATTAATTCTTTAATTTGTGGCATTTTCAAAGTTTGCTTATAAGTTTGAGAAATACATTTCCCTCTGTTTACAGCAAAGAAATTCTCAAATTGTGAGCCGTGGAGCAACAAAAAGATGAGTAATAACAGATTTATCGAGTCAGTCATGTATATGACGTAAATAAAGAAGTGCAGCCATTTCCCACCCGTTTCATTCACCTTTAACCTGGTCCATGCCCACCTTCCTTCTCTTGAGAACATCTGCACTGGCTCAAGATAATAATGACCGATTTCTCCGCGTCCGGCACATATTGAAATTCAGCATCAGCCACCCAAGGGTTTGTAGTATCTAAACTGAACAGTTTGAAAGTTTAATCATGCAGCTCCTCAGTGACCAGTCACTGCGGCCGTGTGAGAAGCCAGTCACAGGATTCTTTATTTTATCGATTAGTTTAAAACAACAATTTTATTCTCCAGGACAGCTGGGTGCTTTACCAGGGTAACTCAGGGTACAGGTATTACAACAGGATTCCCTCTTGGGACGTGAACTAGCAGCCAAAAAGTCCAGCACACTATCGGACTTAACGTGCAGACGTTCCTTGAACTTTGTTCAGCACGAGCTGCTCCTGCCACCCGATTGATCTCGGCGTTTCCAGGAAGGATGTGTGTCCTTCGCACTCCCCCTCGTTGTGCGTGGGATGTCTCCACAGCCTCCTCCAAGCTCACTTCGAGAGTGCCAGATAAGACTCATGACTGAGGTTACCCACAGAAACCAAGTGCCCCAGTCCACATCTGCACAATTAAATGTCCAGGTTGCAGGTGAAGCCCCCCTGAAAGAAACAAACAGTGTTACTCCCAGAGGCCAATGTTGTAAATGAATAAACTCAGAGTGATCCCTTGCAGCATTATGACAGAAAAGCCTAGATTTATTCTGCTCACCCGCCTTCGTGATCTCAGCGGAGGGAGGCGGGGGAATGACTTAGGGGCCAACAAGACCATCTGCATCCAATTAGCAGGTAGGTCATAAACACAGATCCCTGCACATAAATACACACAGACGGTCATAAAATGTGATCCTGCAACTCGGCCTGGATGTGAGAACACCCCAACCATACCAGTGGTGACATATCCTAGAGATGCCTGTGAATAACTCCCATTAACTGTGGCGAAAGCCTTTATCTTTGGTTAAAGAGCTAGAAAGTCAACCGAGTAGTTCTTAGAAGAAAAAGTACATGACTGTTATAAACTTTTATGCTCAGTGTGTCCCTGAGCCACAGCAGGCTTTTAAAAAAACGTGTGCAAATATGGCCCAAATTGGTCCAGATCTGATAGCCGGCAGCTGCACAACTGGAATCTGACACTTGTTAGGTTACAGTGGAAAAGCATCTCATTTGGTTCTTCTCTGCATGCCTGCACTTTGAACTCTGAAAAGCAGCTGAGGAACAGGACAAATGGAAAGATCGTGGTCAACAAAAGATTGTTGTTAAGCTCCTGTTAGCCAATGCTGTAAATGCGCTGTTCTCCAGGTGGCAACAAGAAGCTCCTCAACATTGGGTTCCGACGTGGGATGGAATCCCGCTCAGGCTGTGTATGCTTTGCATGTTTCTCCTCCAAGTTTTCTGGTTTCCTCAAACAGCCCAAACTGTTTCCAGTGAGATGTCCACTATAAATGGTTCATAGCATGAATGCGTGTCTCATTTTCCTGCAGCGTCCCATCCAGGGTGTACCCTGCGCTCTCTATTTTTGGGGTAGGCTCCCAAAAATGTCCACGCACGAGACTAGTGGTTATTGGAAACAAATGCATATTGTCCATGTCCCTGTATTTTGCATGACCGTCAATTTTAGAGTCATTATCATCCACACCCACGTCACCACTAAGGAGTTGTGATGTTGAATTAGCACCTTTATAGAACCCTCGATTGAGGTATTTACCACGAATTGATTGTGTAAAACCTGCTCGCCTGTTTAAATGGGTAAACCGTTCTAAGTAGCTTAGCGTGCAAGCCTGACGTTAAGTTAGTATGGAGCCTTGAAGAAAGGTTTCGGTAAATGAATTTATAATAGCGTAATTATAGTGTCTTCTCTTTTTGTTTGCTGTTCTTGGTGAGGGTTGCAGAGGCAGAAAGCAAAGTAGGCAAGCCCAGACCTTCCCAGGTGCTCCCAGGCCAGACAAGAGACAAAATCCCTCCAGCGTATCCTCAGTCTTCCCCCAAGGACATGTCTGATGTAACTTCAGCAGCAGCTATCCAGGGAGATTCTTACAGCACATCCAAAACACTTCAGCTGATTCCTCTCAATGTGGAAGAGCAGTATCTCTACTATGAGTCTCACCCAGATCGCCAAGCTCCTCACCCTGTCATGGAAAGTGAGCCAGTAATCCTGCAGAGAAGCCCCATTTTGGCCACATGTATCCACAACATTGTTTTTTCTATTGTGCTTTGTTCTTTACCCAAAAGTTTACGATCACAGGTGGGGAGGGGGGACAGGTGCAGCACTATTATGTGTCAAAGAAAATGCACTTTGTGTTAACTGGGATCATCCCATTTTTTCCATATATGAGTATGTGCCCATATCAGGTGACCCCCCCACCCTCGGTGTCTTGACACAGAATTAATCAGACAGGATCCAGAGTCCCAGAGATCCATTAGCCTGGAACCAAGATCTAACTTAGAATCCAAGGAAACGAGAGCTGTTAGTGATGCGAAATACCACTGCTGGGTCAGTCCCTGACCTTCATGCTCAGATGAATACCAGACACAACGTGTAGTGCAATGTTGTGTGGACAATACAAATATGAACGTTGTGAACCAACAGGTTATTGATGTTATTGAAGGTCGTCAGAGATGCTGCTTTTGTATGCTTCATCTACCTCACTGGAACATACACAGAGTGCCAAAGGAAGGACCCATCTTCAGTTTATGTCCTTAGAGTTTCAAGGGGTGCGTTCATGGTTGAACTGGACTGAATCCATCTATCTGGTTGCTCGTCGTCCTCTATATCCTCCAACTTTTCCAAACATCGTCGTCTAATCTTTCTAAGCAAATTTCATCTGTGGATGGTGTCTTCCAAGTATAATAAAACTCGATTTGCTCCCGTAACATATCCGACTGTAAAACGCGTAGCAGTTTTTTGGACAAAAGTGTCAGTTGTGCAACAAAATAGAACTGTCAGCTTTTAGAGCAACTCCTGGCCAACATGTTGTGATCTCATGGGCCCCTGCAGCACCACGTGAGAACTAGGTGCCACTGCGGCTGTCAGGTCACCAGAATAAGCTGCCATCCAACACTCCCCGGAGATGTTCCCACCCGAACAAACTTGCTAAGAATCACAGTGTCCCAGCACTGTCTTCAGCTTAGGCAGCAACCCAAATACTCCCTGTCTGGCATCTGTCTGCCTTCTAAAAAAGATTTGCACAGATGCAGGGCTTCACAAGTCCCTCTGTTACCATCCCCCTTGGACCAAAATTACCTTTATTCTATCTAAAGGGGACCTGGAGCTCTCAGAATGGGGCCACCTGACTTGCTTCTTGTACTACAGCAAAGAGAGTACAGGCAGGACAACAAACCCGTGTTCCTTCCGTCTCTCTTTTACTCACACCATTTAAAAGTGCAGTGGTTTCATTTAGGGCACCTCAGGTTGTAAAGTGCTGCGAAAACTGTATTTTGGAAATCAGTCATAACCACTTACTGCAAATATTTTACATGTATTATTTGTGAGAAATGGGCATCTGCTTCAGCAGGAATAGGAAAGGGTATGAAATAATCTGAACAAATTTCTGAAACCTACTTTACATGTATGTTCTGTATGTCTTCAGATATTCTTCAAGAATTTTAAGTTATTTCAGTGCCACCATTAAGAGGATTTCTGCTTCCATACTAGCTTATCTGGTTTGTCATGACAGAAGCAGAGTATGGTGGCAGTTATTTTTTTGCTGTTCTATTTCATTTTAGCTAAAATATACAGCTTAAGCACAGAAAATTAAACCACAGCATTCCTGTCCAGAACAAAAGATAAACAACAGTGATAGATACAAAGAAAGAAACGCTGCGAGAAGCTGGCTTTGTTCCTATCAGCTACCAATTACTTGAGTCACAAGCTGGAACTTTCCAGAAGGCCAGAAATGGCTTTTAGCCACGGACATAGATCACACAGTGGAAAAAGTACAGGCAGAATTCCCACGAAAAGTGTTGAAGGTGTCGCCTGACTGAGGTGCATTAGCAAGGATGATATTCATGTCTGTTTCTCGCTAGACATGAAATTACTCGTTTTGAAGAATTCTCTCCCGACAGACGGTATAGTTTCAAATTAGCAGGTAGCAATGTCACCATTATCTTTATATACAAACCCCCAATAGCTGGAACATCAGCCCAAATACAAATCAGCTCATAGCCAGATCTCAGTACAGTAACATTTAAGTTCAACATTCTTCTCTAGCAGTAAGAAATGGTTTTTTCGAGAAACATTAAATAAGGTAAGTTCTAAAACTGCACAAATGGCAGCCCACACCACCTTCCCCTTCTATTTTGTGTTCTTTCCTTTAAAATATACTGTCATTTCATGATGTGTTTGCTCACTTAAACAGTATCATTTCAGCTTCCCGCTTCTACACCTACACAACTATCATAACCACTATTCAATTGGAATAAGGAAGTTTGTGTTTTTGTGTTTGCATTTTTTTCAACCTCCAATAACCCTTAAGGGAAGGGAAGGGTTATTGGAGGTTCCCCCGAAGGGAAGTCGGCGCCTCTGACTCCTGAGGTGAGTAAATAGACATAAAGAATGCATGTACCTTGCATTTAAGGTAATCTGCTCCGATTATGTCAACCTTGAGTTGTAAACTTCAGAGAAAAAGCTTCAGGTTTCAAAAAGAACCACACCCTGACTGAGCCTAGGAGTATTTTTCCATTTCATGCTACCCTCTAGCACCGAAAAAGTCAAAGAACTCCTTATTCACCTGAACACCATCCCCCGATTTGCAGGACCACTCACTTCAGCCATTTCTGGGAGCATTAAGGCAGAACATAAAGTGCTGTATCTGCCGCAACTATTTATGTCTACAAATTTATTCAGATCCGAGCTGTACATAACTTAACACAACAACTGCTTTCATTGGCAGCCATTACAAAACTGCGAAATCTGTGGATTGAAATGTATTCACATCCAGTTGCTTGATCCAAGACTAATTACAAACTTTAAAATTTTCTTTATATTACATTTTTGGCCTAATATTCATAATTCCACATCTCACCAGATGAATATAAAGATACAAGTGTGAATGGCGACAAATGTCTTATGTTGACATGGGCAAAGCAAACTTTGCCCTTCCTTAACACTACAGAACAAAGATATTTTCTATAATAGTTCAAAAGCTCAAAGTAACAGCCTGAGCAGATGGACAAACTCAGACGAGACAGTAGGTTGTGATTTCATAGCCCACTCACTGAGTCCATCCTGCAGGGACCCTGTTCCCAGTCATAATGAGAGCCAGCTGGAAGTAAGCTTGTCTTTTTTTTTTTTGGCTTGCACACGTAGACCACTGTGCCGCCAACGCCGAGATCCCCACGCCGCACACCCAGGCGGACCCAATTCCCTCTCCCAGGCAGCTGTGCGGGATCAGCTGCTGAGACCATTAACCTCTGAAGGCAGTAAGTTGCAAATGTGGCCCAGCATTGCTGTCTTGGGCCCCTGTGTGTCCGGCCCACGGGCTCACTTATATAGTCGGGCTTCTGGCTCACTACAGTTTCCAGCGAACATCGGTCCAGTGAGACGTCCTGCACATGGGCACTACCATTTTATCCTCTCGGTGCCTTAACCTTGTCGGTACCCAGCAATGGAGTCCATAATCTTCATAAATAGAGTTCGCAATCTGATGCCTAATCCTCTGAAGTGAGGTATTGCACTGACCAATATCATTATGATTTTTTTTTTCCAGTTGATGGCCTTATCCTGGATTAACTTTCAGAAAGGTACAGCAGTGCACATGAGACTGGATCTTTGCTTCCAAAGGAGAGGACGCTGACAAAGACAAGAGTGCTCCGGGCCCTTAGTTCCATACAATCAAAAGGTCAATGGTGAAAGCATTTTTGAAATGAGACGTTAAAAAGCTGAAACCTCCTCCGAACTGGATCCCCGAGCTGTATATGCAGAGCCAGCTGCAGGCGGCGGCGATGGGCATTAGCAGTGAGAGCCCAGGGATTTATATGCACAGCTGTAGGTGCCATTCTGAGGTCTCGAACAAAAACAAGTTAAAAAACAATGAGTCCGTTCACTGTCTAAATGAGGCCGAGAAAAAAAAACCTCCAAATGAGCAGTGGAGGTGACTGTTACACAAAAGAGTATATGGATTGTCCGATTTCCAGCCTGCAAATGGTTGAGGCGAACGCAATAGGCAATCGCAGCTGTATTATGTTTATGTCCGGAAACGGAACGAAAATGATGTCACGCATAGAATTAAGGATTGCTGATGAATGCCCAGCTGACAGTATCACATTTTAGTTTGAGAGAAAGAAAATAGGAAACAGCATGGAAAGGGATTACACCCAACAGATTATCTAAATTGCATTCTAAAAAACATTTTGCTCTTTTGGGTGTGTGTGTGTTTGTGTGTGTGTGTGTGTGCGCGTGCGTGTGTTGCATATGCTTTAGAAGATTTTATCCAAATGAATGAAGTAGCAGGCCACATCACCCTCTACAGCAGCAAAATTCCCTTACGTGGCTCATTTACAGGCACATACAGTTAAATTTAAAATAACTGCTTACATTAGGACTTCTTAAGGAACGGGGGATAAAGGGTTCACAGGGTTGATGGGATTGCGACAGTCTGAGAGGACAGGTAACCTCACTGTGCTTCGCTTCCTTTTTTTTTTTTTTTCTCCTAATGATCAAAGTTTGGAGCTTTGGAAGTTTAGATGGCGGGAGAAATGGAAATCGATGCAGCCCACGATGACCTCAGCGCTCATTCCCGGTTCCAGGCGAGACTTAATACCTTCCATTTAGCTCGCCTCACAAAAATATTTATCGGCTCATTTACATACTGTTACCTGCCATGAAGGATAAGCAAAAATCAAGTTTATTGATGGATTCATTTCTGCTTTTGACTCAATGGGATGCAGAAAAATGCCACACGTTTTACTGACCACCGGCTTTGCACACTGAGGATGTTGGTCCTCTGCCGCGTTAAACTTTTGTTTATGCCGTGTTACGCTTCTTGTTTTCCGGCTGCGCTTAATGTGTTTTGTTTCTATGTAGATTCTTTGTACGTTCCTGTCAGAAAAAGTGGCAAGGTGAGAAGAGATTTAACTACCCTAGTGACTAAATATGAAAAATTATCACCCACTAAACTGTGCTAGCTTAAAAAAGTCTTTCTTTGGCAAATCAGATATTTAATTAGACAAATATTATTAATAATAACTGTTATTTAGCAGATGTCTTTGTCCAGAGCAACTTAAAGTGCTAGGGTTGTACACTATGCTATGTGTAAGTAATTTCACCTTTTATACAATTAGGTCATTTTTACCCGAGAAATTCAGAATCTATACCTTGTTCGTGAGGACTACAGCAAACGTGTGCATTCAAACCCGGGTCCTTCAGCAGCAGGAAAATTGCTCTAACCCTTATGCCCATAAAACTGTAAACAAATTCATATTGCAGCTTTAGATCATCGTCGTGTTAGTCTCTTTACTGTAGCCGTGTTGTCACGAGACTGACTCTTTATTCTACTCATCGATAAATGAGTTAGTATTATAATTAAAACGACAACATCTATTGATTATATATACATATAATTTCTTTTTTTGGAATGATTTCTTATTTTTGGCAAACTGTATGAAACTGTAAACTGTTAAACAGTGCATATGGTACTGCTGGTTTGTGACACAAAATAAATGTTTCGAGTATTTGGTCAGCATTTGGTCCCGAATGCCACGTCAGAGAGGGGATTACGTGGTTTTGCGACTTGCTGTGCTCAGAAATAAATTGAGAGGAATTTCACCTTTCTGCCAGGATGCACAGCTCAAAATTGCAATTATGATCAGTCACTGAAAAGTTACCGGAATAAGACATTTACATGCAGAAACAAAGAAATCAAATTTCTTCTATAAAGTTAGGTGCACATCTCACTTATGGGGGAAAAGAAACTTTTAATTTAAATGCAAATATCAAACAAGCAAAGAATAAAGATATTATTATTGTGGGAATTTTATCACATTGGGGTTGCAGTTTGAAATGAAGAGGAACAAACAATGCAAAGCATGGAACCATCAAAAAGCAGAACAAAAGAACTTTATTAATCATCACTGGAATTCATCAAAGCCTTCCAGTATTATTGTGTTTAATGTCTTTTATAATTTCCCTCCTTTCATTTGCTCTTTGATGTAGCTCTTTTCTTCACAGTAATGACTAAAGAAGCTGGCTTTTTTTCACTTGAACTATTTTGTTTGGTCCCTGGTACCTTGCAGTCAAGTACAGAAATATGTGCATATATAAATAAACACTTTCATTTTAAACATACAGTCCGAGAACAAAAAGCTGAGTGAGACTCTTTTTGTAACTAAGTCGATCCGAATCTGAGTTAGTCTGAGACTAAAGCCGTGCTGAGACACTAAAGACGGCCTCAGTCTCCTGAAGAGTTAAGAAAATGCCTGTTTTTAGTATTTGCGCAATAAACTTCAATACTGTGCAATGAAAAGGGTATATAATACAAATGTTTTTGCGGTCGAAATATATCCATGTAAGATATCGTTCGCTGTGTTGTTCAGAACATCTGAAAGAACTTAACGGTTTCTTTTGTCCAAAACTGCCAGCGTTTTTCAGTAGTAAGGAAACCAGTTTTATTTCAGTCTTGGAACACTGTGCGTAATACAGCACAATCCTGCCTCGATGTGTCCAAGTGGTGGCTATTTCTTAAAGATGATTCATACAAAATATTACCTAATAGCTATTTATTTTCTTCTTTTCCAAACAATTAAAGGTCCAAGTGCGCAGACTGAGAAAGGCAGCATTCAGGCACCGTAACGGGACTCAACACAGCTGCCCGACGTAGTTCGAACTTAACTCTCTCTTGCGCCCTTCTAATGAAAACTCGACGACCTTTTGGCAGAACTCGAGCTGCACAAAGCTGCAGCTGCACACGCAAAAAATGTAAACTGTCACTTCTACAGTAGTGTTACGCTGTTTGACGGACGTTTTCTGACAGCATCCCCGATGAGCCACAGGCGGGAGCCTCGGTCCAGAGTGGGCTCAAGTCTTCCATTAAACCCTGTTTCCTGTGTACGTCAGTGACTGGCAATGGAAAAGTTGCAGTCCACCCCAGAGTAGTGAGGGAAATGGTTGCCAAGCACGTTTATTGTCAAAATCCCTGGCGGCTTGCGAGAGAGATGTGTGTAAGACATCTAAAAGGGTTGAGCAATGCGCATTTATCCAGTATGAGGTGTCATCCCCTCCCCCCCCCCGCTGAAAAGGCTCGGTAACAGTAGAAGTGAAGCAGCTTGACGGCTTCGATGAGATGCATCATTTACCTTTGTTTCCTCTCCATCAAAGTCAAAAGGACAAGACTGTCCAGCACAGTCATCGTGTGTTCAGCCTTTTAGGTCAAAACTGACACTGTCATCCATCAGCAAGCAGGTAATTTCCTCACAAATGAAGCCTGGGGTGCCGGTCTGAACTCAGTGTTGACAAACACTAGCTTTTATCCTTTTATCATCAGCTCGTCTTGCAAAATTATAAATAAAGGTCAAGTTTAAAGGCTCAGACTGTTGCCCTGTCCAGGACGCAGCAGTTAATGATAATGGATGGATGGTCGGTGCAGTTTAATCTCTGCTGTGGAATACGGTTCAAAAAAAGTCGACAGCGAGCCAGTCCAACTCCCTCAGCCCACATCCACCCCAGCTCCGCGACTCGACAGGTTGGACTGTAGTGGAGGCTAATTAATGAGTGGGTGTTGGATGAAGGCCTGTTGCCCACACCAGCAGGGGGTTTGGTCCAGACTTCCCCCAGCCTGTGGCAGATGGCCAGGGATGAGCACACATGCTCCGCACAGCCGACCCGGCAGCACGCCGTCCCTCTGGTGCTGTTTACAGACCTCTGTAGCCCTGCGTTCAGAGGGTAAACAGGCAGGAGGGGATCTAATCCTCCTCTACACTTGGAAACAGACAAGCAGCTGACCGCCAGCATGAAACCATTCCTTTTGTGAATGTGTTACTGTTCTTTCCTTATCTGCTAAGAGAGTTTGAGAACATTATTTTTACAATACTTAAAAAGGGGAAATCAGCCTCAAATCTTAACAAGCTATACATAAATATTTGACTACCCAACAAACCACGATATCTCAAAATTCTAGAAACGCATAACGGTCATATTGTGGATTGGTCATAAACTGAAAACGAGACCTTTTTATATCAAGCAATAATAATATTCCCAGAATATGTGTGGTATGTATATATTTGTTTATTCGTGTTTCTCTTTGATAACATTAGTGTTTTCCACTCGTGCCCAGGATGAAATCAACAGAACCTTACAGTGGTGGGAATTTGAAAAAGCGGTACTGTAATCCCACGCCCACAGGGGCTCCCTAGGCTCCTTATGGACAAGCTGTCCAACAGAGCTGCAGTACCGTGACAACGTTGCACACATTCACGTCGCTCAACAAGGCCTCCGTGATGGTTTTCTCTTGGCTAAATGGGTACAAGAAGTGAAACATGAGCTGGGAAACTACAAATACGTCCATCAACATTACTCGCATCCTGTCTCCCGCGGCAGCGTACGCTGGCCGGAGCTGATGTCGAGCGCCGATGTCTCTCGGTACGTGTGGTGCAGTGATTGATAGGTGTCCCCCCCTCCACATCCCACTGACCACAGCGGACAAGTGTACAGTACACCCAGCAGAGAAGCCGAACCACAAAGACCAAACACGCAAAATTGTACAGTGCGGTTTTCTACAGGCTCTGCAGCGGGGAAAAGAGGAAGAAAAAAAAATGCACAACTGAGGAGCATTTTCAAAAAGGGTTAACATTCACAAACACAGTGCGGGCTTCCAGAGCTCTTGGTTTCACTGTACCATCTTTCAATGCGACATCAGTGGATGCAATAAGACTTTTAACATGTCAACCCCCCTGAGTCGCAGTTTAAAAATAAACCTCTGGAAATCCTTTGGAGTTCCAACAAAATAAAGAATGCAAATGAGAATACTTCTGAGTACCACCATATCTGGAACCTAGGATTAAAGTTACAAGTAATACATAGGAACACTGGCTCAGATACAACAACATTTCAATAACTCGTAACTTGAAATCATAATTCCCGGAAAGCGACAACAGAGCTTCGATTAATGAAGGACCTAAATCTTGGTTAAGAGGAGTTCTTAACTTAATTTGCATAAAATGCCGTCGCTTTGATTATAAGACAGACGTAATCTGCGCATATAGCAGGTAATTGTTACGAAAGGAACAGGGGAACGGCTTCTTATATTTTCAGAACTTCTACTTGGGCACCTCTCTCAGGCAGACATAAACACTCCAAAACAAAGAATTACTGTTCACAACCACTTTTATCCCAGCTCAGACTGAGCCGACACACCGAGTAAATAAGGCCAACACTGATGGTGTGTGGCTTCGGGGCGGACAGTAAAAGCCACACAGTGAACATAATCACAGGGACCCCAAACACGGATCAAAACCAAACAAGCCCAACAAGCAGGAAAAAAAAGGCTTAAAAAATTTAGTTTGACTTTAGCGGCTTTTAGCTTCAGTAAACATTTTTGTTTTTCAGAACAACATTTGTCAAGCCTCATAGACCACTTGAAAGACATTTTTCCCTGCAAAATATATATAATATATATTTATATGTAATATAAAAAGATACAACTGAATATAGATTGTAAAGACTATCAGAAAAATAATGTGAACATGTACATATTTATAATTTGTTACTTTTTGGACGTGGAGATGGTGAGACTTTTAAAGCACAATACTTCCAATATGGGACTTCATATTAAGTTACAACATCCCACTAAAGCACAAAAGTTAAAGTGGTTTTGATAAAATAAAACATTAATTTACATATTATGCGACTTCAAAATGAACCACTTAACATTTTAATATAAAATATCTTTTAACCAACATACGTCATATTTTGTTTGAACAATTCACAAAGTGCACAGATCAACTAAATCACAAATATCTTAAGAAAACATCTGATTCCGTTTCGCAACAGTACCGAGAGCAAATCATGGCTGAAGCTTACAAATGTAATTCTCTATTAGTGCAAAAGACTAAAGACAAACAACAGCTGACCTGCAGCTTTTAACTCGTAAACCTGGAGTAGCCAAGCCTCTTCATCACAAACCAACATGTGTTCTCTATCAGTCTGATGTCACTGTGGGGCATGTTCTGCTTCCACATGTTGATGTTGGCCGGAGATATGTCCCCCTCATACATGAGGTTGTACAAGTTGGTGGAGGTGGTAAACGTGAGCTGGTTGAGAGCCGCTGGTGTGACAGGCACCCCCAGGAAGGCGTGTATCCTCCCTGCTGTCTCCTCGGGGAAGTGCACGATGTCCTCGAACCTCACCTGGAGGTGCGTGTCCGCCGACAGGCTGCTGCTGATTCGGAGTGTGGCAGCCGTGTGCGCCAGCCACAGGTGGGCCAGCAGCAGGACCGGGTTAGTCTCCGAGCGTGACAGGAGCTGCTGCAGCTCGTGGAACTCCGGGGCAAAGCCTGCACAATTCCCCCGACTGCTGTCCTCCTTGAAAATGAGAGCCAGGTGCTGTGGGATGTTTTTGAGGGAGTACAAACTGGGCTTGCTGTTGTACAGCATCAGGTAGATCCAGGCCCGCGGGTCCCTCACCACATACACGGCCCGCAGAGACGGACCAATCACTTCCTGGACAAAGGGAAGTTTCAGCGCCCAGCTGCCACTCCTTAGGTTCAGGACTACTCGGGCGTTTTGATAGTGGCCGATATGCCTTCGCAGCTCCCGGACGTATTCTGCATCCCTGTCCAGACTGCCCTTCCCTCGGCCCCTGGACTCGAAAGAAGGTTCTTTCCTCCTGGCCCGCTTCCTTTTGTCTGTGGAAAAGTCCCCCACCTGAGTCAGTTTAGCCCCGCTGAGCTCATGCAGCTGAATGTTTTGGAGGTGCAGTTTGGTGCTCTGGACCAGGGAGTGGAACCAGCCTTGGATCACCTTGAAACGCCCAACCCGAGCATCAGATTTGGACCACTCGCAGGCGTCCACCAAGGAGTCGAACTCAAACTCCGTCTCTGGTATGTCCAGGTGTTCCGTGGGGAGCGTGATATAGACAAAGTCCGAACTGTTGTAGAAAAGGTGCTTAAGGATTTCAGCTCCGGAGCCGGGCAACGTTGTTATGACAACTGTCGGTAGGGGTAACGGCTGCTGACCTGAGAGTTTTATTTGCGAGCTCGCCCCGGGGTCTGCCGCACCTTTCCATTTCACACCACAGAGGATCTGATCGCACGTATTGGACACAAACAGAAGCTCAATTACCCAGAGCAAGAGGACTGACAGAAGTGTGTATCGCATGAGTTTGCTGAAGCAGATGTAAAACTTTCTTTGCAAGGTCAAAAACCCAATGGCGACGCACAGTGTCACCCCTGCAATTACATTGACCATAAAACCAAAGTCAAACACTGAATTATCCAGTTTGCTTTGTTTGGGCACAAGTTCAGTTCCCACACCAAAACGTATCATACGGTGCTTGTCCTCCATCTTCGCATACCCTCCAAAGCCCAAATAGCTCAGGCGGGCACCTATATCTTTGTAGTTTGTTGCAATTGAAACTATATTTTCAGTGTTGTTAATCGTCACAGAAAGACTCAGTCCATTTTTGCTATTGTCAATGAATTTACAGTTGGAAACTTTGACATAAGGACCGTGCATCACGTAGACCACTCTGGTAACCAAGCCATTCATCGGGAACGTGACATTGATGAACTGCGTCCAGCGCTTCTTAAACTCTGCGGCTTGCTCTGCTTCCTGTATCCTGGCAACAGGGCTGGCCCCCTGAGTGTCAAGCCAAAACATCTTGTAATGAGCGTCCCACACGTCCATCAGTGCCCCGTTGAACTTATCCGCAATCTTGTGCGGCACATACTTGAAATCAATATCCAAGTTGTGGAAGAAGGCACTGAGTGTGTTAAGGGGAGAGTCTTCGTGTTTCTCCACATGATCCACCACCAGCAGGGTCTGTGAGTTGAGCAGCACCAGGGCGCGATACACACTCCGCAGTTTCATAGCCGAGGAGTACGCGGTTGCCGACTCGCCGCTTATGAACATGGCGTCTTGGTGGGATGAGGCAGTTATCACCTCACCGGCCAACTCGCCCACCTCGTTGTCTCCCCAGCGCAGCCACTTGGCGCACTCCCCCAGCTGTCCCTCCCATGGCTCGTTGCATTGGCTAGTCGGGGACGGGGCAAAGACCAGCACGTTGTTCAGGTAACTATACTTCGGCCCGTACAGTGCTTCAGACACAAACACCTGTCCATTTGGGGCAAATGTGAAAGAGTTCTGGTCAGGGTGCTCATGACCTGGGTTGAAACTATTCCAGCCTTCGACCCAGGAGTAGGGCTTGGCATGAACAATGTCGTACACAGCCCGTCCACCCAGGCGCCCCGATTTGAAGGAAACAAAGGTGTTTCCCTGACCATTAGGCATGCCGGCCCCATATGTGACCACACCCCAGTTGGAGAAGATGTGCATCCTTGCTTTTCCATGCCCCGCAGGTGGCTGAGGGGGCAGGCGGGCATCATACCAGATGTACTCCGTGTGCAAAGTAGCCCAACGCTGGGCTGAAGACTGACCCATAGGGCCATCTTTTGGCCGGTGCTTTCTGATCTGTTGGGCGAGCCAGTTTCCAGAGCCGTTGCGCAGCACAAAGGTATCGAGAAACACCAGCTGGCTCTCAGGCCCGTAAAACCAGTTGTAGTTTGAGTCCGCAATACCCACTGTCCTCTGAAAGCCCGGCAGCAGGGTGGCGTAGTAAAACCAGAAGTGAGCCCGAAGCCAGTTGTTCTGCATGTTGTCGATGTTGAAGTGGCGCTGCGCCAGAAACACGTACTGCGTGATAGATTTCGCGGTGTAGCTCCCGTAAGCTACGCCTTCATCTAGAGATCCATCAACAATGTGGCTGAGAAGGAACATTGTCTTTTCCATGTAATTCACTGAGACCTGCTTCCACATCATGGTCTCTGGGTCATTATGTTCTCCAGCTACGATGGCACCAATCAGTATAGCTAAGATATTTGTGGTTTGATGGTTCTGCAAAAACTGCTTCCCCCAGCCCCTGTATTTGGACAACTCGTACAGCTCCTCCGTAACAGAACGAATCTTCTTTAGATATTTGACCCTTCTCTGGGTATCCAGGGAGGCATAAATAAAATCGTAGGCAGTGGCAAATCCAGTGAGGGAGTGTGCCATGGGGACCTCGTCATTGGGGGCGCTGGTTACCATCCAGTCTGGGTACTCCGCCATTCTGTCCATGAACTTGAGAGTAAACTGGAAGGCTGCAGTGTCCTCGGGATACAGCAGACAGTACAGCGCCAGCGGTGGCAGGTTGTTTCCATAGATCTCGTTCCATTTGCTAGTGAATTCCTCATGCCTCGCAGGAGGCAGATATAGGGGGGCATTGGAGAGCATGGTGATGACAGCTGCCCGGATCACTTTGAAGATGTGGTTGTG
This sequence comes from Arapaima gigas, assembly GCA_900497675.1. Taxonomy (NCBI): domain Eukaryota; kingdom Metazoa; phylum Chordata; class Actinopteri; order Osteoglossiformes; family Osteoglossidae; genus Arapaima; species Arapaima gigas. Next base: position 549,797 of record UFQX01000207.1, on the reverse strand, counting down.
GGTGGTGGTGGACTTTTGCTTGAGTAACTGTACTTCCACCTGGTCGAAGTACAGATTGGGGTGAAGGTTGTCTCCGACATGTTTCCACCGCTCGGTAGCGCCGGCTCCGTTTATCCTGAGCTGCTCCAAGTCATTGCTGAATAAATCTCTGTCTGAAGTATTAAACACACCGGAGAAGGCGGTCCCCAATGCCAGGAATGATAATAAAACCACAGACCGCCCTGTGCACCCAGCAGCCATGATCCAACAAACAGATGGTTTGAGTTTCCTTTATTTTCTCCCTTTTCTCCACAACTTTTCCACAGTTTTGTGTTTCATAAAGTGTTAATGTGTCAAGTCTATTATTCCCCACCAAAAACTGTAGCTTTCACCTCAGGAGGGTTTCAAGAGGGAAAAGTTTTCTGATGATACAACCAGTAACAACATCCTCATTAAACCAAAAAACCTTGATAAAGAAAATAAGGCGGTGGTGTTTCAGTCTCTCACTTTTTGGTGATCAAGTTAAAAATCTGAGCTTTGAGCATCTTTCGGAGCTCCGTCGGCAGCTGAGGTGATGCGTGTTGAACTTGAGAGCGAAACAAAGCCATGGAAACCGGGACTAAGCCCGAGGCGTGCGGTCATGTTTAAACTGAAGACCGTTTAAAAGAAAAAAAAATCAATGTAATGTAATAGTTTTTTGGACTTACGTGTGCAAACGGGTGCGAAAAGCATCTCAGACGAGTCAATAAAACCCGCTCCGTTTCCCCACATGGAATCTCCGCTCAGAGGCGCGTGCCGCACCGCGCCCGCCAAGGAAATCGCGCGAAGAGCATTAAAATTAAGCACATCCTCGCGCCGGGGCTTCCGTTAAAGATGGTGTCGCATCCACAATTGTGTCGGTGGGTAAGTTTATAGAAGCAGATTTCGTCCCCGCTGGCGGTCCTCGCTGTGAGGGCATCTCTGTGGGCTTCCCTCTCCAGGACATCTATCTACAGCGGGCACTCTGCGGTCCAACAGCAGCTTCTCCAGCGGCTCCTCGCCGCTCCTCCATGGACGAGGACCGAATCGCTGCCCCACCGCGTGTCGCGCTTATTATTGTTATTATTTCGCATTTAAATCCCCCAAAGAAAAAAGCGCGATTTCTGTCCTTCGTGCTTCATTCCACTTTCCGGTTAGAAAAAAAAAAAGAAAGAAAAACTTGACCGAACTTCCTTTGAGACGGTGAGGTGAAAACAATAAGTTAAAAAGGAAGTTTGTGCTGCCAAGTGTTCCAGGAACCGAGGAGCGGAGGAAAGACGCGCGAACACGGAGCGCAGGGCGGTGAGTGCGCGTCCATGCCGGCGCTCCCGCGGTCTCCCGACACCACACAGCTCGTCCCTTCGCTGCGTCCCGTTCGAAACACCGGCCGTGGAGCAGGAATGCAGCCTGTGTGCCTTTCCCCCGGTGCCCGGGTCCGAGCCCCCGCTTCCATTTCGTGGAAAAATACGGATTGCAGCGAGTCTGCCTGTAGGGGGCGCTCTGAGGTCAGGCGCCTGCTTATATTCACGCGGCGGCGGCAGGGATGGGGTTTGCTGGGGGGGGGGGGTGTCGGTGAGGCAGTTGACTGACGTACGCGTGTAATTTTTTAAAATAATTTTCAAACAACAGTGTTTTATAAACTGGAAGAAAAGATTGCATAAGTAAAGCAAACGGAGATTTACCTCAGTTTTTCTCACATCGCAAAACTGTACGACCAAAAAATAGGTGCATTTGTATGCCAGTCTCTAAATTATTTTTTAGTAACAAACCATATTTCTCATTTTTAATTTTAATTTTATTTTTATGGCATACTTTAGTAAATCGGGTAATATTTATGCTGACTAGCATTACATATGCATTTATGTTTATCTCTTTATGTCTTACATCTTTATAATTATTTATGTTTATGTATAACTATATTATCTCATTTTCTCTTCATTTATTCCTGGAAGTTTATTTCGTTGTCTCTTTTCTGTGCACCGTGGACCTGAGTCCCTTCATTTCATCCACCCTTGTGCTCCTGCTGTAAAAGGGCAACTGACAATAAATGATTTGTGATATTTCATGTATCAAGACAATAGGTATACATATGGTGCACCTAAGGTTTGCGTTTATTCCTTAATGTGAATTAGATTTTTCGAGATTTTTCGAGAAGTTCCACAGTTAGTATGCAGTCAATATCACAGTACGCAAGTGTTTGTATGTTCCTGTTGCACTGGTGAGGCATCTGCTGGCCCAGTGCGCAGGAAACTAATCTCAGAGGGAGTGTGAATTGGGATCCAGAACGTCAACAGCAGCTCCGCGTGGCAAGCAGAATGTTTCCGCGGCAACCAGGCTGTCCCACCTTGTGGCAAACCAACCACTTCCTTTCCCAATTACCAGGAAATTGGAGGAGGGCGAAGAAGGTAGTGTGCGGCTCTCAGTTGGATTTTCGCTCCATTTAAAATGAAAAAAATAGCGGTCTGGGTAATTTTTACGATGCTGTCTTAGAGACGCGCGGAGGACGCAGAACCGGTTTGATTTATACAGCTGTGACAGGAATAATCTTGACATCTCACACTCTGATCAGGCACATCATCATCTCAAGTGGAGTCAAGATTTCAACACATAAGAATGTATTCCCACGTGCAGGGGATCAGCACACTAACACACACACACACACACACATCCAGCAGCAAAAGGTCGCACGTGTCCTCAATTAAATCTAACAGTCATGTCTTACATGGGTATGTGGTTGTGGGACAATATGGAGGATTAAGAAGTGTGTTGCACAGCTGCATCTGTCTAGCTGTGGGAGCCCAGCAGACCCCTGCTCTCTCACAGGATCAGCGCACATCTAGCTATCTTCCCACTTTTAAAACCTCCATATGTACAGGAGACACTGGTCTTCACCCTTCCAAATGTCGCCGCACTTCATTTTCGGTTCAGGGTAGGGCTGTCAATGAGCACTTGATGTCAGGCAGAGTGGTTTCGTGTTGATCCTGTTAATCCTCGCTAAGGGCCGGGTTCACAAACAAGCGGCATTTTGGTTTGTCGTGAGAAACGCGCTCCTCGCAATTATGCACCCCAGATCGAAAGGAGAAATGGAGCGTTTCAGAAAACATGGCACACCATGAATCTACGACCAGATAACATTTTTATCCAGACCAAGACCTGGCAAATCATTTTTGCTGAGCTTATTGCTTATTTACGACCGATGTCTTTGAAACTGTAGGCTGCCGCGTATAAAAATTAATTTTATCTACTGATGTTTTCTCTCTGACCTTAACAGGGGTGTGATTTTTTTTTTTAAGAAGCACATTGTTTGCCAAGAAGGTTAATGTACAACTAAAAGGAATCACGAAACATGAGTAGCACTTGGATTTAAAAAGAAATGAAGAAATGTTGCTGTTTACTCTAAGCTTACATTCATACCAATGCATTTGTTTAACAAATAAATCACTGTCTTTAACACTGTATTCACTGTCTCCACATTAGTCTCAAGGGAAGCTGTTTGGCTTTGAAGCCTTTATGAGTGGAGAACAAATTACACATAATAATGTGAAATCAAAATGTACTTTATTGATATGTCTGTACGGTATGTTCGTTGTCAGTGCTTTTCTGTAAAGAGTTTTACTATGGTAAGGTATTTTTCAATAATTTGCCCATTTATACAGCTGGGTAATTGTTACAGGAATAACTCAGGGTAAGTAGCTCAGTCAAAGGCACAACAGCAGGAGGTGGGATTGAAACTAGAGACCTTTAAGTCCAAAGGTGGCAGCTCTATCCACTATGCCACCTGCTGCCCCTTCTAGTTTACTTGGGTCAGTGAAACTTAAGGTCCATTTCCAGGGCCCTTTGACCTGCAGCTTCACAATGTTCAGCCAGACACTACGAACCTGTCAGTTGAGAGGAAGGGGGGGGTGAATTTCAGTTCCATTCCAGGCTATGGGGGCACAGTGGCAACTCACTATCCCTTTCTTTTCTCGGATTATTCCTCATTGTACTTCAGTCAGGTTTTCTTCTTGCCCTTCAAAGAGAATCATTCTGCAATAATTTTATTAAAGAAAATCAGTCTCCTGCAAGGTATCATATTGTGACCCTTTGCAGGTCCATTAGAATATCAACAAATACTCTATTATGTTCACGACACATCTAATATCAGCTCAAACTGCAAACCAACACGTATTTTCCTTTAAAGGAGGACATTATGCTCAAGTGCGCCCCACAGAGGATTTCCACACAAACTTCCTGATGTGACAACAGCCAAGAGAAAGGATGCCTTTACATGGGACAGATATTTGCCTTTTCAAGTTTCTGGAAATTGACTTGAGTAGACATATGGTGCTGTTTAGAAAGGGGACGTTTAACTTTCTGATCATCGAACGAGGGGGAGTATTAGTGCTCGGGTTAGATTCGCTCAAAGGTCCAAAAGAAAATGTGCTTTAAAATGCTCCCCAAAATCAAGAAATACCTGAAGCAACAAGTCACATGGTTCGCTGGCCACATTAACTGCTGCATCGGTGCTGAATAATAACACTAAATAGTAATGAAACCTGTATGAAAGGGGTGCAAGTTAGGACCCAAAGGCACACGTGGGTGATTTTTACATTACGCATTACTGATATTAATGGCTACCAAGAAAACCTGTTACACCTGAACTGCTCAGAGCCGGTAGCTTGGGCCGCCTAATTGTCTGTCGGAGAAGCTGTATAAACATCAGGCCGAGGTCTTCTCGGTGTACATGGGATTGTCTGCACATTCATACCCAGATGATTCATTGGCATAATTAGTTACAACCCTCCGAGACAAGATTGCATAATAGATTTCAATCCACCATTCCCCTGCTTTCGGGAAAACAAGCTGCACTGAATCAATCTTATTGTTTTCGCCACAAACCCCCTTTCAAGGATATCCTTTTGAATCCGCACAGGGAAGAATGAGACAATTCAAAAAACAGACCTCTTCCCGCTGTGCCGATGCTCACATTCGGCGTTCTTTTAGAACGTCTTTTTAAGCTTTCGACATTTGCATATGATACGTACGTAACGCCACAAGCGGGTCCAAGAGGAAGTGCGCTGTGAGTTGTGATTTAGGATGACAGATATGTTATCAAGCACTTAAATGGATTTTAGATCGACAAAGATGGTGTTAGCTGCTGATGTGGAGGCTGAGGCCATTTTACCACCTGTGCTGTACTCGCACCGGCTTAGCAGCCTTAGGAGGAGAAACCACACAGCCAGTCTCTTGCGAGAACTCTACCCACTTCTTCGTGAAGTATGTCTGTTTGAAGTATTGCTTATTGGACGACCTTTGAGACAACGTTTCCTGCGCAGGCAATGACAAATTATTCCTGATTCACTAGCACGGTGCGAGGGGCCTACCGACCCAGCGCTGCCACAACGGAAGCCAAACTGGACAACTGGCACAATTCGCCCCAAAGACATCCAGAACTGCAGTGCCCTGAACAACACGCATTTAGAGTTTTAAATTCGAATTCAACCACCGGCTTCTGTGTTCTCTCCAGAGGATAAATTACAGATTCGGGCACACGCGATTGATCTTTGACGCACGGGTTCTGAAGCACACTGAACGCAGCCGGAGCAGGAGCCCCAGCTTCTCCCTTTAGTGTAAAAAAAAAAAAAAAATATTCTGAGGTTTAATTTAACTCCATCAAATTGTCTCTTTGCAATGCACACTTCAAAGCTCTCAAAATAAATGCATGTTCTTTCAGGTTCTGTTCAAAAAAGGCAGATTTCCATCTCGTAATTTGTCTGCTGCATGTCTGGATCCTGCATATTCCGCGGTACAGTTTGGGAGCCGCGTGGTCACTTTTCACTGTAAATAAATGCTGTTCATTGCACACAATGGCCGCCGACGAGTAGGGAATTGCACCTGTGCTGCTGAAATGGACAATTTGCTGGAATTCAAAACAGAGAGTGATAGTTTTCCCTTTATTTTGTTGAAAGGATTGTAGTTTCTGCTGTAAAGCCTGGCGAACCTCAGTGAATTACAATTTTGCCTCCTTAAGCGTATTTAATGAGGCACAGTGATTTTCTGCAATATAAAAGGACACGAAACGACTGTATGTCCCTAATTAAAACTTTATAATTTAATAATATACCTGAGGCTGAGTTCATTTATAGTTCAATGATTCCGCTCATCAAATATTAAATGCAGCCTCCTTGTGTACAAATCTGTGGGTGTTCATTTTGAACTGAAAGGAACATAGACTTTCAGTGGTTTCTACCATCAAAGCAAACAATTGCTCTGTTTAAATGCTCTGTTTATAAAGTTTCTTGTTAGTTTAATATGCTAATGAGTGATTTTTACAACCCAAAGTAATTAGCTGCTGTAAAACATCTATGTTTATAATTGGATGTGATCCGATTAAAGTTCAACGTTGAAGTTTTTGTTTAAACGTGCAAGTAAATAACATTTAACTCTAACCGGATTATGCCGTATCTGCATCGCTCCAGTCGAGCCGGTATTTTTCAGTTTACAGTACCATTCAACAGTGTGAGTTACGCGGGGCATCCTGGGCAGAGGAGTGAAAGCAGAGCAACCGACTCACATCCTACATCTATGGGAAAAGCTGGGAAAACCCGGTGCCCCCTTTCCGGATAAAACCTGTTACTCAAACATCTCGCAAACACAACACCGTCGTCCAGCAAGCGCACTCGTACTCTTCAGCGGTGCTTTATATGTCCAAAACCCATAATGAAGTTTGAACCTGCTCTCTGCTGAGGTCTGCAGATGTGTGTTCCAGGCTGCTCTGACCTTTGTAAGTGGCATTTTATTCTACTCCCAAGGAGTGTTTCTGATTAAAAAATACTTTTGTGTAATTTTAAAATGAAAAGTTGAAAACAGACCGGGGCTGGAAAACTTTTAATTGGTACTTTGTGGTCGTGAAGTGATTTTCACAGAAAAAGTCACGGACCGGTTCTGTGCTGCAGTGCAGAAAGTGCCATTGTTACGTATTCTATTAGAAATGAGTTGTGCCAGAAGGATAGACAGAATGGGCACAGCTAATGTGCAAGTAATAAAGTCGTTTTGAACATGAAATCCAGTCTGATCACTGGTGCCCTAAAAGTAAAACCTTTCAAGGATTAACAGAACTATCAGCCACGACATTTACTTGGCGATTCAAGAGGGTTTGCACGTAACTCGGAAAGTAGCCGCCCGTATATCTTTCACACGTACCAAGCGTCGCTCTTGTATCTTAACCCGCTTTGATTCCTTGTTTATTTCGTGAAGTGCCGTAAATAAAGTGCTACATTACATCAGGGCAGCAGAAATCATAAAGTTTAAAAGCATTTTAAAATAAATAATATTGTTTACCATGAAATACATAGCGAAACCAAGATAAACCTAGCAAGATGTATTCAAAGCCTGCAATGAAGCGAGATAAAAGTGCTTTGATGAAAAATGTAATCACGAAGGTTGTCTTTGCTATAAAAAGGGATTTGAGTTAAATAAATCCCTTGACATTATGTGATTCTTAATTAATGTAAACCTTTCTGAAGTAGAAACTCTGCTGGACTACTTTCTGACATTTTGATAGCTGCTTCTGTTTCAACATACTTATAATATTATCTGAGGACTTTAACACCACCCTGCAGCACACACTCCTGCCAACAACTAAGATCAAAAAAGTGTGTGTGGGGAGGGCTCAAAGTATTTTCAGATACCTTGTCACATATCTACACAGCATATTTACAAGTAAAAGAAAATGCCCACTCCTCCTTGGACGGTTGTGTTACAGATAAGATTTGGAGCATCTCTCCTGTCCGCACAGAAGGGGTGTGTGTGCGCGGGGGGGGTCGACCAGAAGAAATCCCCATTTCTATATTCCGGCTGACAAAACACGTCTTAAACATCAGAGATCTGTATGCGAGATAGATCTGATCTGTAACTAAATTGCATCTCGTTTTTCAGGCTGATATACAGTGACAGGTAGTTAAGGGGGCAAAAGATGGAAGGTTTTGTTTTGGCTGCGTGTGTGTGTGTGTGTGTGTGTGTGTGTGTGTGTGTGTGTGTGTTAGAGGCAATACATCACAAATGTCAATGGTAAATAGTGTGTTTCACAGGCGCTCAGTACAGAGATTCAGTTTAATTATTTCAGTTGCTAGCAGATGTGAAAAACGTCAAACTTATACAATAACAGATGGGAATGGCATTTCGTTCCAAAGTTTAAAAGGTTTGGAAACCGAGTGAGGCTGCATTAAGACGTTTTTAAAGTTGACAAACACTCCCGTGTCGATGGTCAAATTGCTCCTTTTTGCAGGGAACGGATGTTAAGACGAGTTATGTGTCTTGGAAATGAGTGGAAATGAAGAAACGGCAATATGCTGCATTGGGCTACTTCACATTCTGGTTCGTTCCCAATTTACAATACCCAGGATGCGGCTCTTGGACGGAAAGAGGGTCTGTGTACTGTACAAGCAGAGGCGTTACGGTCTGTTATGACTGGAAGCAGGAGCTTGCGAATTTCAAACAGGTCCCATCGTAAAAGTCGTAAGACTGGGGGGAAAAAAACGCCGACATTCTTTCCACTGCCCGTTTACAGTACAGATTACAGTGTCCTTCAGAAGAACTTGGACTCATCTGGCAGCGTGTTCGACATGCAACCAGCTGGCCGTGTTGACCAGCCGCCACGTTAATCACGGAAAATGGTCAGATCCCAGAGGTTGACTGGCGGCGGACAGGAAAAGAGTGATGAGAAAGCGGTTCCAAACCAAAGTTGCTGTTGGAAGGCTCCGGAAAAGGTCAGCTAGGCCGTTCGGTGGCAACAAACGACTTCATGTTGTACACTTGACATCAACGGTTGTAATTGTGCTAACATCACACGTGCGTATAAAGTTTTACCAAGAAGAGCTGGATGCTAAGAGGGGGATCTAGTCAGCACGTAGAACTCGACGGGAGAGACGGGGTCAAGCGGCGTCAAGGCCCGCATTGGGACAGTGCTGTTCACTGAAGTCAAGTGTTGAGCTCTTCATTTCCCCAGCTCTGCCCTGGATGTTTTACCTGGCTCAGAGCTGCAAACAAAATTGTCCGTCGCCATGAATAATTCATGAGCTGCAAAAATGTTCACCGTTTTCATTCTTTTGTAGAAGCAAAGGTTGTGGTCAGTGTGGCAGATGAAAATGTTTTCAGCATCATTATAAAAACAAAACATGTTTTATTTACATCTTTTATTGCTGTTTAAATCATATGGCGGAAAGTCCTGCGACATTTATAGTTGTCGGGGACGCATAACTTATTATAATGATTTAGTCGTCTGTCTCAACAGCCATTTTTACACTGTTGCTGGCTCACATTCGTGGAATTTAACACAAGATGGGCAGTCCAGCTGATTACTTGGCTATTGTTTAGTTTTTTTGTTTTTTTTTTTTTTAATCTTCTCCATAATTTGCTCCCCTGACAACTGAAATGTCAGAATGTATATAATTAGTGTTTCAGAACTGTGAAACATAAATGCAGATTAAGGCCAGGAATATGGAGATAATCACCACGCATTCATTCTGTATGCGACAGATAGAATGGCACCTAGACAGAGTTATGTGATTTAGCAAAACAGGCTAGCTACCTGCTAGTACGTTTATATAATACAGGGCTTCCGATATGAAAATTTCACTAGAAATATGGAGCAAGAGATACTCCGGCGTACGAATGTTATTCGCAGTTAATTTTCTCACGCTAAATACTGGGCATCATAAGTTTTAAATACATGTGAATTAAGTATGCTTTATTGTTGTTTTGTTTGTTGTTATTCTGCTGCCGTCTCCGTGGAGTTTGCATGTTCTTTGTGTGCTGGAGGGGGTTTCTTCCTGGTGCGCTGGTTTCCTTCCACAGTCCAGAGACATGTTTCAGGTGAACTGCTGAATCTACATTGCTCTTAGTGTGCGATTGAATAAGTGTGAGTAATAATTGTTTTTATCATTATGAACATATCTGACATGACTGGGTTTTGTACATATTGGTGGATATTTACAGAGTCCACGCATAAGAATTATTTAAATCCAGATTTTTAAAGAAACGTTTCGTTTTTAATATTACAAAAAAACAAAGATGCTAAAAGTGTAGTACCTTTCATTTAATTTTATGCCGCATTACTTGTGTAGCAATGTTTTATTTCATAAAATGGAACGACCGGGACGATATGGATGATGTCAGTAATCATGTAGAAATGTCAGTAAAGATAAGAGAAGTGGAAATTTAACATGTGCTTTGCATTGTTTTGTTATTATTATATTTAAAAATTTTATTATTTAGAAGAAAATCAAATCACTTCAGAAGCCATTCATACAGAAATCCAGATAATTCTACAGGTTCCATGAACATTTTCTCCTAATTGTAACTATCAGAAATTAAACTAAAATATAAATAATAGCCAGAAAAATGTTTTTTTGAGACAGAAACTGAAACTGAATGATTTTAAATTGACAGATAGCACCTAAACTGGCACTTATTCATTAGAGTTATCATCATCTTTTATTTAGGTAACGCCTTAGTCCAGAGTGACTTACACTGATTTTCCCCATTTATACAGCAATATATTTTTATTAACACTCTACAACAGGAGCAGGGCTTAAACCAGAGACCCTCAGATCGCAAGGCTATGGGTCTAACTTGTACGCTACTAGGCCCTTTCAAAAGCTTCATGTTGAGAACAAAGAATTTTCCTGAAGTTCCCAAAATTACCTTCGAACCAAGACAGTTATTACACACATTGTTTAACCTTCTACTGTAGAGCATTTAAGAAGTGTTACTGAGACATTTATTATGTCTTTTCATGAGCTGTTTTATCACTCACAACTCTGTTGATGTGAACAGTTTGCATGTTTAATATGGAAAATGCAGGTTTGTCCAGCATCTCCTCACTCCTGACCTCTGGCATCCACAGGCTTGTACAGTGGAAACAGACGGCGGAAGTTAGTTCCCGTTTTGTTCTGTGATTTTTAGCAATATAGACCTGGACCTAACTGTCCATCTGTGCAACGTTATATGACCTTCAGAAAAATGCAATTCATGCTCAAGTCATTATGCAAATATTATGCTATAGACAGCATGTTTTTACACCTTCATATTTTTTATCCTCTTGGTTTGTTGTGTCAAGCATCAGCGTTTCTGGCAGTGATACCACATTTGGGGCCAATAAGCAGCAAAAGGGATGTAGGCTAACTTCTGGCTTGGATCCTTTCTGGGAATCTCTGTTATTCTTCAGTAGCCTTTCGATCAACCGTCACTCTTTTACTGTTTTGCATATTATTGCTTTTTTTTTTTTTTTGAAGCAGTGGGACACCGTTTCTTGCCACGTTCTCTCATCACTATCAAAGAGGACATTTGTTTGTTACCTCATCCTGACCGTCACACTGCATCAGCCGCGTCTCTGCCGCAGCGGCAGTGTGTCACCCTTCAGCAAGGCTTAAAAAAAATTAAAGATCAAAAAAAGGGAAAATCAAGGCTTCGGTTCAGAAGTGACTGAGTTCCTGGGACCAAGACTATAATTCTCGCGAAAGAATCCAGGTGAGCGTGTAGGGTTAGACATGTTTTGCTTACAAAATACTTTTTCTCCAATCAAACAAGAAGAATTGCTCTGGTATTCAATAAAATATTATGTTAAATGGAATACATCGATCCCTCACTTACAGAAACTGCAGCTGCGTTTGGGGTGAGTGAAAAAGCTCAGCTATATCTGCACATAGATACATATATCTGCAATAAAGGGTTTTTGGATTTATTTCTAGGATAGCCAGGTAGATGTTCATGCCCTATCTCAAACATGGTATCATTATTACTTCTTAACTTTCCACCTGTACGCTTTTTGACACGGGCAGAACCAGGAAACACATCTAGTCCTCTAGAAGGTGCATTTCACCTCAGCATTGTAACATACAGTTTGGGAGCCGTACTTAAAACCACACAGCAGTCTCTGCAGGCTAAGCCAACAAGTGGAGACCTAGCAGGTCCCAGGAGGGGCATTGCGTTTGAACCCTTTTTAAATACATTAATCTGACTTACTCCAGGAAAACAACCAGCTCTATTAAGTGCGGGATTTTATGTAAGGTTTGTTGCTTTTGGATAAAAATGCACAGCCAAGAAGCAAAATGGTGTGACGCAGCAGTTTCTGTTAGTGGACAAGAGAAGCTTAGAAGCTGATGTGGACGTTATTCATAATATCTAAATTATTCATGTGCTTGATGCATTTACATATGCAGCCCTTAAGTCCAAACTCCCTCACGCGCTAGGCAACCATACACATGAAAATGAGGCGAAACGACGATGTTAAATAATTAAAAAGTTTTTGTTCGTTCTGAATGCTCGCCGTAATACAGCACATAGAGCAAGTAAACCGACACATTCCGCATTGTTTCCAGTGTTTACTTAATGCGCAGCTTTCGGTGACGTGATTGACTGCTATTTTATTTGACCGACTATATTTTGGATTGGAGCGGACTTTAGTTTTGGACTCTAATAGTGTGTCCTGCAGATGATTTCTGTACCTTTTCATATTAGTACACATTATAGGCCGTTTCAGAACTGTGACTCCTACGTGATCGTGTGGTAGATGAATATAATGCCACAAAGCTGTTCATGTTCAGTGTGTGGTGAAAACCACTTTTTTTGTTCCAAGCTGCAAAATACAGTAACACCTGGATTGCGACACTAAATGCATTCTTGAGAAATGGAGCACTTAGCGAAACAGTGCTGTAGGTACAGAGTATATTATATAAATGGAGCTCGAAAACTGGACGCGCAACACAATACAAACAGTACAGTTATATTTTTAATAACAGTGGATCAACACAGAAAACAGCCTATTTTGTGGAAGAAATGTAATTTTTTTTAGCTTTTAAAAATACACTGCGTCATTTTGACAAATCACTCAAATGGTTAAAGAAGACTCCCGCGAAACAGCACCGTACTGTAGGAGGTAGCTCTACTCAAGGTATTGCTCTATATATTTTTGAAGTGTCAACTTATTCCATAAAGTGAAATCCCCTTCATTAAAATAAGCAGAGGATAGCCCAGCCGTTCTATCAGCGGACTGAGGGATGGGTGACCTTCAGGCGATAAAAAGCATCGTGGATTGAATTAAGCGTTAATATCAGTTTCATTAGTTCTCCTGCTGGAGTCATTTAGGAACAGGAGATAATCTCTGTTTCTCCTTCCCCCCTCATTTACAAATGTGGAGTTCAATGGCCCGCACTCATTGCTTTGCCCTGTGGTCGTCTCAATGACATGGCGGGTGAATCGCAAAACATACGTGACAGCGAGAAGGAGACACTGGGCGCAAGGACGGGCCTCCTTATGCATTCACGTCACCGAGTGGTCCCGGGCAGCCAGCTGGTGGGCCGACTGCCGGTGCTGGTTGTCTCAGGTGCCGAGCCACTGCTCAGCCCTCACGCAGCTCGCACCCTCATTATGATTGATCTGCTACAGGCAGCCATAATCCTGTCAGGTGAGATCTATTCATCCCGGTTCGGGGGCTCCGGCTATCGTGCGCACGGGGGCAGCTGGTGGTAATTGCAGCACACAGATGATGAGGGGCTGGTGGTGGGGAGAGCAAACAGAGTCGTGCAGAAGGGCTTTGGGCCTGCAGGCTCCAGACATTCCATCACAGCAGACATCACAAAGGCGTGGCGCATGTAGTACTGCGGTTTAAGACATCTGAAGGTTGCCAGCTCAGTTCCCAGGAGCTTTTCTGCTGTTGCAAAACATCCAGCTCCAGTAAACTATTAGTTACTCAGTTTCAACGAAGCCACAAAAGTGGGGGAACTGCAGATATGAGCTCAGAGTAGAATTATGACAGAATCGAATAAAAATGACTTCTTTGGTGGTGTCTAATATTGTTTCTGTTAACTCTTTTCTCTTTGTGAGAAGGTAGAAAAAAATGTGCTGAGACAAAGTGTGAAGAGTTTACGAGAACTCGGTTGCGATCGATATAAGCAGGAGCAGGAGCTTTTCAGACTGCCGCATCTCTTGCAGGCAAAATTTGATGCAAGATGTATCCTTGAGCAATCGCTTGACATGTCATGTTGGAAATACCAGCTTTCACAACCTTTGAACAAACACTTGGGCACCGGCCGCTTCCCCGGTGAAAAATGCACCTATACATCAGTGCTGAAAAAGCTGTGATTCAGGGCCTGCCTTTACTATGGCAACTGTCATTACATCCACTGGTCATTTTGTTTTCACCCCCCCCCCTCAAAAAAAAACTGTTTAGCTGAGGCTGGAGGATCAAGCAGTCAAACAGTTCAGGCCACATGTGGCAAACTAAAGCACATGGTGTGTAATGGCAGCATAGCAACAGATGGTTCCCATTTGTGTGTGTGTGTGCGTGTGTGTATGTGTGTGTGTGTTTTTTTTTAACAGTGGACACAGTTTAGGAACAAGGCGTACAGTAAGATGCATTATGCCCCCCCCCACCCCCCATGCACACAGTGATAACAGACAATGCCTCACAGAGAACTGTTTTCTACTTATTCGCCATTACTACAGTGACAGCCAGCCATTTTTCCTGGGATTTTTATCATATGCTTTACACCTTACTGCGCAGCAGAGTTAGAGGGTGATCCTCTAATTTAATAAATGATAATGAACTACCTACATAATATACCAGTGGTGCCCTGCTATCTGTCAGCCATCAATGCTAAGAATCTTTAATGGGTCCTGCCACTTGTTTATTATTGCACAAGCTTTGAATAATTTGCTAACTGCTCCCCAGAGGCTGCTGCTGCAGAAAGTATGGGCACATTTAAACCTCACAAAGCCAAATCTCAACATTAAAATTAAAAATCAAAATTACTAAATAGCTTGCAAACACACACACACAGACACACACACACACACACACACAGATGGAGAAAGGATGCCATGAATTTCTCACCTCAGACACAATCTTGACGTCCTATGGAACTGTGATTGCTGTGGAAACACAATCCAACACCAACTCTTTGTATGGTAAAGGGCCAGGTAAAAATATAAAATATTGCATTTTAAATGTATCTATATGAACCGTAGGTGTCTAACTGAGACACTTGGTCGACTTTATGTGATGTCATTTTATCATGCTCCTGCCACCGGGACCACCATGGCTTTGCGTTAAATGTAACCAGAGAGGGCCGCATGCGGTTCGACACAAACACGATTGAAAGTTTCCGCTGGTTTGTCCGAATTTAAACTTATGAATGCAAAAACTGATATTACATGCACAAGGTAAAATATTAAAAGAAGGTGAAAGCATTCCACTGAATAACCTGCCTTCACAAGTGATTCACAGCAAGGTGTAATTGCATCCCGGGTCTAGTTTGTGTTAAGCTTCGGGAGCCGTGGGTAATGGTGTGTCTAGCAGGGAAATGGGTCTCAGCGGTGCACTGCTCCATACAGAAAGTTGCTGACTTCCCTGAATGTTTATTTGCGGCCGTAATTGATCACTTACGTGATACAGAAAGAAAAATGTTAAGTAAAATCCCAGCCTTTGGTTGAATCCAAGAATGTAAAGTTTTTGATGTAATACAGGCCAGATATAATTTTTCCCACTCCTAAACTGTACATGATGCAACACGTAGAGTCATAAATTTCACCACGGGCTGATAAAACAAAATAAATTGTTTATAATGTTGAAACAGTATGCTCCATTGTATTTAACACTACAAATTAGAAACTTGCGCATTGCATCATCTTTCTTCAAACTGTTCCCAGTGGAAAATGGTTTCAAAAATATCAACAAAAGCAGTCCGGTGTGGGTGAACCAGAATGTGTTTAATTTCTCAGTAATTCCTCCAGGTCACNCATCGCTGGTGCTGATCGGCGAGGCTCTGAACATGTGAACTGAGGAAACATTCCAGTCGTTGAGCGAAGAGCAATAAATCACCCTTGTTTGACTCTGTGACTTTGCCAGTTGTGGAAACCCCCCCCCCCCCCCCCCCGGCCCCCTACTAATCCATCACTGTGCCACTCAACCATGACAGTTTAAATGAAGAAAGCAGGTGTTCCTGCTACCTTACAGCAACCTTGCGTGTGCTTGTGGCACAGTTTGTGCCAGTGTTTCATACCTGTAATGTATAGTGTTGTGAAAGGTAGCGTTAGGTGGTGGGTTCACATATTTCTTCTGGTCTGGCTGTCAATTCGCTGTATTCTGTTTGTGTGTGTGTGTGTGTGTGTGCGTGTGTGTGTGTGAGTGCCCTGCAGTAGACTGGTGTCTATCCAGGGTATACCCTAGCACTGGACCCCCGCCAACCTGCACTGGACAAGTGGTTGCTGAAGATAAATGAGTGGTCAGTGCATTAAATGTCAGTCTATTGATGTGTGGAAGTATTGCTGTTAATATTTTTGTATAACACACTGTGTTAGGTTGCAAATTATTTAAAATATTGCCCTTGTGGTACTTATTGATTGTGTGACTGTAGTGGCTATGGAGATTTAGGTGGACGTAGAAGACAGTATCAACCACTACCCAGGTCATGGTGAGCAGGTCACACTGTTTGTTGCCTGTTCATAATTCGTTCTTTGTTGGCAACACGGTATAACATGGTGAGGATGACAAACGTGCTTCATTCCTGGTGCCAAAAGAGGAATCGCTCTGGACCTCAGTGAGTGTCAGAGGGCAAATACGACTTCCAGACTGCAAGCCAAGAAGGCATTGCACCATGTCACTCCAGGACAGTATTTACATTGGGCAACGTCTCCGTCATGGTGATCCCCCTCCGTGTTTAACATGGGCGACCCCAGCACAGCATCGACAAGTAGATCAAAGCAAGGGGACATCCCCGGGGACTCCCAACTCACAAGGCTTATCCATCTGGTCAAAGCGGCACACTGCCACAGGGATGCAGGCCAAGCCAGCAGGGACCCCATGGGACATCCTGTATGTGGTAAATTATTCATACGTGCAGTGTGCATCTTCACGCTTCCACTGGCACCATGCAGTGAATCACCAGCACTGCTGGGGGAGCAGTGTACGGGAAATATTACAGGAGAATCACACAGATGAGCGGAAGCGACGCCAACTCTCTGGCTGATTTACACAAATAACTAGGAGTTGATCAGATTTTTGCAACATGCAGACTTTGATCAGAAGTCCGAGCCTTAACTACAGTAGTAGCAACTAAAACCTTACAAATCTATACCATTGAATGAACGGTTCCTTATTTTAAACCAGACCTAGTGACTCGTTTCCAAACAAGATGTTATTCAGTGTTTCTAGTTTGTGGCTTTATATTGTTGCGATAGCAGTAAAGCTTAAGTTGTGTCTCAAGGTTTAACAACTAGGAGAACTGCTGGATTTTGTTTATTCTAAGCAACCTTCTAAGACCAGGAACCCTTGTCACTCTTGACTGAACTCGTAACACCACATTACTGCTCTATTTTTCAATCCATTGTTTAGACACTTTAGGTAAGAATATCTTTGTGACTTGTATCCACAAGGGTGGTTCTGTGATGTCAAAAATGCAGGTAGTGTTTTTCATAAAAAGGAAACGTCCTGCACTTATTAATCGGGGGGATTTTTGGGCCCAGATGTCCGGTGCTCAGCTCCTCATAGGCTACGATTTAACCACCTTTGATTCTTTGCCACGCCTCGACCCGGGCAGCCTGGCAGAGAATTATTAATCACACTTTTCCAGTCAGTATTGCTGGACAGCTCACTATTCCCAGTCGTCGATTCCGCAAAGCGAGGAGAAAGCAGCTCAGCCCGGTAGTGCTGTAAATCACTGACATTGCACAAGGTTCCTCCTCTCAGCTGTGACCAACTCTCGCACGGATGAAGATGGACAGCAGCATTGTTATTTTGCAGCTTAGCTAATGCGTTTGGGCCAAACACCTTAGAGTCTTCATTATTTATACACCAGGGTATTTCTGCTGGAGCATTTCAGGGTAAAGCGCCTTTCTTCTAAAACCAGAGCAAAACCACAGCTCTTTCCAGCACTTTATCCAATAACATTCTTGTTAAAACTCCGTGTACTTGACCACCATGTCTCCTCCTGGCCCTGGTGGTCCTGTTCAACTGTACATTCAGCTCTGAACGTGTCTTTGGCTATTGTGCTCACATCAAAGATACCTGCTTTGCCCCTGTGTGATGCAGGGTTTTATTACTGGGGAGTAATGGGAGCCAGAGAGAGGTCCAGCTGAAGAACTGTGATGCAGACTAGTATCCACCTCCCTTCTGAGGAAGTCATCCATACTTTTGAAGGTGATGGAATTGCCAGATAAAGAGGAAAGTAGTTTCATCTCCTCACAAAACATCCCTACACTGGCATGCAGGGACACACACACACACACACACACACACACACACACACACTTTCTCTATACACATCCTATTATTTTCTCTGTTGGTAAAAATGCCCAGACAAGTCATTTTTGCCCAGCATATCTTTTAAGTAAATGAAATAAGAAAATCCTATTACCCCAAGAAGAGTGGAATAGGAAAATCCAGATTGTCGAGAACTTTAGTTTGCCTAGGGAAAACCACATTATACAGAAACTAATTAAATTTGAATTATATCCAGAAAAAAGGATTTTCAATGTTACTATAAAGAGTCAAAGGACATTCACAATAAAATCTGGTCATCCACAATAATATCAGTGGGGAAAATTTAAAATTACTTTTGCGTGCTGATTTTTTTTTTATTTGTGTATGCTCCAATTTGTTCTTTTCCAAAATGTCTATGAATAAGTATCGCGAAGACTGAGGTTGGGGTGGGTGGGGGCTGTTGTTTCATTCATGAGATGTAAAATGTGAATTACCAGGCACCTGGGCTGCAGTCTAACACAAATACAAGCCAGATAGCTTTGAGTACCTTTGATTTACTTCTGCCCTGTTTACAGTGAGTCTGGAAAATGTGTTTTCCCAATTTACTTTATTATCAGTCTGTCTTTTGGATTTTTTTGTTTTTTTTTTTTTATTTTTTTTGCTCAAAGGTCTGAGAAATAAAAAAAAAAAACAGCAGACATCTTTAAGCATAGCTCTGCCTTGTTCCACGGTGGAGGGGTGCGCAGATGGCACCGGCCAATCTGAAGTCAAGGGAAATCTCAGCAAGCAAACCTACAGCCTCGCCCATTATAATTTAATCGAGCAGCCATGAAAGCATATTTGCTGTTTTAGTTGTTGCCAATCTCAGCTGACAAAACCATCAAATTAAAGCGTGACGTTAATATTTTATCGTGCATTTACTCCACTCTATTTTTGAATGCATTTGCTGTCCTCAGTCCTTTCTGCCGCTAGTTTCTCTTCATCTCCAAGTATTAGATGGGCTGATCCACAAAACATCCTATGTGCATCTTAATGCATAATTAAACACTTAGTTTAATAAGCATTTAAATTCTCCAAAACCTTATCGAGTGATCTGTACTGTGATACACTCTGCACGTTCTTGCAGTGTACATTAGGGCGGCTGGGTGCTGACATTGCTCACTCTACGAATTCAAGGGCATAGCTAATGGAAGCAAGGAGACTGCACTTCCTGAAAGTAGCCTTCTATTATTGTTCCAGACTATTCCGGGGAATTTTGTGGACTGCAAACACATAGTCTCCCTACAGAATAAACCAGTCCATGGGGGCATCTAGTGGGGGCATCCACAAATAAGCCACTGGAAAGGATGGTTTTTTGCAGGAATGTGTTCAGAAGACACCCAAGAGGCTCCTGGGGGGCATAACAGAGGTGGTGTTTTCCACCCGAGCATGGAAAAGCTGATAGAAAAACATTCTTCCCCATAACTGAAACTATTGGAGGAGTAATGTTTTTTAGTCCGTCCCTCGTGAGTCCAAAGTGCAAATTTTCCTTCTGTGTTGGAGCTGCTCTAATGCTAAAGAATATTTACTGGACCATTTCGGAATTCACGCTGAATTTAATTCTAATATCGCGTGTCCGGTATCTGGTGTTATTCTGCTGGACGGGTCCCACAACAGGGCTTTGTGCTCATATAAAGAAGGTGGTCAAAAATGTTACTGTTCTCATGACCTTCTACCAAGTCTTTCATTTAGAGTAACACAAGGGAAAATATTAATTTAACCACTGATCATACACAGATGCTGGCTGCTTGTTGTACCAATGGTTACCGAAAAATAAGCAAAGTGTCTTCAGTCTGCTTCAGTCTGAAAATGACGTTTGGTTTTACGATACAGAAATTATTCGTGGTAAACTTCGCATGCCCCCGTGCAGTATTGCAGTGTTTTCATGCTTGCACAACAGTAAATGTCTAGAATTTGTACAAATTAGACACTGAGTTCTCCAACTCAGAATAGGTAAGGGACAGAGCTGCGGTTTGCATTTTTCCCGTGTCTTGTGGGTTTCCACTTACGTTGTAACTCTAAACCCTCCTGTAGCAGAACAAGGCATTTAGCAGACTGCGGCGTCAATAGCGCAATGAAAGTCAGTTTTTCCGTAAAATCGGATTTTTCAAAACACATCTTAAAATATGTATTCCCTGGCCTTATGAGTCGTAAGACTTTGACATGTCGTCATGCAACATTAATACAGTGCATGCAGCTTTGCAGGTCTCTAGATGATCCTGCCGAGCAGAAGATTGCCCAAGGAATCAATCATTCTTTTCCATGTTTTTAATGCTTCATCTGCAACTCAGAGGATGCTCCACATCTCCTTCTTTTGGAATGCTAATCTATGTTCAGGGTAGACTATCGTTCCAGCCTCAGTCTGTCATCGCCCTCAAACAACAGCAGAGGAATTCCATCACTGAGTTGCTGTAGACTCGTATGGAGAGTTGATTAGATGGTGCAGGGGTGTCATATAGAATTCCAAAACCGAGACTAGACATTATAGCTGTGCGTGGCCAGAACAGGCAGGAAATACGTTGCACAGAAGACATGTAGCAGATGATAATGCAGTCTTGTATTCCCACCAGAGCGTCTGCAGTTGACCTCCTGCTGTCGCCGTTTCCATCTCCTTTTCAGTTTAAGATCACGGGTACCACGGGATAGCTTTCTTGTCAAACACGTGTGCATCACCGGGACTGTGATGTCTCCTTATTCCTTCCTACTTTACTCGCCCAAATGAATAACCGCATCTTATACTGTAAATTGGTAAAGGGTATTGTTGCAGTTAAGTTACACACCGTGCTAACGGCAATACTAAACATGATCGGCCATGTTAGCCGATCAACACAGGTAGCTACACAGGGTT
The DNA here is from genome assembly GCA_900497675.1 of Arapaima gigas. Lineage (NCBI taxonomy): Eukaryota > Metazoa > Chordata > Actinopteri > Osteoglossiformes > Osteoglossidae > Arapaima > Arapaima gigas. The sequence goes on along the minus strand of UFQX01000207.1, from coordinate 528,675 downwards.
TCTGCAATCTGACCAGATCAAGAAACCGTACCTGTTACTGATGGTCCGAGTAGACGAGCTTGACCGTCCTGCTGGGGAGCTTATGTGATCAGAAGTTCCACCGCTAAATAAAGCAGGGTCCAGATGTATTTGTCCAACACATGCTTGACAACATGATGCAAGTGTGATGGACTGTGAACTGGGGTGGGGGTGGCCGGTGTGACACCTGCACAGACCATTCACGCACACCTGTCACCAGGACCTGGGTAATTGGAAGGGAAGGGAAGACATCTCCCAGGGACCTAGTGGGACAATGAGACAGCCAGGCTCCATAACCCTTCCTGCAGGAAAGCAAGAATGTATGAACAACAAACACTGCTGCTGCACGAAGGGAGCAAAGCGTTGACTGAAAGGCACCATTTTCCCGGTTTGAACCGGGGCTTGACATTTCCCTGCACTTTAATCCCACAGGTAGATCACGTCATCTCAGGTTACTGTTATTTTTCCGTTTAGTCTTAAAGCAACCATTCATTCTGCAATCGTGGGTATCGTTCTTACCTTACTATGCCTCCAGGAAGAACACATTTTTCAACATACTATTTTATTCTTTTTTTTACCCTATGCTGCAAATCAGCAGTATCAACCTCATGAAACTCCGTGCAAATGCCTCTGTGGAATATTTGCGACTCCAGGCTGGGCGACTCCAGTTACCTCTTTGGTAACCTAAACTGTTGAAATGCTCACTAAACGTGATAAATATGAAAGGATTGCCTTTATAAAGTGACTGCTAATGGGATAAAGAATGCAACATAAGTGCCTCTAAGCTGTGCCAACAATACATTTGCAAAAACAATTAGTATAAATATGTTGCAAGATGCAGCTCTATTACTTAAGAAGCCTAATAGGATAGTGCTCTCTGTCTGTCTGTTCAGAGTGATTCCATCCTTCTTGTCAACATGTGCGCTTCCCAGCTGCACTTCACAGTTCTGTTCCCAAGAAAACAAGTACATTTTTTAGGAAAAATGACGGAAAATATTTGCAACGGGGGTCATAAAAAAGAATCATTTTTTTTCTTCCAATGGTTCCTTTTGCTGACATTTTTTCATAGTAGCATGAGGAGCGTGAAGATCCCTCTACCCCACTTAGGCTTTATAAAAGATGCATTTCTACCTTTACTGCTCACTGTAGCCCCTCTGTGTTAAGTGCTGTTCAACTGCGTTGAACACTGTACACAGCCTGCTTGACACAGATGCCTGCGTGTAAAAAACAATCACTCTCCATACCATAAATTCTGCAGCATATTCCACAAATATCAGACAATTTATATCTTTCACAAGTTCCAAAAGTGTTCACTTGGGTCTGGAGGAATTTACACCTCGACGGTTGACATCTTTGACACTGTATTATATTTTTCTTCTGTGATTTCCGTGACATACCCGCATCATTTGCGCCTGCATACTAAATCAAATACAGATCTGTAAATCTGCCTTTCAGATTCCCTGTATAAATATTGAAGCATCTTGTAGACCACTTCCACTCCTTTCTTCACCCCCATCTCCGTGACAAGCATCCTCACACACACACACCGCTAATAGTCCACTAATCTGTCCTGCACCGATTCCATGGATATAAAGACTATATATTTAGCGTGTTCAAAATATTATTCAGATAAAGTCTGAAGGCAGAGCTCATAGCCGTGAGGCACCGCATATCACAGCATGTGGGGTTCTATATGTGCTTTTATCTTTTCGCTGCAAAATCCATTCCCCTGTTTGAAATGGTATACCACACAGTGGACTCTTTAATTATAGCAAGCCTTATATTAGGAAGATGGTAAAGTGTAGAAATAGGGAATATTTATATATATTTTTTATACTTCAGCTTTTGCTCAAGTTAGCTGAAAAAAACGTCCAAACTAGATTAGGTTAATGAAACAACCGGTCGGCATAATTGTCTTATATTGTCAGGCTTTATATTTAAGTAGGCCGGGAAAATTCACAGTGTCTTTGCCTTGAGGTCTGAAATAAATTATTTACTAGAAATGTCAAACTTTGTACACCGTTTCACATTTGAGAGGCGTTGCATCCTCCATTTGTTGACCAGGAGGCTCTTCATCAGTGCAGAACATTTCAGAATTATATATCTGCTAACTTAATGCACATTAGGGAAAAAATATATATATATATATATTCATCCTTCTTCATTCAAAGCCAAAAGCTAGTTATCGATGTAAAAACATTATACAGATGATTTATGTCAGCAGAGAGTTCAGAATAGGCTGCCGCTTAAACACTGAGTGGAGACAGGCTGTGGTCTCAGATGTCGTCCTGAATTGCATTCTAAAGTCATTCTAACTTTTGCAAAAAAGTCTTACAGGTTCTATTCCATCCGAATCAGAAATTACAGCAATTGCTCAGGTGGATCAATTGCATCGATGGATTTATTTCCTTCTCTCGCTCAGTCAAGGGAGATAAGAGTGACAGCAAGGCTCTGTGAAACAGGGTTACTCGCTTTCTTTTCTTCCTTCTTCCTTGGATGAGTTGCACTAATGCACAGAAAGCCAGACCAATCTGGGGACCACGTTCACGTCACCGTTCCTCTACGGTCCATTTGCCGGTTCGGCATGACGGAGATTGAAAGCTGGGGAGCCTGAACGTTTCCTCACGGGTTCTCTGAGGCTCGTGGCCACCCAGCATGGTGTGGTATCGCTCCCACTCCTGTCATTTCTCAGCTCACTGGAATCACGAGCAGCCAGAGTGTCGCTTCACTTTGGTGGTCTGTGGGGAGCATGTTAAAATCCGGCAACAGATCAGTCATCTTTCCAGCAACTGGACAAATGAGATTTGTACGGGAAAGTTCATGCAACACGACCCACATGTTAACATTTATGTTTTGTGACCAAGAAAACAAGTAAAGTCAATGAACTAGTTCTCCAGGTTCTTACGTGGCAATAGAGCCCCCAAACCACAATCTCCTCTGTCCTGTTCCACCATGCAGAAAAGGCGAATTTTCTGTCTCCATTCATCTGGAACCATAGTGAATTTTCAGAATTGTGCATCCCTGTCATTTCACACAACAAGGTGTCAGATGTAGCACTCCCAGCCTCTTTACATCTACCTCTTATCAAAGCCTTCTCAACACGCTCATGATGAGCGCCTAACCCACACTAAACCTGAGAACTTTGAGCAGCTTGGATATCTGAGATCACGCTGTCCTAGATGCTCAGAAGTAAATAAGGACTCCATCCAGCCGTTTTGCTTAACTTCTTGGCCTGGTCAGGGTAGCAGGGGTGGGAGGCCTATCCTGGGAATCATTAGGTGGAACACCAGTCCTAAAAAAGCGATTAACAAAGAATTTGAATATGTTCCACAACTATTTACATAACACTAAAATGCAGTTTCCCTCGACGTTTGGCACTGAAACTGTAAGAAAAAAACAAGTCAGCATGTAGATTGCTCTCAGTTTATGGCAAGATTAAAAACTAGCCTTATCTCAGCGACTCCAGACAGAGTCCTTCAAAGAGGGGATTAGAGGGAGCAGAAAGCGAAAACTTTAGCAGAGATGGCGAATGTCATCAGAAAACAGAGGGGGTGAGATGGGGGAGGGCTCACCGGGCGATCGCCGCATTCAGCGCTCGCAGATGGATGTACAGCATCAGCGTGGGAATGAGAGAACATCAAAATGCGGTATAATTACATACCCGCGGTTCACATAACAGCCCCAAAATAGGAAACCGTTTACCAGCCTGCCGTAATGGATGAACAAATTTTAATCTAAAAATGATTTAAAAAAAAACATTTCAGCACTTTGCCTTTTATACGCTTTAAAGGCAAAAGAAAGAATCCTGACGTCAGAAGCAGAGAAACGGTCCCTGCAAAACTAACGCGGCAACTTAATATCGGCTCGACAGCATTTCCGTGAAAAATGTCAGGCTGATATTTGAACATCTTCAATGACAGCCCCGTGCTAGAGAAAGCTGCACGATGCATTCAGACGTCGCAAGTAAACATCGAAGAATTAGACCTTTTATAGGACAACAATATTGCTGTAAACGTGCACAATCTTGGCTGCAAACTTGTGCGAGAAGTTTGGCCCAGAACTGTAACCTTATTACTTGGGTCTCCTAATACAGGCGAATCGCTAAAACTCACTTGTCGCTGTTATTCTATCAACCTCTATACCAAGAAGTGCAGGTTTTTCCGCTACGGCGAAAAGACCAGTTTAGTTTGGAAACACATAAAGAGTTCTCTGCTCATGTATTTTGAAACACTGCATAGTCCCAGGACCACCTAAACCATTACTCCCTACCTCTCACCTATTCCCTGTGTGCTCCTCCGCTCCGCCACGCCACGAGCGTTGCATAAGATGCTCCTCCGAACATCAATTATTCAGCTACTCCGCGGTGTTTTTTCTTTAAGCCCTGTGATAATTTCGCCCCGTTACCAGGACGGCATTATGTCACTCCACTGTCAAAGTGATGAATAGCTATACATTTCCATGCCGCCTCCCAAGGTAGTAATGACTGGTGTCTCTCTCAAAGTGAGGCATTCGTAAACACACACCGAAAAGTGCGAGTCATTAGTCATGTCAGCAGAAATCCTGTACGTCCGCGAGAAATTTTCAACAGTAAATCATTCCACCCAGTCGGAAAATTGTTTGAAACGTCGGATGACTCAACTTTTTGCTGCGTCATCCCGGCTGAAAGTCACGGATGTTTTGGTACCCCTTGCAACAGCACTTTGAAATCTGCCCCTTAATGGGAAGGCCTGAGTCACGCTTGTTTGCGGCGTTGCCGGAACGTCCGTGAAACCGGGTCTGGGGATGACTCGGTCGAACCTCTGTGCCCCTCAAACGCTTGGCACCTTCTCCCCGCCGGACACCCTGGTAACAAAAGAGAATTAACGAAATAATCTTGTTTTGAAAACGGACGGTTTCCACGGGAAACCGCAATCGAAGAGTGGCCAGCTTTCCGAGAGATAAAGCCTCTTGGTGGCAGAATCAATCACGACGGGGAAGCGTACGTGTTCCCGGCCTCTGCAATCCCCGCGCCGGCGTGGATGATCAAACGGGCCGCCGAAACAGAATGAGATGCTCTGGGAATTACTGCTATGATGGTCTTTTATGCAAACCCCCACCCCAGCCTTCCTCCACAGTACTAGACTCGGCCATTTCCGGCTCAAGTATTTCTTACTGAAATAAAGTGTTAGGCATATAAAATATGAATGGCAAAGATGAGGGCGGAGCTGGAGTTTTTTCACGGGGCGCCACAGTGTTGTAACTGTTTTATTTTTCATGGCGCTACGGGAGAGCAGGACAGTCCTTTTTGAAAGGGTAATGTGCAGTAATTCATCTGTGGAGAAGTGTGCGCCCAGGTGGCCCGGGGTGGGTCAGCATCTGCCCACGGCCCTCCCCTGGAGCAGGGCTATTCTTACTCTGGTTCCTATTTAAATGGCAGCCACGACGTCAACTGAGCCCCGTGGCACATTCTGCGTGTTTGCTTTTAATGGCTTGTGGTGTGACTGGGTGCACCATTCTGCACAGTCAGCCTTTACCTCTGTCTCGGAGCTTTTTGAAGAATGGCCTGGCCATGCAGTTCTGACCACTCACAGATTTCCACACTGGGACTAACACACAACATAATGAAGAGCTTCAGTAGAAATTGGACAGGAACTTGTCTGTGCTATTACCTGCACATACGGTCATAACTAAGTAAACTGTTTTACTTTTTTTTTAAACTGATTGTCATATGACGGTGAAGAAAATTCTCCTTCTAAAGCGTAGCTCAGCGAATCCGGGCTTATAGTTATGACAGGCTGGCATTGCTACGCTTGGCTCGACTTTTCTCCTCTCAGTAATTTGTCCTTTTCCACAACAGCCCTCATTTTGCAGGCCATTTGATCTGCAGTTTTGCACGCGGTTGCGTCTGGTACATTGTTCTTTCCAGCCCAAACCTATGCTTGCTGTCACCCTACTGTATGTTCTCTATCCAGCACAGTCCTGCAGCGAGGGAAGCCTTGGGCTGTTTGTGTAAAGGAGCTGGAGAAGCATGCGCTAAGGCCTTTAATGCCAGCCCCAGTCCAGACAGACTCCACGCCAATTGTAACAGGAGACGGACGGTTGTTTGTGGACTTTTCCCTGTTTTGTCAGAGAAAGGTGGCAGAAACCCAAAAGAACGCTTGTCTTCAGGGGGGTACTGTTAAGTTTGCTAAATGTGCTCATTTATTTTTCATGAACTTCTTGCTTTTCCCACAGTAAACACGGCATCAGAAAGACATGTATAACTATCTATAAACTGACGTCTTTTTCCGGGGTGCCAGCAGTCCCTTAAGTTTGTGACTTAATGCAAAGTGTCCAAGAGTTAAGTTAATTCTCTAAGACACGAGAACTGAAATTAGCTCATACTCCCACCACCGGTAATTTTGGCAGTGAAAAAGATTATGTTGTTATCCTTGAAGTGACATGCCCAGTTAGCAGTAATACATCAAGAGAATAGAAGGGGGGCATTAAAAATGGGCAGCGAATTAAAGTTAATGGGAAACTGTGTCATAAATGTAGGGGGCAAGAAAGCCCACCGCAGCAAAGAAGGACTTGTGCATCAATTGATTCATCCCTTATCAATAAACACTTGTTCGGTGCAGGGCCGTGGTGGTCCAGAGAACACTCCGGAAGAGTACGAGGCGTGGCACACGATGTCTGAAACACCAGCTTGTTATAGATCAGTCACACAGACCGTAATGGCAAGGTAGACCCACCGTTTCGGGACGATGGGAGGAAACCCGCAAGAACTCAGGGAGAACGTGCAAACTTCAGACAGATTTTAACTCATAGCCCAGAAAGTGTAAGGCACCAGCACAGCCCACTGCACTGCCTCCGTATGAACAGGTAAACAAATTTTTTTAATGAGTTATTTACTATTAGGAAACAAACACTGGACAAATCCATCAGCCACGTAGCAAACAAAAACAAGCACCTCAGTAAAGAGCCAAGCTTATTACATTCCCTCCCACACCTACCGAGCGGCTCCGGAATACGCAGCTGAGAGTCACCTAGAACTTCACATCTTACTTTCCCCAAATCTGTGCTCAGGTGCTCAGTGAGGTACAAAAACTGTTCAGCTTAAAAATCTCATCAAATCCAGCGTGGGTCACGGGCGGACACTTTTTCCTCCCAGCGATTTCGGAGGGAAACTTTGATGAATTACAGCGTTCTTCTACGGCCCAGCACTTGATAAACCTCTGTATGGCGTGTTATCTGGCCACACTGAGCCCAAATCAATTCAAATGACATTTTTTTTCCACTGAGAGAATGTGCTTTTGTTAAATGACTTCATGAGGAGAAAATAATAAGTGATAGCATTAATTTTCATTGAAACACCAGCTGTTACCAAGATTTATTGCCGTACTTAAATTAAAACACATTTTTCTCAATCACTGAAATGATACCAGGCAGATACTGGTCTGTACAAGTGGGGTTTGCATTTCCTGCTGTTGTAATTAAGGTGTTGGGGGGGGAGAGGGGGTCACACAATCGTACACAAAAATATCTACAAGCTCCTTTGGGAAAACGGGTGCTATCTGATGTGAAGTGACCGAACCGAAGGCCTTAGGTGGCGCATTGTTGAGTAGAAAATCTTTTTTTGTTTTTTTTCCGCAATTTACTCATCTATAAAATCTTTAAACAGCAGGTTCCTCATCTGTGCACCCATGTACAGGTTTTTTTTTTTTTTTATATGAACTCGTGAAGAAATACAGATAAAGAACATATAAATTAAACATGCAGCTATTAATTCTCAAGTGTTCCGTTACTGCAGATCCACTTCAACGGATTATTAAGAAGATCCTTTAAAGTGTGTATCTTTTCCTCACGCGAATTCCAGCCTATTTCAGCCTCATTTTTGACCTTTCTGAGCTTATTCTTTCCCAGTTTTGTGCAATTTATTCAAACCCGAGGTGAAATATTCCAGGGTAAGTTGTTGCTGGTGTGCCGCTCGGTGTCTTTCACCTCATTCCGCTCAAAATGTTTACCTTATTGCCCGTTTTCAGAGCTTTACCACCTTTGCTGATATAATCAAGCTCTCCTAACTAGTATCCAAGCTTGGCAGAGGAACTGTGGTTGTGCTGAGCATTTTATTGAGTCTGGAGAAGGGAGGTGTTGGCCCGCATTGCATCTTGTTCTTTTGCAGGAGCATCTGCTTTTCCGTATTTTTTTCCGTGTGTATCGAGCCACGTTGCATATTTCTGTTTGCCGCGTGCAGTTATCCTGCGATGGCATCGCTAATTGGTCACACGCTGCTACCTCCGTGACGTGATTCGAAAACTCAAAGCGCTCACATGCGCATTAACAGTATTCTTTTCGACATCCGCCTAGTGAGATGTTTCCGAAAAAAAAAAAAAAAAACCCTGATCTACGAACCATCTGTATGATGCAGCGATCCGGTCCAGTTGCAGAAACTCGGTGGCGTTCCACGAAATATGGAGGGAAGCGACCCTGCCAGGCAGTGCAGCGACTGCACAAAAGAAGCATTTGAACGGAGTTAATAAAGGGAAACACGCAAGACTTGCAGTGCAAGGTTTCCGTGCCGCCGCAAACACGGAGCGCAGTTAAACGCGAGGCTGAACTTCGGAACGGTTTTTGCTGGACTCCAGACACGCCGACCGATGTAACACAGGGTAGGCTGACATGTCGAGGACCTAGACCCCCAGGGGGCATGAAGACCAATGTGTGGCCTTTCTGCGCGGAGTCACATGATCGGATTATTTAGATTCCGTTTTGTATACATGCCGTGACAAAAAAAAAAAACACTCAGAAATAGAAAAGCCAAGGTCGGGAATTGTATTAAAATGCAAAATACCGAGCTTCGGTGCAGTTCTGCTTACTTAGCAAAAGGGTATTTATTAGAAGGTACATCACTCAACACACTCTTGTTGCTGTTGACTAAGAATCAGGTCATTTGAAAGAACAAATACCTTGTTTGCCAGCTTTATATGTCATTCGTCTGTCCTGAATTTGGGAAACATTTTGCAAAGCTGCTGAGAGAGAGCAGGCTAACAAGCTCAATATTTCATACAGATGGCTGTAAGCACAATTCAGAACTCGGAGAATGTCAAACGACTAATGGGCCGTTTTTCCCCCGAAACCACGGCAAAACCACAAGTGGCCTCACCTACCTCGGCGGTGCGGAAAGAGCCGCGTATAAAGAGGACAGGAAAGCGGAGAAAGTGCAGGTTGGACGTCACGGTCCTCGGCAGCTGGCCATCAATTATTCAAGCGAGAGGGTCCGTAAATCTCTCCCCGTTTGCACCGCACTTTGCAGCAAATTTACAGTCACAGATGTCCGCTTTGACAACACTACAGTGTGCGCAAACTGCAAGAGAGGTTCCAGCGATGTGTTTGCAGCAACCGTGAATTAAACCCGGCGTGATTTATTACACGGCTCTGAACCACCACGACCCCGAAGCGGACGAGAGGTTTTGATAATGTGTGGATGGACTGACAGATCGGTGCACAGATGAATGATTCATTTATTTCAAATTAGCGAATGAATTACATCAGATTAAAAGCTAGCTGTAACATAAATAACACAACACTGTAAAAAACGTGTCCCGTAGCTTGTTATTGGTGAAAAAAATAAATAAACAAGGGAGCGACTGTGAAAACGCAGTAGTATTTCTTTTTTTTTTTTTTTTTTTAATAGTAAGCGTCTTCCGCCACTGTCACGCTGGTTTTTCAAAAACTTTCATAGCACAGATTCTTACTGATGGCAACATCACTTATGGATTTGTCCACTAACGCTGTGGGACATGCCCCGAAGCAACAGTATCAGAAAGGTCCTCTCAAAGGTACAGCATTAGCATCCCTCTCAGGATGAGGTTCTTTGTTCCTTCTGGTCACAGTTTCACTGTAGCCTTAAGTCTTATTCCACCCTTTCAGTCATCTTATGATCAGCCTTTGCCTTAAACTTTGGCTAATCCTCTAATTTATGTGCATGGGCTACAGCTAAAGCTAACAATGCAATTCTGCATCAGACCCATGACCTCCCTTTAAGCTACGTTGAGGCGCTGTCAGTTTTGCATAAGACGCAAACTGCTATACTGTCAAGCCTGCGACGGTAATTTGAAAACAGTCAGAAACTTCTGACAGTTTGATTGCCTCGACTTTGAAAATCGTCTTCCCTGGGATTCCGTTTATGTTTCAATGAAAGAAGCCGCGGCCACAAGCGAGCTTCGAGATGTTTCTGACGTCTGTCTTTCCAGCTTCTTGTTGTAAAGCTGGGTATGTAGCACTGAGAAGTGCTGCAGTTGGTCCCTGTGAATCCGTAAGTCGCTCTCGGGGGCAACCTGGAGACCTTATTAGAAGCCCTTCATCCCTCCGCTTTCCAGCCGAGGCCATTCTGTCCTGTCGCGGATTTTTTTTCTTGACGTGATCCTTCTGCTCCTCTCATCCAGGAGTTTGGTTTGGGCAGTGCTTCTGAAACCGGCCGCGAAGATCGTGCCCGACAACGAGAAGCGCCTTTTGTTTAAACCGGGGAGTCTTTGCGCTGCACGGGATTATGGAAAAAGTTAGTATTTTTAAATCTTGTCCGCCTGTCACGGCGCGGTCTTGGCGCAGGGGGGGGCAAACGCGAGAGACAGGGCTGTAAGACCGTGGTTAGGCCTCTGGCCCCGGTCGCTGGAAGGCTGTGGCTTCGGGGACAGCCACTTCTCTCCTTACCCACAGCACCACAGGGAAAACACAGCTGTCAGGGTGACCTCCATTTTGGAAGCCGGGCTCCATCAAAGTGCCGTTTACGACGGATTGCAAACACGTGCAAATAAAATACCCGTGTCGACGTCTCGAGCCACCACACGCCGCGTTACCTCCAGAATTAGGCGGCGGGAAAAAAACGTGCGCCTTGTTGCCGTTTGCAGGTAAGGATTGTATCGCAGATCAATGCCGTTACCGAGGTTTAGGCTCATTTTCAGGGCTACTTTTACAGGTGTCAGCTGACAAACAAATAACCAGAGCCGCGCGGTGTGCTCCACGGACCACCTCGGAGACGGAATGAAGTGATGTATTCGCGTCCAGCACCAGGGGTATTGTGTTCACCTAGTGCTTGGCTTATTAGTGTGCCATCATTAAGTGTGAAATTACAGCCTCCCCATTACCACTCAGCCTTGTTCCATTAGATTAAAGACATTTGGATTTCAGCTGAACAAGGTAATAGGATATCGCCAAACTCATGTATTGCCCATTACAAAGCCATTGCTGAGGAAAGCTATCACAGTAATAGACTGCTGAACTGATGCTAATAAAACGAGACAGTGGACAAAGATTAGTGTCGGCGGAGCTTGATGCGTATTACGGTGAAAGTTGTCTTGTTGTTGAGGTGTCCGTTTCAGCGCGATACTTCTCATATTGCCTACGGTCTCGGGGAAGCGGCCTTCGTAAGTTCGCCGCGCTGCACGGCTCGCCGGAAATTTCCACGGAGTCACAACCTTCCACGTTAGACGAGCGGGTAGGTTTGTCCGAAACGCGGCGAGGGGAGGTGCTGATCGATAAGAATGCACGGCGAGGCCCGTGCACGCGTACACGGGTCGAAACGGGCAGAAGACCGGACCTGACCCGCAAGTCTGGGCTGGGCTCAGGTGCAGATCAAACTTGTTCGGAGTTTCTCGTGGAGGAAAAAAAAAAAAAAAAAAAAAGCAATTTATAGTGCTTGTGTTCATACTTTAGACTGGTCTTCCATATCCCGCGTTGTACCGACAGCCAAAACCTTTAAATACGGGAGTCGAATGGAGTTCTCACGGGAGGAGATCTTTTTAGACAGCCTGACCCCTGCCAAGGAACACTGCAGTAAAACATGCTGCAAAAGAAAAAAGTTACCCAGCTGTATAAATCAGTGAAACGCTATAAGTAGCTCAACACTGCGAGCTCCTTTGGGGAAAAAGCATCGGCTCAGTAAATAAATGCAAATTAAAAATAAAACTGAAATTACAAGCCAAACATTGGGCTGATGAACACTAGTAAAACAACATGTACCGATGCTGTCTGTCGTGAAAGAGCTCAAACCTTATGAGAAGGTCATGAAAATTGTGTATGGTACAACATTTAGATAACCCCGCACAACATGTACTTAATGATAATCGTGCCGGTGAAATAATTCCGTCGGTGGGGTTTCTTTTTTTGCTTGAATTAGATATGAGAGGAAGTTCTCCGAGGTTTGAGTTTCAGGATTGCGTTGCAGTCTATTCTCGTCACATTTCTTCTGTTGAAAGTCGTGAAAAGCTAAAGAATCTCTATTGCCGATTTAATGTCAGCTGCTTTTGTGCCTCGCGGAGTAGGAATTCATTTCCACTGCCGTCTGCCACTTCTCTTCCTTGGTGGCGAACAGCACTCATGTTAAATAGCCCTGTATCAGCCTCCTGAATACAAGGAGACTTCAGCATCGCTTTTGCCAGATGTAGAATTGAATAGCATTTCTTAAGCTAAGAACAGAAATGCATGGGGTGAGTGTAAAACATTCGGTTTGAGATTGGGGCAGCTGTTTGGCGACTCCCGTTTATTATTACCTGGTTTCAGCGTATTTTATAAGACCGGAGTCTAGTTTGGTTAACTACTGCTGCGGTACAGCAAGGATTAGGGAGGCATATGCTTCAAGAAATTTAATAGGGTTTTTTTTTTCCGGTTGGCACAGGGGCGGTGTGAGTAACACGGAGGAGACAGATCTCTAGCCTCCAACAGCTGCGTTAAACCTGGTCAGCAAGTAAACTCATCCATCCGTTTTAGCTACCCATTTATCCTGGTCAAGGTCTGGAGCCTATCCCAGAATGACTCACCACACACACAAGCACACACACACACACACACGCACACACACACACACACACACACACACACGCGCGCGCGCACAGGCGCACACACACTATTGGCAATGTAGAGTGACCAATTAATCTGAACCGTGTGTCTTTGGACTGTGGGAGGAAAGCACCCAGAGGAAACCCACACAGACACGAAGAGCACATGGAAACTCCCCCTAAACTAGTTTTTCAAAAAATACCAGGTATTTCCTACTGAGGAGAAGAAACATGAAGACTGGCAATCTATTCATGTTCTATGCTGTATGTCCATGTTATGATCCTCCCTGACTGCAGGTATTTTGTGTGTATTTTCAACTGAAGTGAATCCCGGAATATAAAGCGCATTTCAACGTGTTGCCATAACACTGACAACACGATCGTTCGTATCTGTCTGTCACGTGCAACTTAAAATCCGCCCTTATATATTACCCCTGTGGACGCTGCAGAATGGTCATCACATGGCATTCCAAGCACAGCAGCATTGCACTTCATTCTGTAATGTGTCTCTCTTTCTTACTTCCAGCTCCGGGAGTGTATGACGTTCCTATGCTCCCCTTCCCCTCCAGTGGGTTGTGATTTATTGTGGCAACTGCAAAACACAAAGCAGCAGAATGACTGGAGTACTGAGACTCTCACCTGAAGAGCTCCAGTTACGACATCAGTATAATCATCTTTAAAGAAGTGGCGCTCATTCGTCTCCCGAGGCACAGTTTGAGTCGGCAGGTTTCGGTTTGCAGTCCAGACAGATAGAAGGTGATGTGCATACTGCTCCCACATATTGCTACCTTATTGCTACCGGGGCCGACTTTCCACCCAGCACCGTTGAAATTCTGTTCCCGTCATCGATTATCACCAAGCGAAGGAAAAGGAGGACCAGCCTAGTTAGACAAGTTTGAAACAGTATCTGCTTGTAAAACAGCACAGTCTCTGCAGCTTCCGCCCATAAATCTGTTCAAAGCCAAAATCAAAATGATTTTAAAATCAAAAGCATCACAAATCTGAGCAGAATGTATTTCTTATAACTTGGATTCATGTATTAAAATGATAATCTTGGTAATCGGCGATTCACTCTTGGTAAAGTAAGATGCACGCACGCACGCACGCACACACACACTCATTTCACCCTGAGCCTCGCTTTAACTCAACTACTAAAGAAATGTTTAAAAAAAGGTTTTTGCACTTTTATGAATTTATATTTAGCGGATGCCTATTGCCAAAGCGATTTACCGTGTTGTGTTTGTGCAAATTGACTGGTTGACACAGCATGGTATCTTCGCTGTGTCATTTCAGAGTTAGTACCTTAAGCGAGGGTTCTACGGCAGGAGTGGGATTGGAACTGTGGACCTTCAGCTGGCCGGGCAATGTCCCTTGACACTACGCTGCCTGCTGCCCCTTTAGTTTTTCCCCCTCGCATCATCAATTTTTCAGACCTTATCGTCCATTTCTGTGAGAAAAAATGTGCCCTCGTGGCACTGAAATTAAACGCCGGCACAGTGCGGGTTAGTACGCTTGCAAAAACATGTAACATCGGACCGATACAATTAACATAGCAATCATAAAGTCACAATTGGTAAAAAGATAAGAAGGAATATTAGATCAAGGCATTATTATCCCGGCACCGTCTATGGCCAATTGGTTTTGGCTCCTTGCCTCATGTTGCATTTTGTGTCATCATCCTTTGAGCTGTGTGCTCAACCTCTCATCCTTCATGGTGTTCGCCCGGCTGCTATGACCGCCACGACACTCTATTATCCGTCACGTCAACAGACAACAGGCACTCATCCTGCAGTCCCTCATGTCCTCTTACACCATTTCACCTTGGCATTTGAAGTAAATAACTCAGAAAATACGGGGACCCGTCTATCCGAAATAACAGGAGCTCATTCCGACCGGCGCTGGAGCTGCCCTTGAGATCCTATGCATACAACTTTGCTACCAGGCAAAATTTTCAGTAATTTTGCGCTCCCTCCACCTTTTTCATAGACATTTCCAAGTTCCTATGGCTGAATGGTAGGATGAAGGGTTGAAGCAATGAAGTCTTCTAGTTGTGGCCCTTGATGTTTATATTTCAGGAAAGGGCAGCACACATAGACAGACATTCATGAAGAAGATGTTCCACTGTATAACTCTTTCTGTTTGCTCTGGCAGCTTTGAGCTCCCCGCTTTTTTTCTCCTGCTCTGCCTCTCAGTTGAGTCCAGTGAGAAGCAGCCCTTTTTTTACAGTCTCACTACCTACAAGGCATCATTTAAAATAAACAAACACAGACACTGAACCCCTCTAGCAAGACCCCACTCAACCCCAGCTTGACAGACACCTTGACAGACTTGCCCCGTCTGAGCAGTGCAGCCTGCGGCCCAGACGCAATGGAGGCAGTGGCCTCACCTTCATCCAGCTTCTGTCCCGAGAAGGTCAAAAGAGTCCAATAAATTATGAATAACCCCAGAAATTTGTTTTTTTATTTTTTGGGGTTTTTTTTGAGGGGGGGGGGTGGGTGTAAACGTACTGTGGACCGAAAACATATTTCAGCTTTGCAGAACATCTTTTCCATGTCGGAGATGCAAAGCAGTGACAGATCCTAACTAAACACAGACCCACAAACCAGCTGCTGAAACGCAGCAGCCAAAGGAGATTATGTGATCATTGTCAGGAGAACGATGAATACACTTCAGGCAACACAATACAAAATAATAAAACATTCTCTTATATTTGGGTTGGGAGACAGCGCGAGCTCTGGTGAGAACAAAGGGGAGGAAATATATATCGGCCTGCCCATTTTGTGCATATTAAATTGAAAATCTTGGCAATTTGCATAGGATTTCTTTCCAGCAGAAGTCAGGTTGCATGTGCCCCTGTACGGTTCAAGGACTAGCATGAATTTGAGTGCCAAGCATTGTCTAAATCACCCTTTGTGAGTGTGTGACCTGCGATGCCTTGTTGTTGTTCCAATTGTTGTTCCATCCAAGGTGCCCTGTGCTTCCTGGGACTGACTCCAGATGACTATGGCCCTGCAGTGGGTTAAAAATCTGTGAATATGTATGGATAACAATGAACGATTTTATCCACTCAAAAAAATTAATGCACAGTTGAACTTTAAGGCCACAGTCTCTATTATGTTATCAGGGTAGGATTTTTGATAACAACTACGTTTATTTCAAGGTCCAACACCGGCCTCTTGGATGAAAACTCATTTTCCGCACCACGAGGGTTCAGCCCAAAGCTGGCAGCGGTCACTTGCGTAGGTTTTATTATTATATTCGAGAAGGAGGAGTGAGATGGGTCAGACGCGAGGTCACAAAGAGGGGCAAAGCAACAAACAAAAAGGCAAAGAGCAGATGTCTGAAGTTTCGGAGACGTTTTTCCTGGCGATTTTTCTCAAATTAGCAGACGCCTGTTCGCAGTGAACAGAGTTAAACAGGCAGTTAGGAATGATGAGAAGAAACGGGTGGTTTCACACGTGTCCCCTGTCCTGAATACAGTCACAGTGGAACGTCGATTTGTTCTCCGGATGCGTTCCTGACAGACGGACCACTTCATGAAACAGAGGTCACTAATAAAGCGTATTCCATAAATGTAGGTATGTGGACTGTAACAGGCTACACTGACCTGAGATAGTTCACACACATGCCATCTTCACATATTTACTGTTGTAAATGTCAAACGATAGTAGATGGATTAAATACAGCGTCGTGCCGTATTGAAACGTAAGGTAAATTCATAAATTCAAAGATATGTAATGAAAAATTAAGCAACGCTTGGGACGAAGAAAAAAGTGAAGTATAACCACACCCAGAACAAAGGGCCAGACTGTGAAGCTTCCTCTTCTTCTGATCACGTCTTATATAGACATAGAAGCACAACACAGTACTGTACCACAGTGAAGCTGGAGCTTGAAAACTCTGTGTGGAACCAAATACAAAATAGATTTAGGGATACCTTTAATAATTGCCCAAAAACAATTTATTTTATGGATAACAAATAAAAAATTCCAAGAAAAGTCATACAATATGTACTTATTTTTTAACATTGAATTATTAGGATAAAATACTCACAGGGCTAAAATAAACAGCGCGATAGAAGGTGGAGCGAAGGTAACGTGGAGGAGACAGATCTCTAGCCTCCAATATCAGTAAAATCTGGTCAGCAAGAAAACTAACTCTTCATCCACTACCCACTTATCCCGCTCAGGGTGCGGAGCCTATCCTGTAGGCATTATAGCGTTTGCATTGTATCCCAAATCCTCCCGTAATAAATAAATCTAATCTTGTTCCCGACCCTCAAAGCTACATACATAGCTTTCCACAAATGGATGTTGCATCACTGGCCACAGATGGCCAGAAGCATATTTCTCAACACTGGTGTCTTGTCTCGCTTAAGAAGGATCCTGATGATCTTTCTTATTGTGTTGGTCCGGGGAGAAATGTGAGGTTTGAAAGCAAAGAGCGATTGCAGCCCAAGAGTGTCCCCGCTTCCGCTTTGAAGATTTTATCTCCAGCATTTCCAATTATGAGGGAAACCTCAAAAAAATGATCGCCATCAGTGCACCTGTGTCACGTTTAACACAATTTTAACAACTCAGCCCATGTGATTGGATTTCATGAAGATGTCAGAAGTGGAAAAGCGTTAAGTGAAGCTGGCTGGTTGCAGCCTGGATCCTGACAAGCCTGTGCAGTGTCACAAAAATCACAGGCTTAACATACATAAATCACATGGTTTGATAACTGTAAAAGCTGGGCTGGTATCTGGCCATTCTTTCTATACCAGGATTCATGGCAAATTACCTTCAAGTGACCTTTGAAAATCCTAACGTTGGGGTAGGTGATGTTCCAGCCTTAAAATTAGATACCAGAAAAGGCTATTACAACAACAAGACCTGGCAATAACCTGGAAAGGTTTAGAACCTGAAAGTGATTGTGAAACTAACACCTAAGGATGCACGCAATGTCACCTGAAATTATCTTTCATTTTCATCCCTCAACAGGGTTCAAATCCCATTTGAAAGCGGAGCACAGCAGACAGAGCAAGATCAGTATCTGTAAAAGAGCAGTCCAGCTCTTTTCTCTTAAAAGAAGCCCCCCCCTCCCATACTGTGCTTCGTCTCCCAAAGATTCAGTCAAACTTTTAAGATGATCAAAAATGAGTTCATGTCAATAATCTGAGTTACTAGCGCTGTCATATTTAAAAACTGATAACCAAGGTACCTTCCATTAAACGGTTACCTCCACCCACCATTCAGAAATTTCTGGCGGGTGCATCTTTTGTAAGTCGATCATCAAACCAGAAGCCAACAAGAATGCCGCTGAATGCTTGTCAACCACCATGGTGTACACATTTGTCAATCTGCGTGTGCCGGCGGAAGATGGATGGGGACGGGAGACATTTTGGCATGTTTTGTCACCTGGTGGCCTGCGTGAGGTCCATTCACGCGTCAAAGGACATCCTGCAGCTTTTCATGGCAGTTTCTCTCATAACCACATTCAACCTGATACATTAGGAGACACGGTGGCATTTCTGCAAGGTAAACATTTAAATGAGATGTATTTTGTATCAGCAAACCTTGCAATGAATCAGCATTTATCTCAGCTGGTCTCCCTACCAGGCCATGCAGTCACATGTCCCATATTGTCTCCCATAATGACAGTTATGGATCAGTGTGGTACAGAAAGCCCTACAGTTGCTTCCATGCCACACGCTTCACTGCTGACAGATGCTTTTTAAGCCCTTAGTTGGTGGGCGACCAATAAAGCTCAACTCCAACCTTGCAGTTGGCATTTACTACATTTTCACACACTCTGCGAACTTAGGTCATTTTTTTTACCTGTGAGTCCCTGCTTTGATCAGGCCTTTGCTGTTGCAGAAGACATGTTTATTCTCTTTGGAAAATTTCCTTTTGCCTTTGCAGTGTCAAGGCTTCATTGCCTCACACTGTGTTTGGCGGATATTCCGGTTCTTTCCTCAGCTTTGTGACAGATCTGCCTGTTTTTTGCCACTGCGGTAGGAGAAACTTTAACTAAAAAAACGCTCACATGATGGCATTTCACTGTTCTCCACAGTTTCACTGTCTGCGCTTTCTTTTTCAAGGCAAATATTCCAGAAGTGCAAAAGCAGAAAGGCAGTTCTGTGTTTTTCAAAAACCCATTTGAAAGGCCCAGTTCTGCTGTTTCAATTGGTCCATTTCCAGGGGGCTTCACATATGACATTGAAAACCAGATGAACATCGCTGCCTCAGCTAAGTCTGAGTCACATCTGAAGTAACTTGACACTTGAATCTATTGGCGCATTTCGTTTATTTATTTAGCTGACATCTTTTTACAAAGCTGTTTAGGAGGTTTGCACGCTGAGCTGTTTACCTATTTAAACATCTGGGTAGTTTTTACTGTACCTGCTTAGTGTAATGACTTTCATTATGAGTACAATTCCTAGAAATGCCTCAAATACCACAAAATCGAGTACTGGGCAACTATTTCCGTTATTTCTTGTGAGGTTAATGATGATTTGTTCCGGGTTCAACTGAGAAATTCCAATTACTTGCCGCAAAATATCCCTAACGCTCTAAAACACCTACTTCAGCGTAACAAAGAACATAAATATCAATGACGTACTTAGCAGTTAACAGTGATTAACCAAAATAACCGTTTTTGAAGTTATTAATATGCATTTGTTTATATGCAGTTACGTTTTATTTGCTATCATGCATTACTTATAAATAGTAACAGCAGGAAACATTTAACAGTCAAATTTGTGTACAAAAAAATAAAAAATGAAAAGAATATAAAACAGGAAAGACAGTAAAATGTACCTACTGCAATAAACTGTTACTGGGGGATTTGCTGCCTGAACAGAAGTTGCCGAAATGATGAACAAACTGCGTTTGAACCCGGGCCACATGAGGCAAAGACTGAGAACACAGATGCTGGGAGCAGTGATCCCACCCAGTGTCTCGCTCACATTCGCATCCATTTCCGACACAAGTTGGAAATCAGGAGCTCAGATATTGGGGTGTAGGGGTATCTGCATCTGAATCTCTCCTTCTGTTGTACCTCAGGTTTGAGAAAAGCGTCTTCTAAATAAATAAAAGTAATTGTAAATATAAAAGGAAAAAGTCAGAGGTAAATTGCAGACAGATTGAGTCTGGAGTGTTCCGCCTAAATCGAGCAAGCTTATCGGATATTTCTGAGATCAAAGAACAGAGTCCAAAGGAGTGGAGACCTTATAGTACCTGTCACATGTGGACAACTAACCAAAGCGTAAAGTCGGACAGGTGCACACCTACAAGGGTGAGGGTGGAACCGGCCAGGCTGGAGTGTCAGGCTCTCCGAAGAAGCCAGTCGAGAAAAAAGGAGCGTGTGCCACGTAGTTTGCAAAATGAGAGGAGGTGTGTGTCTGTGTTATACTCCTCCGAGTAGGCTGGGGTGGCTCTCTTCAAGTGGGGGCCAAGAAGTGGGTAACTTGTCACATCTAGAGCAGGAGAAGAAAGCAAACACAGAAAAAGCGTTCCTGTTTAACCCACAGCACCCTGCTAGAAAATATTTGATTGGTTTTATAGGAACTTAGCTAATGAAACCTGGCTAGGATTACAGATGGCTTTGCACAAATTCCACCATTTATCCTCAGATTCAATTTTAAAATTTACTGACTTGCCCAGACCAACACAGCCATGATGTACAGGTGTGACGGCTTAGGCACCAGGTATTAAGCTTTGCAATTAACCTTCCACTTCTGGGTGTCCATTTTGTTAAACTGGCTCTAGAACATTCTAAAGTGTTATCCTCTTTGCTATTAATATATGTATAACAGCTACACGTTTACAGATTAAAGAAAAGGGAGGTAGTGGAGCAATGCGCTTATAGAGTTACTCCTCAGTCAGAAGATTCGCTGCAGTCACACTGTGCAGCACAAGTCAGGTGTAACACACAAAAAGTGAAAAAACTCACCTTCACCTGACCAGACTGTATGGAAAATATCCCTAGAAAAACAATCAATTACCTTAATAAATTATAACCTCAGAGTTTACTGTGATTTGATTTGGACTCCATGGGAACCAAATACAGCCGTGAGTTTCACCACAGGGCTTCTCAGTTTGAGCTTCTAGGGAAACTTTTTTTTTTTACAGAACCATAAGAGATCGTGGTGCTGACTGAGTGATCCATGTTCCCCAACCGGCTGTTTGTCTGCAAGAAAAAAAAACCATAAGAATGTTTATAAGAGAGAGGCAGACAGCCTTACTTTGCTGCAAATGGATCATTAGGGGCCCAACGATGCGGCTTCTCCATCAATAATTGAAAGGGATCTGCACCTCAGTACGCGTATACGTGCACACAAATTATATAAGGCTTCTTTATTCGTGCATGTGTCACACACACACACACGCACGCACGCTCACATGCTCAAAACTTAGTTGCAAACCCCACAAGAAAGTCTGAATTCTCAATCATTTTTGCCACAAATCTGCCTAATCCTTCTTTTTTTAAACTCTTTCAGTTAACATTGTTAAGCACCCCGCCTTGTATTCTAATGCCTTTATTATATAAAGGGAGAGCTGTCTGTTTTCTGCCTAAACAAAGCCAGAATATGTTCTCCATATAAACCCACCGATTCCCACCAGACCCACGTGTGTTTAAAGTAAAGGCGTCTTCAGTTTGCTTCCCAGCCAGGCTAAAGCAGCACATTTGAACTTCTTTAAAAACAGACAAGTTTAAAAATACGACGCATATTAACAGGTTTTGTGAATATTTCCGTGTCGACGCATTTCTAAGCGGCTCCTTTTCCACTTTCTTGTTTCAGTGTTGTTGCCGGGTGCAGCAAATCACCCGCATTGATTTAATGCGCCCTCATGGAGTTTTCGCCGCGTTTCTCTTCAAGTTCTGCTTAACGGTCATTACGGAAAGGTCAGCAGAACGAAACGCATCCTGAGAGCACTACGGATAGAGCGGCGTCCCGGTTCATCTCAGACGCGGCGCTCAAACAGGAGGAGGCCACTTCAGGCCCACGGCTGGCTGCGATAATCAGATTGTAGGGTCAAACCTCCTGCGATTTTTCTTCTACATGCTGAGGACCCGGCAGTGATTACTTCCCACTTCAAAGCCAGCATGTCCCTGCGCCAGGTTTACCACAAGTATCGGATTTTTTTTTAAACCCTCCGCGCGTCCGTAGTTGAAGAAACCGTGCAATTGTTTATGCAGATTGCTCCCTCAGTATCAGCTTTCGCAGCCAGCACGTCGGCTCTTTCCGACGAAGTGTGACGCGAAGAGATCCGCATCAGGCCCCGGTGAGACCAGGTACCCCGAGCGTGAAAATTATTTTACGCCTGTTGGTCTGGAGCATCTTAAATAAATTAATGCAGTTAGTGAAAATTACATAACCCCCGGATTTCATTTAACCCACACAGAACGATTCATTTAGCCAACAAAATTTCCGTCAGCTGTCGTCAAAGTGCATCCAGCACCGCTCAAAGTATCCAGATCTAATTCCGGGTTGGAGGACTGAGCATTACTGAACGCAAGTACTTGAAATTTTTTGTAACAGTGCTGCGGTTTAATCCAGTTACATTTGGCAGGCAATAAGCTTGCGGGGTGATGCATGTGAATTAAATGTGTGTATCCCAGTAACGGAGCACGCTCTCATTTGTTCCGTAATTACGGGAAATCAAACAAAGGGTCTCCGCAGAGAGAGGGGCTGCATTTAAGGCCACCATTATCAGAGTGCCGCTGCTTTGCGAAAACAAATAAGCGGCCCTTTAACCAGCCCGGCCCATTAACAACTTATTGAGCGAAATGAGGAAACACTTCCATTATAATTACCGTGGAGACTCTTGGATACTGTATTGGACGTGAGAAGCTTGGCTCGTAGTCAGCAGAACAGAAACGCATTGTAACTGACAAGGTGTACAAAGGAGCGTGAAGGGTGCCGTTTCGGAGCCTCTGGGGGAGGGGGTGGGGGGGGGGGGGNGGGGGGGGGGGGGGGGGGGGGGGGGGGGGGGGGGGGGGGGGGGGGGGGGGGGGGGGTGGGGGGGGGGGGGGGGGGGGGGGGGGGGGGTTAAAGGAGCCGCAGGAAGGGGCGACGGCGACGCGCGCAGGCCGCAGTCCGCGCAGCCGTTTGCACGACGTCTCCGCAGAGCTGCTCTTTGAAACAAAGGACACAAATGGTTCATTCCGTGGCTGTTAATGATCTTCTACACAATGCAATGAACTTCCGCTAAGGGACCAACTCTTCCTTACTTTCCCCTTCCTAGCGCTTCCTGTCAGCTCTTTCAGGTCTGTAGAAACTTTTCATCCTGCTCTGAGATCAAAGTCTTGGCCGAGCTCTGAAAGATCTCATACTGTAACGTGCGACATTCTCATCATATGTGTTATATTGAAGGGACATTTATAAATGTGCTATAAGATCTCATTATAATATGCTCCGATCCAGGAAGAGCACGGTTGAAAGGCAAAAAAAAAACCTAAGTAATAATGTGTCCAAATGGAATTTGCTGCCACGGCGACTCTGCATTTCACAGCCACGCAGCTGAGGGTCTCTGTGTACAGAGTTTGAACATCTCCTGTGTTTCTAATGGCTTTTCTCTCAGGGTTCCAGTTTCCAACAATGACAGCCAAAAGATACTCCACTCAGGTAAAATATTAACTCTACGTTCTCTCTCCTGTGTGAACTGATGCGCTCGCATCCCCCGACGGACTGCTTTCCATCAGGTGTGTTTCACCTTGTGACTCTTGCCCGCAAGGGACAGACACCGGATCACCTCGGCAGTGACCGATTCGCGGTTCCAGAATAATGGGGCAGGCGATGTCGTTTGGTTGTACTTTTTACGTGGCCATTTATTCTTACCTTGCCTGGCACGCAGGTGGATTAAGTTATTCATAATAGCCATCTGCATTCAACGGCTATATCTCGTGATGGGTGTATCCACAGAAAAATGGCTGATTTACTTGTCATTTTAAAACATACTGCGTACTGCTGAACAGGACAATTTCCTATAATTATTCACTCAATGCCTAAGCCAAGTTTCATTTATGCAGTTACTTTTCTCTTTCACGTAACCATGGCAACACCTTCTAACGTTCTGCTAATCCTTTCTGTGAATATGATAAACACGGGTCCAGTTGTTTGATTTTTGCTATGCATATGTCGCCAAATGTCAGAAAGGACTATGGCCTAAGTACAAAAATTAATATATAGATCCTTGGAAATGTGCAGCATGTGATAAGACCTTTGCAAAAACATGTCCAGTATGGAAAAATGAAAAGGAATGTATAATAACTTGGCAAATGCATCTGAATATTGCCCGGCGCATCTTCCTTATCATGCCTACAAAGACTTTGGTCCAACCAGGAGAAAGACGTTGAATTCTCAAATGAACCCATTACCATTAGAAGTTTTTCTAAAACTAGCATTTTGAGGTTTTAAGCAGCACAAAGGACTGATTTTTCAAGTACAAAAAAATGCATTAAGTCGTTAAATTTTGCATAACCATTTCTAAATACTTATACATTTAAATTTTTATGCTTTAATATCTTTTTTTAGAAAATTCGAAACTCTCACATGCCGAGATCTTCTGCGGACCGTAGCATTTTTAGTTTGTTAAAGGTTTTAATGTGTTCAGAAAAGGCAAGAGTCACTTGTCGGTCTAATAGTAAACCACCAAAATTAATGTTTAGGAATCTGCACTCGGTAGTTTCCACCGCTTTCAATGAGGACCATCTTCTTCAACATCAATCCAGCAAGGATGAAGCTTTGTGGTTGGTAGTGGTGGTGTTACTCGTGCTGTTGATGTTATAAGGTTTGAGTTGCTGTAGTGTTTGACAAGCCCAATCCAGGCTCAGTATCTCTTTCCATCCTCATGCTCCAGTAGCAAGAGTGAATCCAGACAACTGGAGATGAGATGGGGTGCATTGACTGACCAGGGCGCCTGCCACACCTTGCCCCCCCTCAACACGTTCCACAATGTGTCACTGGCTCATGTTTGTGGCTGTTTCACCGTTTTGCCAATCCAGACTTTACACAGATGACCATGTCTGCTCCAAGGTTCCAAGGTACCCTCATCTGGCTTAGCCCGCCAGTTGTGGTGGCTCCATATACAACAGCTTTGTGAAGCGACAGATAGCAGGTGTGTTGACAGGTGAGGTCAATGAGGAAAAACCACATGTAGACATACAACTCAACTGTCTTTCCATCGAAGAGACTGCCCCCTTCTAAGCATTTCAAACAAACACACACCAACGAACAAACAGAGAGTGAGACAGACAGAAAGGTTGAGGTTGTAAACTGAAATTTGGAATGTTTCCATATAGAACACATTTATTTTGACTTTGCTCACAAACAGACACACATGCAATGTTTTTCAGATTTCCGTGAAAAAATATTGAAAAAGGTACATCTGGTTAATAATCGATTATGAGCATCGGTGTGTCTTATTACAGTCCTGCAAAAATATAAACAAATGCCTTCTGGCCATGTTATTTGATGCTAACCTTCTGTAATTTTCTGCTGTGGTAGAATATTTATTAAAATATGGCCTTTCTGCCAGGAGTAGTCTTTCCTGAGGATTTCTACGACACAGACTTAAGCATAAATAAAATCGACCAAGCTGCTAGATTCAGCCATATAGCTCCCCGATGTCCTGACCAATCGGAACTCACAGCTGTGTCCTCAAAATTTATCACACAATAATCTAGCAATTTTCAGGCGACAACAGAGTAAAGAAAAACTTTAATAAAAAAAGTCCCATCATATCTCAATTTCCTAGATTTACTTGTCAGCTTTGGTTGTCTCTATTATGCTTCCGAGAGCCCTCGGAATTGATCGTATTTGGTTGATAAATGTGCTTCAGAATCCAAAAAGCCATTTCTTTAAATCTCGGGTGCAGACAACAGCGGAGGGAAAATAAGATAATCTAATACATAACAGTGGCCCTTCTTTTACCCCGGCAGCGTTACTTCTCAATCTGCAGCGAAACGTGAGCCTTGTTCGTAGCAATACGTACCAAACGTTGAGCTTCCACTTTAATTATTTATTTATTTAAATGTTGTGATTTTTTTTTTTAAATAAGCTTGTAAATTCAGTTTAACCAGCACTCAATTTCACTGTAGAAATGTCTAAATGCATACAGGCACAATACATACATCTTGTAAATGCCCAGTTTTTGATATCTACACTGTTAACATTTAAAAAACAGCGGAAACTGAAAGACCCTCACCCTAAGACTGGAAGACCATGATTTGATTTCTTCAGAAATTTCAGTTCACTTCAACTACTGAGTTAGAGCCAGTAAATGTTTAATAATATAGCTCTACCTTGATTTATTTACCAGTTTCTGTAAAAGTCTTGGATATAGACATAATAAAAAGACTTTACGTTGCAATATTTTTATAGGATTTTTTTATTTTAATATTTTTTATCTCATAGAGCAAAGGACAGTGGAGGGGCTAGAACTGTTGCTTTGCAGTTGAAGGTTCTGGACTGGAATGCTCACTCCCACCGTGGTAGCTTCGAGAAAGAAGAACATCCCCAGAACTGGTGCACAGCAGGCCTGAATTGATGTAAGTGACCCTTTAAGTCATCTTGGACAAGGGCATCAGTGAAATAATAGTTAACAGTGATAACATTGAGCTACATCAAAATTATTTTGAAATGAAAACGAAAGCACTTTGTAACCACAAAATCCTTTTCAAAACCGACTTGTAAGCGATTCTTCCCAAAACACGGGCAAAATTTGTCATCTTGTGTATGATGAACGATTCTCACAAATGCCAGACATGAGCAGTAAACACTGTGGAAGTAAAGTGAATTAAGACCCTGCTACAATTCCTTTCTGTTTGGCTGCATTTTTAACTGACGCCTAACTGCCCGGCAGGTAAACAAAGGTCACGTTTGCGACCCAACAGAGAAATATTACCAGCTCGATAAAATGCAAATGCAGTTACAGCTAAAAAAAACAGGAACGTGGACGTGTCTGAAAAGCCGTAACACGAGGAGCCAGCGTATGCTCTTTATTTGTGCGTCTGTGTGAGCAGCGGTAGTTCTTCCTGAAAAATGTACGGTTTCGAGTGCTGCTCATTGTTTATTTAGGTTACTAGGTGGCACTAGACGTAGAAATGAATGTGGCTACACTGATCGGCCAAGTCATGTATGCAGACACGCACCATTTGAGTTACTAATTGTGTTCGGGTGCTTCGCTGAAAACCAGATGCTTCATCTACATGACACTAATGTAATGGGGAATGAGGATCTCTCCACTCCGTAATTAGACAAGGCAATCAAAATTTAATAATAATTATTTGTTGCTTAGCTGCAGCTTTTATCCAAAACAGTTTACAGAGTTTGGCACAACTAGGTTTTTTACCGGAACAGTTCTGCGTATGTACTTCACCAAAGGGTACAACAGCAGGAGCAGGAAATAGGTTGTGAACCGCCCCAGTCCTTGGTCTTGTGCTGTATGCCACCTTCTGCGCAGTAAGGAAGGCGCTTCAAAGTTATGGTTCTACTAACGTACAGTACTGTGCAAAAGTCTTAGGCGTGCAACTTCGGTGTCTGTTGAGAAGTATAGGTAGATTCTTATCTACCATCAGGGGGGTTTCTGGTTGGTCCCAAATTCATTCTGCAGCCTGAGAATGACCTCAAACACCCAATCTCAGTCATACACAACTATCTTGAGCAAAAACAAGGAATCCTGCAACAGATGGTATGGTCCCCACAGAGCCCTCATCTCAACATGGTCAAGTCAGTCTGGGAGGACATGCAGTGACAGTCAAAGTGTGCAGAAGAACTGTGGCCAGTTCCTCAAAATGTTTGGAAGAACCTATCGACCTCCACCTTAAACTGCATGCAAGTTTGCATAAGAGAATTGATGGTGTTTGAAAGGCAAAGGGTGGTCCCACCAAATATTGATCCAATTGAGGTTTTTTTTTTGTCTACTGCACTTTTTAGAAGGTTTATTGATTAATAAGTATTCATGGCATTATTTCTGGAACCGTCCTCGCTTTATAGCATTTTTCCCACAGGTGCCTAAGATTTTTGCACACTACTGTAAGTTGTAGCATTTTTCATTTAGCTGACACTTTTCTCCAAAATGACTTTCAGTGTTAAATGTCTTATAGTGATCTATGCAATGATTTCTGCTGTTAGGGGTTATTTTTTACTGGAGCTATTCGTGGCTCATAGCCCCCTGCTCAAGGCTACTATAGCAAGAGTTGGGATTTGAACCCAGGTCTTTCAAGTACAACATGGCAGCTGTAACAACTATGTTTTATCACTGTCCCAGGACCTAAAGTGACACCATAGCACAACTGCTGTTTTTTTTTTAATTCATAGTATAAAAATCTACAGCATATCAAGGTTGGTGGACCCATGGAAGAGCATGTTGTCCCTGACTACTGTCCTCTCATAATGCGTCTCTCCAGAAAAACTGCATTAGAGCACCTAGAACTTCTGGCTCGCCTTCCACCTCCACTCATCTCCTTTGGGTTTTGGTTCCAGTTCTTTGCAACCTGGCAGAGATCACATACACACATCCTCTGGAAAGAATGATTGACTTTGCAAACTCAATTGTTGACTCAAAGGATGGTCCAGGAGCAAAGCTACAGCAGATAATTATGGACGGCACGTGCAAACAGAAGCGTGATATTCACCAAATTTGGCTCATTTCCATGCATTTTCTTCTTTTAGGGACCAAAGTAAAAACATGATCCTGAGAAAGTGAATTAACAGTCCAGTCCAAGATCCCATTAAGTTCATCTCAGTAAGCCCAAAGATGCATCTTCTAACATTTCCATTAGATCACTTTCAAAGGCGACTTTTAAACCAATTTATAATAAAAACATTTTAAAAAATAAATCGCAGTAATATGGATCATGTAAATAAAGAGTATTTGCTGAGGTTGGCCTGAGGAAGTAATGGAAAAGCTAAAAAAAAAAAAAAAAAAAAGCTGAGAAAAACTAAAACCACTCGATTTTCCTTTCCATAGCTGAAGCCGTGGTGGTTTCATGACAGCAGCTGAGAGCAGAGGGAGGGTTTGAAGAAAAGGGGTTTGAAAAGCACTTGCTCAACTGAAAGGGCACCAATCTGTCAGGCTTTAGCTTCTCCTCTCTTTCCATAATCAGCCGCTTCCAGCTACGCCTTGGCAGACCTACAAGCTTTTCCAGCCACGTTAATGAGACGTTGTGATACCAAGTCCTACTGCTGGTGGTCCAGATCATTGGCAGGAGGTCGACTGCTCTCTGACAAATGGTCCGATTGCTGGAGCTCATATACATTCATTTGTTTCCCTCTAAAAGACAGTCGTTGGGACAATTTTTTTTCCACGGGAAACAAAATGCCGAAACCCCATAGGGAGAGACGCTTGCAGTCTTTCACTCCATATGGTGTGAAGTTTGAATGAATGCTTTTTAGAGACAATTTCCCATCTCTTTCTTCCAACTATGGGTTCCACTGCGGTGGTCAGCAGATGCCAGGTTTCCACAGACCACGGGCTGCCTGACAGAGCACCTGAGAAATGGTGTATGAAACTGTGTGCCAATGACTGCGGACACATCGGTGGCACCGCAGGAAGTAGAACTTGGACCAGCCGTGAGTCAGAACCAATGCCCGGCAGTTATAAGCCACCAACCCAGGAACCAGAGAGGGAAGCTTTTGTCCAAAAGATTCAAAACAGTGGCATGAAAACCAAAGTCAGCTGCCAGCAAAGAATAAAAAATTACCAGTCATCCTCAGGTACTGGCTGTGTGGGTGGAAACATTTGCCTGTACATGAGTGTTTGGTCTCATATCACTCACGTTTTGTCTCCCATACTAGACTATGGAGCCAGGGCATATGTTCAAGCGTAGCCTTGGGCTTGTGCAG
Organism: Arapaima gigas; assembly: GCA_900497675.1. Classification (NCBI taxonomy): domain Eukaryota; kingdom Metazoa; phylum Chordata; class Actinopteri; order Osteoglossiformes; family Osteoglossidae; genus Arapaima; species Arapaima gigas. The sequence goes on along the minus strand of UFQX01000207.1, from coordinate 499,029 downwards.
CAGATGCTCCAACGTTTCCATAACAACGCAGAGAGGACTAGTGAGGTAAATCCTAAAACCTCCAGCCTTATGATTTTGGTCTGTGTGTGTGTGTGTGTGTGTGTGTGTGTGTGTGTGTAGCTGTCCTGTGGACTGGCATCCCATCTAAGGTGTCTCAGTTAGGCTTGGCTGAGCGCCCCGTTCTTGGGCTAAGTTCTGGACCACTGCGGCCCTGAACTGAGCATGTGGTCGACATCAGAGAGTGTTTCTTAGTTCAGAGACACGTAGTGAAGCTCATTACAGAGCAGCTTTGTTTGTCTAGTGTGTAATCTGTGAGGTGTTTGTCCCAGAATGTGCAGGTGCACCAATCCCCCATAAAATAAATTGCTCTGCTGAAGGAGCCATTTCCATTACTTTAATAAACAAAACTGCAACTGCAGCCTTTTGCGTGTGAACATCTGCGGAGGACACTCCTGACAGATGTGTAGAGGCCCAGGGTAAGTAAAAAAATCAAGCAGTTCATTCGTTGCCCAGCTGTGGACATCCAGGGTGATGCCATCGATGTGCCTCGGGTACGAGGAAACATAGGGGCAGCTCACTGTAAGACTAACCGGGATATAGGTTAGTCTTGTGTTGAAGGTTCGATGTGCGTTTTGCTGATGCTGCTACATCGGGGCAATAAAACTACTTTAATTATTTTTGTCGGGAGATTTAGAGTCATATTGAAAATGGGGAAAATGAAAAATCTGCTGCACTGTGTTCAGACAGAAGCGGTTCTGTATTAACATCATTAAAACTGGGCCACGTTCCTTCAGAGCACCAGTTCATCTTTTAACATTGTGAAAAGGTGAGCTGTTAGGGATCAGAATGCATCGCAGAATTCCTTTTAAAATTGTTGAGGAAAACTTTGTGATGGAACGTCTTTCAGTTAAATTAATTTGTTTTTCTTGGTAATCGAGGAGAATAAGCTTTTGAAAAGTGATGCGTTTCTGATCATATCACATATGTAACCAGAAGGTCAATGCTGGGGGGGAAAAAAAAAACAATTTCAGTAGTTATGTGTAGGCTACTACAGGGCAGCTTTCAACTGTGAGCTTCTTAACTTGGTGAAATAAAACATTCCCTTTGACAAATGTCTCACTGTGATTCCACAGCCTCCAGAAATTGCACCAAAGGAAAGGGTCCCATCGTTCATTTTTGTGAGTGTGGCCTCACTTTCTGAGCTGCTTCCAAACGGTTCAAAAGCTCCTTTGAGATCGACAGCCCAACATGGACAGAATTGAATATGAGATGATTTGCAAAAATGTATAAGTTAATATTAGTGGCAGGAGTATGTAAGCATGTGAACCAGAACTCCTAGCATGGAGTGTGTATAAGGTGTTGTTTTTTTTTTTTAATTTTATGCTGTAGAATAAATTAAATGAAGAAAAAAGCTGAACACAATTAAGTTAAAGTGCAAACTATACGTGAAATTTTGAGGTCCGTCGCCACGACGCCAGGCAAACTGACCAAAAATACGACGGTGTGCCGAGCTGCCCCCAAGAACGACTGAGAACAGCATCACGTTACAACCCAACGTCTGTTTGACAAAGCGTTCGGCGTTCTAAGGCAAATGACAAAGACCTTTATATGAAGTCTCGGGTGAATTGTCCAGCCTTTTCTCCTTCCTTTGTTAACAGTAAATCTAGAAGAGTCCACCACACAGACAGCAAGACTTCCATCACAAGTCAAAATTATTGCTTGTCCTAAAACACTTTCCCCAATTTCTTCCAGCAGCAAGCCCGAAGGCCAGTAAAGCTCGGAATATACTAAAAAAGACACAAGGCAACAGCTTCACTTGTTGTCTGATAAACATAATGTCCATAATGCCAAATATGTGGGAAAAAAAATCTGTCACGTGAGCCATCTGTAACTGGATTATTCACCACCCCAGTGGCAACAACCTAAAAAAACTGGTAACTCAGATCCTCTGCATAATGATAGGCGAGGCAAAAGGAATCATAAAAATATAACATGATAGTGGATATCCAAGATAGTTATGAGATAACTTATTTAGCTTTCTTCTCACAAGCAACAGCTCTTTCCCTATTACTGTGTGGACGTTGCTGGAAAAGTGGTTCTCAAAAGGTATTGCATCTGAGCTCTCACAACATGTTTCAGTAGGTTTATCAATGTATTATCGCTCGGTTTTCACTTACGGGGAGAAATTGTTCTTTAAGAGGATTAGTAATTATTTCGTAATATTGTATATAACCAAGGGCAGAAAAGCTCGAGGCAGATGAGAGAAAGAAATAAATCACAACATGACGAATACTAGACTGCAACAAGACTTTAGCTGACGGATTTCTTTCAGTACCTCCCCCACACACAGTCCTTAGCTGCACGTGTCCAAAAAATGCAGAAGTGCACAGAAATCGGTCAAAAATCCACACCCACTCATTGCTCCGTTTCCTCACGCGGGTCTAGATATGTGCTGTACCGAAGAACACGCAAACAGTAATATATGTACATTCACGTTGGCATGTTCCTTCCCCACTTTCTTGGCACGCATGGGAGCAACTAACATCTTCTGTTTTTTTTTTTTTTTTTTCCACGCAGCACGTATGTTTCTTTGTCTCGTTCACGCATTTACAGCCACTGAAAAAGGTCTGAGAATAGCCCTATAAGTGCCTGTATTTTTTCTCCCTAATAATCGGTTCAGTCTTCATTAAGTCACAAGCAGGTCCGACCACCACTTTCTCACGCCTGCGTCACGCCTGACTCATTAGCCATTCGTTCAAAACCCTGCCGAGTTTTTGCACTTAATCCACGAATAACTGCTAAATGCAGTCCACACGTATGAGGAAGAAACACGAAGTTAATAGCTCGTTCATTTAAATAGGAAGATGGAACTAACAAGAACAGGATGGTTAGACAGAAATTGTAACCTGTGTCCTATTAGACAATCTCCATCAATTTATAAAAGCCACGCAAACAGAATGTTCTCATTTTCATTTGTTATGAAGCTTTTTTAGAGCAACGGCGAGACTACACAGTGTGATGCTGCTGGGAAGCCAAGGCAGTCCATTTGTGTAATTGCTTTGCAATCTTCTTTTTTTGTTGTCGCTGCCGTAGTCGGCATAAAAACATAACCGCGAAAAACTCAAAAAGGTATCACTGGAAACATCTGGAAAGTAACACCTTTGTTATCGAAAGGATCAAAGTCCTTCGCTAGAAGCAGAAATAAAATGTGGCTAAAACATATGATGTGATGGACGATGGAGTTTGGTGGCGACGTAACTTTCACATCCTTCCAGGTTTGCGCCAAATTATTTTCACCCATTCGGTGTAATTTTCTAAGCCCTGTGTACGAGTAACCAAACATAATGTAACTCCACATCTCCGCATTTACAACTCAAACAATGATTCCATGTGTGCAAACTGTGGGTCCTTTCAAATAATATGCAAAAGCAGGTCTGCGACTCGCGAAATTATGATTCCCTCATTTGTGATGTTTAATTCACGATCGCCCTGGGTTCCAAGGAGAAACTCTACACGACTTCAGCCTGTCGATAGCTGAGAAAACAGAAAAAAATTTGCCACGACGGGCTCGCAGCTCGGCGATGGCAGGTTGAAAGTTGGAGTCTGCGTGTTCTTCCCGTGCTGATGTGGGATTTCTCTTAGTGAACCTGTTTCCCCACCAGTTCCAAAAATAACCTTCTAATCAAGAGGCCCTGATTGGAAAAGCATGTAGTGAAATATGTCACTAGAAATAATTATTATCTCTTTGCGCAAACAACCACCTCTGAGTAACACCCATGTGTTGCACTTGTTAAAGTTATTAAAATTCCCTTTTAAGTGAACATTAAAGGCGGGCAAAGTAAAGAGCTAAAGCTTTATGACAGGAAATAAAGACATGAGACACACTTCTAGTAGGAGCCATAGCTGCAGGCGAGATCTTTTTCCTTCTAGTTGTGTCGTTCCCTGGTGTTGGTTTTGGCAGGAAGCACAATGAACCCCATGAACACATGCCAGTCAGAAAGGTTGCTCATTTATACAATTCACGTCCTCCGAAATCGCGGCAGGATTTGCGAAGATTCCAAAGTAGCAGCCAAACAAAGGATGTTGACTCTTCGCCGCGGCGTCTCGCATTTTCAAACGTTTAAGTCGGATTCGGGGACCGGGCCTCTAGAGATACCGACACGACGGGTTCCGTCTTAGCGTGAACCTTAACCGCGTTCTCGTCATTTCTGCAGCGAATGAAAAGGAAAGGAACAGAGGAATCTGTTCTGCGTGCTGGTGTCGCAAAACTTGCGAAATAGATTTTGCACTGACCTCTAACTTACTTTGTACCACTCCACTGAACTAAATACTCCGAGCGCTTTCAGCTGTAGAAATTTCAACTTGTCTATTCTCACTCCCAACCGCCACCCGTCTCTTGTGCTCGGCCGAAGTCAGACCAAGATGAAAGCAGAGAGCAATGACCAGATGTGTAATGACTGGAACTAAAGCCCTGGTCGCTGTCTAGACCAAAATCTTTAGATCTCATTTGCATGTCTTTGCTCTGAGTCCAAACGCAGTCGGACTTGGGGATGGTCGGACGACAATTGGCTTAATGCACATCCGCACGCTCACCCGCAAACAGCGTGAAGGATCGTCTTTTTTTTTTTTTAACCATGTCTGAAAGTGAGGCATTGCACTAAGACGGGGTGCAGGACGGTGTGAGCAAAAACACACTGGCTTCTCGGGTTACCTGGAAATGCTCTGCGGATGAACGTAAATGAATTTAAAATGCATGAGATTTTTTTTTTTCTGTACTTAATAGCAGCTATTAGCGAAAATTGGGAAAACGTCGTCAAATTAATAAACGATTAGAGGTTTGAGGCATTGCTGCACAGCGCCGCGTGACAGCGGGGGCCACTCGGAGAGCGTACGCGGCAAACTGAGCAGAAACGGAGAAATGCGGCGTTCGCATCAATTTGTGTCGTGTGCAAAGCAGTCCAGCCATTTAAAAGTGTGCGAAAGGCCTTCAGGGTTATGATTCTTGGTTCGCTGTGATTCCAAATGATTCATTATTAAGGGTTTTTATGTACGGTCAGCCAATCTGCTGCGTGTGTGTGTGTGTGTGTGTGTGTGTGTGATGTACCCAGGTCACAGTAACCAGTTACACCCAGCAGAACATCAGCAGATACTGTGCTGTTGAGGGTGGACATACATCACTGTCCCAGACGTTTGATTCCTGGTTTGAGGTTCGTACCAGATGACAACCATATGGCAGCCCTGTGATGTCTGTCAAGGTCACCGTTCTCAGAATGACCCTTGTGGGGTCAGACCCACCTATGGTTTCCCACTATGGCCTATAGTTCTAATGACAGGGTACACATGAGGACATAGTAGGCTGGCCTGACTTCACCCCCTTTAGTACAGTGATGCTTGATGTTCCCCATATACACAACGGCAATCTGGTGTTTACACGTTGGGGTTTTCTCGAATGTGAAAGCTTTGGTGGTGGCCAGAGCTTTAGAGCCTTCTACTCCTACTGGATTATACCAGTCTAGGCCAAGTAAGTGAATACTGGAGGGAATCAAGGGGGAAAAACTTTTTTTTAACATCCAGACATCTAGTTTGATGTCAGAAACACCAAGTCGTCGTGATTTAAGATGGAAAACTCTTTTTGGCATTCTTAGCATTTTTTTACCATGTGCATTACTTTTCATGTAGATGTTCTGCACAAATAAGAAAGAATCAGTGTCGCTTACAATTTGCAGAATGTGGTCAAAAGTAGCTAAATGTTTTTTATATAGCTGAAGGAGGCTCACGTTGCACATATTATAATGTTGAATCTCTACTATTGTGGCTGGTTAAATGAACGTGTAGTAAATGATGTTTGGTTTTCATGTCCTCATCCTGACTGTTTCGTGGACACCGGAAGATTGGCACAAGCTAGCATTTCCCCCCTGTCCCCCTGGACACAGAAATAAGACAAGGGTGACTTAGGGCATCTGAGGCAAACCATGAATAAGTAACCCTTTCTTTCAGCATGCCTTTCTCAACCATTTTCCACCCTCGTCCTCCCAGATCTCTGAATGAGCTTTCAGTCTGCAATAAAATACAGTCAACAGCAAGTGACCTTCGTAATATCAGCAGCATAATGGGCTCGTGTCATGTTTTATGCATGGTCTTTGGAATGTTGAGCACTGGCATCCAACAGAGAAGCTATGTCTTACTGTCTGGCACATTTCAGTAGAAGGTGACAAGTTTGACCTGCAGGTCTGGAATCACTAACTGCTCCCATTGGCTTTATTTCCTTAATATGTATGGACATAGTTTGCTTCGTGTGATCTCAGGCCATGACGGTATCCAGTGAGATCCTGGTAAAGCGGGCACACATGCTAAAAGGCAACATTCCATTACCTGTAATTTTCACGTCAAGCTATAAATGTTCAAAGTCTGTTTAACATGTTTAGATGACACGGTTGAGGATAGCGCCATACGCCACTGACCACACAAAAAAAAAGAGACACGTTTATTGCATATACATGTGTTAGTTTTGACCGGCGTGTGATTAGAGGCAGCTGAAGAATTCATAGCTTTGCAGATGTGAAAAGATATCCCAGACACTGGCGGTAAACCACGGGTACCACTGACCACAGGGTGGTATGCCCTCCTGCTATAATGAAAGACTGAAGCACTCACTCCTCTGAAGCCCCAAGGCACGTACGTTTGATGGGAGTGTTTGTTCGGGGTGGCGGGGGCATCTAATTGAAGGCCTCAATTTATGGAGATGGACAAACAGCGTGGTTATCGCCCTAAAAGTCGTACCTTAAAAGAGGCAGCTCGAGAAGACCTGGGTACAACCAGGCGCTCTCTAAGACTAGACTACTGAAGTTGCATACACACAAGTTACACGAATGCAGACAAAATATATGCGCTTCATGAACGGATGTGACTGTAGAGCCCTGCTTTTACATGTACTTTCAGAAATCTGGTTAATGTTCTCAGTAGTATTAGTACCAGTATTTAAAGGTACAGCTGGAATGAATAATATCCCAGCTGTACCAAACGTGTCCAACTATCAAACCGTTTCATGAAACAAAGCGCAAATTTCAGATCTTTTGCCCCAAATAAGGAAATAATAATTAAGTACAAGAACTACAAAAAAAATGTAATTTCTATCTGATATTATAACTGAATCATGTTAGCTGAGGATGCTGATAATTTTCCGAAAAGTTTTTAAAAGTTGATTATTATTCGGAACTAAAGGAGAATCTTCTTTAACTACATTTACTTTGTCTGGAGATGCTCTCCTCTGAAGCAACTTCACCCATTTATGCCGCTCGGCATTTTTTTCCCCATATCAGTTTTGAGTAAGTACCCTGTTTAAGTACTGCAGCAGGAGGCAAGATTCAAGTATGGGTTGTTCAACTACTACCAAGCGTTTCAAGTACTTGCAACCAAGTACAAGTGGTTCTATTGCACTACCTGCTGTCCCTAAAAGAGAAGCTCCCACTCGACCCAATCGTGTTTCCCTGTTTCCTCTTGGTCTCCTAGACATTCACAGTTGTCAGATACGGAGCAAGAAAAATTTGCATTTTGAAACAACAGTGATTTAAATTGGCAGTCTGACAGCTGCTGAAATGTATACCCACCAGCGAGGGGCCGGCCTGCGTGTGTCATTTGTGACAAGTGGAGCACATTGCAAACTTGTTATGCTTAAATGACATCCAGGTACCGTAACGTTCATCATTAGAGTCATTATTTATCATTATTTATATTTTATGTGGTCCTTTGGAGAAAAGTCATTCCATTGTCAGGGGTTACTCTGCAGATGTTCATTTTTGTTCACAAGTTCCATTTTCACAGGGCCGGTCTTCTATGTCATTCAGCGCAGAGGTGCTCGGCAATTTGGCCACGGAGCAGAACCGGGCTGAGAACGTCGCTTTGTCGGAGCACGGAAAGGCAACTTAATAAACATATAAATAAACAGTGTAAATATTTCTTTGGGTAGCGTCGAAAAAGTGCGCGCTATTTGTTTATTTGACGCATAAAATGTAAGACGCATTTGTTGAAAAAGTAAATAAGTTGCGTGTATGTTCAGGTCAGCGCTGCTACTCGATCGGCGGCGTTTCGCATTCATCGGATGCTCGTGAATAATTCCGGTTCGCAGACCGATCTGTGAAAAAAATGTACATCTGTGGTCCGGTCCACAGCAAAAGAAAGGTTAAGAACCACTGACTTAGCACATATTCTTATTCCAGTTGTGTACTAAACACGCCAAAGCTAACCGAGTCGTTCTGTTTTATTGCTAGAGTACCGGTGTACCGAAAACTGTTTGTATACATGTGATACGGAACAAAGTTTTGCTACATGAAAATGTTGAAAATAAGCAAAGTGACCATAAGTAAAGATGTGTGTGAGCAATATAAATGCCCAGAGATAATCACAGAGACAGCGCTGTGGTCACCATCCGCTGCCATGTTTGCAGAAGGTCAAATATGGCACCGTGGCTAAAAATGGCTTTTTCTCTGTACATTTAATTCTTTGATTATCTATTTGAAAAGACTGCGAATAGTAACACAGAGCAGCTGCTTACAAGCCCTTGTGTTTTTACTGAGCTACAGTTCTAACTCCGTGAGCCTAACCTGTAGTTTAAATGTTTTTTGTGAGTCAAGATTGTTTGAATAACTTTTTGAACTGGAACAAGAGTATAAATTGTGGGGTTTGTACATGTACGTGAGCGGTCGTGTTATGCGCGGTCACGGGGGGTCTTTCTCAAACAAGTATTTCCATCCATCCATCCATCCATCCATCTTTGGGTTATGTATCCGGATGTACCTATTGTAGCTGAGAACATTATTTTTCATTTCACATTACACAGCAGTGCACTGAAACTTTTAAGCAGAACTGTGTAAACTGTGGGATTTTGATTGAAAAAACTGAAGGGCAGGACACAGGTGTGTGGTGAATAATGGTGAGTAGGAAATGTCTGACACACTGTGCAATAGAGGCCTTAAGGTCAGGGGTTCTCCAGGGGTGCAGATGGTCATCTGAAGGGCCCCGGTTATTGCCCTCCTTCAGTTAAATTTTCGGGTTTTTTCTTACGAATCTGGACACGAATAATGGGAAGGGATGTTTGGGACCCTGCTGTAAAGGTCTCGCCCTCACTGCTAGCGGATCACTGCGGTATCTGCTGAAAAAGGACAACTGTGGGAACATCTTGTTTGTGGAGTGTCAGCTCTCCAAGTGAAGCTGACATTCATGGCGGTGCACTGATTTCCACCATTCAAGGCTCTGCCCCAAGTTCCTGACTCCACCTGTATGGGACCGGACATCATTTTTCTACCCAATTCCACCAGAGCGCCTCCTGCCCACGATGGCGCATTCATCTAAATGTGCCTTTAAACCGCCACCATTTGACCTTTTTTTCTTTACATAAAAGTATTGTAACAACGGGTGGAGTTGTGGCTCCCATCGTGCTTTCCTTTGCACGCATAGTTAATACGTGTCCAGTCGTGGTAGGAAGTCTAGGGCTGGCAGTGGCCCTGAAGCTGTGTGCTGTGTACAGTAATTCGGAGGGTGGGCTTGCCGTGGAGTTGTGTTTAGCGCTGCAGTCAATCATGGCGCAAAGAATAAAGTTCATGTTCCCACAGCTTTGTCTCCAGAACCCTATATGAGTAACACCACCAATTCCGGTCATTACAGTATTAATATATACTAGATATTGTCAGTAGATCGTCCTGGATCTGTTCTCTACCGTCTCCTTTCACATGCCAGGAGCGAAGTTTTCAACTTTCCAAATTATCTTTGCATGAGTATATATGTTAACAAATGACTGTCTGTGATTTTCCTATGATGGACCGGTCATGCTCCACCCAGGACACCTTTGGCTTCTGGACCACAGTGATCTGGTGTTGGACAAGTTAAAGAGTGAATGTCTCTCACTTTTTCACTTCCACTGCCCCTATAAACCCTCATTCAGTGCTTTGTGACAATTTGTCTGTAAAAATGTTTTGTACTAAAATAGACGTATCGGTTCATCGACCGCAAAGTAAAACTCATCTTTTAGCTTCTTCATTAACAAATTCACTTTATAAACTTGACCAGATTTGACTCCACTTTCTCTCCAGTTTCATCGACATAACAGAAAGGATGGTAGTTAAAAATAAACCTAAAAAGTGTTTTGCCTTTCGCAGTCTGCCTTGCATAACAGAACCGAAAGCATTTATAACGGACAGAAGTGGGTTTTAATAAGACTTCCTTTCACATCATTGTATTTCTCAGAATAGTGGTAAATTTGCAGATGCGCCTTGGCTGAGCAGCTGCGTACCAGAGCTCCAGAACAGCCCACCAGCAACCGGACACCCTTAGATTTTCCGTACTGGAAATCATTTCTTAACAAAAAAACTGACCGCGGCTATAACAGCTTTGCCAGAACTTTGCGAGACAAGCGTTAACAAAGGGGCTGCTGATTTTTGTATTTGCATGTACAAGCTTGAGATCTTTCCACAGAGTTATGTTCTCATACACTGCGGAGGTGGCTGTGTGACAGAACGGCTAACAGTACACAAATCATAAAAATGCAGTTCTATTACTCACGGCTCTGCCATTCCAAACATGACATGAATAACTTACTGCCGGTTGTGAACGTTAAGAGAAATTCTTCCCAGGAGAGACACCAGTTGTGCATTGACTGCCACACATTTACCTGCTTGTTTATTCTTCGGAAACACAAGGGATGGATTTGCCTTGATGCGGACGTCACCTGGAATGACGAAGCAGCGGGGCAAAAACAATAAACACTAATTAATCCCACCGTGGACTGTGGGTACCTGCGTGGCGTCGGTTATCACGATCTAATCGATGGGGGGCCCATCGATTGGCATTTCTCGGTGGAACCGGAGCAGCTTCGTTCGTGAGGATTTGTGCTCATTACCTGACGGCGGAGAACACCTATGTATTTATTAAAGGCATAAAAGCAAACCTGAAAGTGGTGTGCAACTTAGCCTTGAAGACTGACCCTTACAGATACACGTTTCCTGTGTTGAGCGCGTGTGAAATGGGACCCTCAGATACGCACAAATTACGAACTGGAATAAGGAGAAGAAAAAAACATTAATTCAGCGGATACTTTTGTCTGAAAGCGGCTTATAGCCAGTCATTCAACAACTTGCCCGGTAGAGTCATTTTTACTGGACCGGTTTAGTCTACGTTGCCCAGTGGTCCTACAGTAAGGAAGAGGCACTCAAACCAGGTCTAAAGCTATCAGTTCTAACTGTTATGCTACCTGCTACCCCATATTTAATAAATAATATTTATACTTTTTATAAATGTTTATAAAAACATTCAGTTCCACCAGTAAGATCTGTTTTATTGTATTAGCCATCAGTTGTTTGTTTCAAGTAAGCAACAAATAATCCTTTAATTTGTAATCTTAATTTTTAATAGAAATGAGTAACAGTAATTTTATACAAAACTGTACAATTAACATTATATAATTACGTTATAAATTATGTAAAATTTTTACACCGCATTTGTGCACGGGGACAGGTACGGAAATGGTAGGACTGTAAGGCTGACGTTTTGTCTTAAGAACATGACGTTTTTCTAAAGAAAGGAGATACAAAGGTCAAAATAGTAATCATTTGTACTGTTCATATACATACGTAAGAATTATCAGTGAACCACTTTTACCGTTCAGGCAGAGTCCGTGCTCATTTTAGTAGATGCATACGTTGCGCCCGTGCCGCGCTGTGAAGAAGCGCCACGTGTTATTTTGGGCTGCGCAAATGTCACCAAACTGCTGATGGAAAACAGGGACCTATGCAAAGCCTCACTAAGTGCTTTATGAAAGACCTTGGCTGGCCGTTTCCATGTCGCAAATAGAAACCCTGCAATTCCACAGTGAGCGCTGAGGACGTACAGGAGCCTGCGGGTGACAAGCATCAGGCCATATCAAGGGTGGGGACGGCCTCGCCGCAGGAGCGCATTTAGCTTCGTGCAGAGCCGGTGACAAACGGGGTGCCGCCGGGCGATTTCTCCCCTTCGTTGCTCTATCAATGGGTGCTGTACTGAGGTTTTACAGTACGCGTATCGTCGAAGGATAAATTACTAAGCGCGAGAGAGAAAGGCCTTCGTGATCGCTCTTAGCAAAAATCGTGTTCGTCCAACGTGTCGAGGTCTACCGCAGCAAACTCCACCTTTTGGCTGGAAGTTTGCAGTCTATTGCCTTGTTTGCAGTGATGTTCAATTTTATGGGGTGTTCCAACAGTTGCTTAAATAAGACGCATTAATAGAAATAAACCTCGATAAACATATTCTCATTCACCTATGTGATCTGATGAACAACGCCACAAAGAACTGTCAGTGGCAGATTCGATACTGAAACATGTATTTGTTTGACCGTTTTTGTTTTACTGCGGCATTGTACATTTTTTATGGTAGCATATTGCTGCAGAGATGTTGGCCTTGGACCTTAAATCATGCATATTGAGGGTTTCTGTTTGTTGAAAAGCCCTGGCCCTGGTCAATCCATAATTTGGGCTGCGGTACCTGGTAATCCTGGTAATGGGAAAGCAAGGTCCAGGTGTAGCCAGTCCTCCAGTAGACTCAAGACTTTGGGGTGAGAGTTTGGTTTGGTTCGATTTGGTTCTCCTTCCACAGTTGTGCCCTGCTCGGTCATTCACTGAACCTGGCGGGCACCAGTTGGCAGCAGGCGACACACGTATTATATTTTACACATAATGTCAATGCATTAAGCTTTGTAGAAACGTCTTGGACCCTGCGATGGACTGGCATCCCATCCAGGGACGGTTTCACAGCTTAGCGCCCATTCCTTCCGGAATAGGTTCTAGACAGCCGTGGCCCTGCTCAGGATGAGTGGCTCATGAAAATGGATGGATGCATAAATCTTTTGGATTACACGCTCAGATGTGAGGGAAATCTTTCATTTCGCACTTTTTCAGAGGCAAACTGCCAAACATATGAGTTAGCGGGAAACACTCTCTCTTCATAGCCAATATTTGTCTTAAATTTCCCAAATAATCGTCGTCTCTGCTGGAGATAATGGTACAGTGGCTGAGGCCAATTCGATCCGGAACACAGAACGTTTGAAGGAAAACACTTAAGAGATCGTCAACCACGGACGGCGTAGGAGAAACAAAGGGCAAAGCCATTTGCCTAAACACGGAGCCCGACGAGAAATTGGTTGGAAAATTGTACTTTCTATTCGTGGAACTCTGGAACATTTGAACAGCAATATGCAAGCATGTGCCTCGCTACCCCGAAAAAAGGAAACAATTACAAAGCCTCCCGGTTTCACGACCGGCAACAGATTGCTGCATAATAGTGGCTTCTCTGCCATTACCTTTCCGCTGCCACAATTAATCATAGAGAAACAAACTCCCAGATGGACATGAAGTCTGTCAACATTAAAACCTAAATAGCACTTTGCAGTTCTGTAGGTGCACAAATCTTTGGCAAGTGCAGCTGCTCGGTTAGCACCGATGCCCCAACGTTACTAATGTGAACATTAAAACAGCCATTCCAGCCTCGGTCCATCTAAAATATTTGCTGCAATTGTTCACTCGAGCAGTTTTAAGTGTGGCTGGTTAACACCCTCCGTGAAATAACATTGTTCTTTAAAAACATATCAAACAGGTAGTACGGAAGTCCTCCCGCAGCCATTATGGTTACACTAACCGGGTCTGATAGGTTCAGAATTACGTGTTGGAGACGCTGGGCATCTGAGGGCCGGAAAGCCAAAGAAAGACGTGTAAAGGAGCACAAATCAGAGTTCTGTAAGGCCTTGCAGAGTGACTCCAAAGTAAAGGGGTTAACTGTGTTGTCACAGAGGTGTCTACGCAGCCCAGCTCATCTAATTTGTGAGCCATTTTCCGGCGATTGCGACTGACCTGTTCTTGCTCAAGGGCTCTGAGGCACCATTATAACACGCAGTGATTGAGCTGCTGGGGTTACACACATGCGCGCCCGCACACACACACACACACACACACACACACACACACACGTACGCCCCTTCTGTGTTATTCTGCAGCTCGGTCCTCTACAAAGACGCAGATCGGCGAGATAAAAGAGAAACTGGCCAACCTGGATTAAGTGGCCTGTCAGAGCATGACTTTCAGCTGACAGGCAGGAAACATGATAGTCAGGGATGTTTCTTTATGGTCTGCAAAGATCACCTTCGTGGTCCTGACTCAGTTCCAGTATCTTTATGAGCCTTTCCAGTCTAAAAGATTACTATTCACAGTGCGCTACAGTCGTACGTAAAGCAGTCTAGTGGCTTGGGCTGCGGAACTGCACTCAGAAGGTGTGGGTTCAAATCGTGTTCCTGCCTGCTAACCCCGGTCAAGGTACCTACACAGCTGTATAAATGGGTAAATAGTTATAAGCAGCATGCAATCTAGTATTGTAAGTTACTTTCAAATAACAGCTAAATTACAAGGTACATTCATTTTTCAGCAAAACCATGGCTGCACCTTCTTTTCTGATGGTCCTCCATCACTGACTTATACTGTCTATGTCCTTGAAACTTCAAGAGCAGACCAGTCATACAGCACACCCCTTGTAAGCAAACAGTTTCCTAAACATCCTGGGGGGATGTGCTGAATTTATTTGTGTGTGTGTGTGTGTGTGTGTGTGTGTGTGTGTGTGTGTGGATGTGTGAGCAGGTATCACCTTGGGGGCACATGGCTGCATCAGAACACAGGACAGTGGCCTATTTAGACGAAGCACATCTAGAGGTGAAGCATTTGTAGGTCTGCTTGGACACATTCAAGGTTTCTTTCCTTTATATCCTAGTTCTGTGTGTTTCTATACTCCCAGAACTGATATTTTTGTTTGTGTAGATGATTTATAGATGTTGCTAGATGCTGTTTTCAGTCGCAGGACAAAGGGCTTGCTGGGGTGAAACTGTGTTTCTCCAACACAGCTGTCCTTGTCGAGTGGTAGCTTTAACCATCAGCACTGACTCTTTGTGACCTTCTTATATCTTCTGAACACAAGTCAGTTTTAAACATTTCCCTCTTCTAAATTTGACTAAAACTATTTCTTTTCACCATTACAGTTGGATCCAGTAGAGCTTGGATAAAAGGACACTCGATGATCTCAGAAGCTTTAAAACCAGTTGTTGTAAGACATCTACTTTCCTCTCATATTGTATTTTCATTCAAAGACCTTAATGAAATTTGATGAATCAAAAACAGACAGACCAACCGGGGGGCATAAACATGTCGATACGTACTATCGTGAAAGCGCAGGTGAAGATGCTGCCCGGAACACGCACTTCCACCCAGCGCTCTTTCATTACTCCTTTGCACATGTCACAGTGGTGCAACAGCGGGCCATTGCTAACAGCGCCCCCCCCCCACCACCTCCACAAAAACACAGTGACAGGTTTCGCTGGGGGTGAACTGCGAAGCCAGACTACTTCCAGGAAGGATGAGGATATATTACAGCAGATAAACCCCCGGAGCTCCCGCACGCCGCAGGTCCTGATCGGGATGCGGCATGCGCTGCCTGAGCTCCGGATGCAGGAGACGGGCTGCCTGCAGCGCTCGGCGGCTCCTCTTATCTTCCACGTGTTCGGCCCCTTATCGGGTCGCCGCCGGGCACTCTTACATGGAAGACAGCGAACCCGGCCGGACTGCAGGAGAGAGCAGGTGTGTGCTGGCGAGGAGAAGACCGCTGCCTTACCGTGGTTTATATTTGTTAGCGGGGTAACAAGCCACGTTCGTGATGTCTTGGAAAAACTCTGTTACCCCCCTGGGCTTTTGGGTGGGTTGGTGTAAATTAAGGAAGTTTTATTTGCCAACGTAGCAAAGGAGCAATGCGATTAATATGGGCTCTGGATAGTACTTTACAACGTCTTCATCATCCACACTGGCTCTGTGTTTAATGTTCCATTTAGACTCACAGGATCCAGATGACTTGTTTGTGTACAAGTATTTATGGTACAAAAAGCCATCCCTGCAGGTCGTCTTCTTGGAAATAAGGAAGTAGAAGCGTCTGTTTCTCAGGCTCGTTCCCCAAAGTGAGTGTATTTAGTATCTGGGACACAGAGGAAAGGCAAGCTGTGTTCATATAATTCATTTCCACTCGATTTTGCTCATGTATTAGTAAATAGACTGTAATTTCTTGTCTGATGCCTTTGGAGTTTGGAGGTAATTTGCATACCGTACCTGTGGCATTACTAAAATAAGACTTCTCCGGCAAATCCCTTGACTTGTCAACTTGCCGGGTAAATAGGTCTGATGTGCGTGGCCACAGTCTCCATTTAGATGGGACTCCCTGATCTGCCACAGTGAATCGCCTCGGCTCTCCGCGGCAAATCGGAAAGAACGGCGAAACGGCGCGTGAATACCGCTCGCTCTCGCCCGTCGACGTACATAATATCACAGTTTCGTTTACGTGACGTTCAAAGGATTGTGCGCGGGAACCGCCAGCTGGGATTCGCCTTTTTGATTTCCTTCCACGCAAACTTCAAAGCGTGGGACCGAGGCCTTCAAAGCTGCCGAAGGAGCGCACCGCCGTACCGCGGTATTTATTCGCAGCGCCGGGCGAATTTCTTCCAACAAAACAGGCAGCAGCTCGACGCCCTGTTGCTGTTTACGTCTCCGCCGCAGTAAAAGGCTCGCGCCGGTCCGGCGGCGCTCCTCTCCTCCGTCGCCATCCTTCGCTCCAAGTGCTTTGCTGAAATGTGCTTTTAATTGCCTGCTGCTAATGGGCCCTGTTAATGAATTTCTTTAATTCACACATCAATTTGCGGTGACAGCTTCATCACTGTCCGGGAAAAAACAGGCGGGCGCCGTGCGGCAGCGACAAAAATCCAGCAACGCGTTCAAAAGGGAATCCTAAAGACAACGTGAGCGAAGAAGTAAGAGAAGCATCTCCTTTTCCTCCCGAGATGTATCAGAAATACTTTTTCGCGCCTCTCTTTTTTTCAAAACCGGACTCTTTCCGAAAGCGCGAGGACTTAATTGCCAGCTATTACGACCGGCGATAAAATATTAGAAAGATAATTTAATTCGAAAGCATTATTTGTTAACGTAGCATTGTAACGTTTTATTTTAAAAAAACAACAGCATCGAATGACTTTGTGTGATTTGCCTGTCATGGAGTCGTAGGCCGGAAATGAAGCAGCTGGCACAACAGAGGGTCTGTGTGGTGCAGATAATCCTCATTTACACCATGTCTGTGGGTTTCTTGTGCTGTGGAAGGGGGTAAGGGCTTGAAGCCTCAGTTGGAGTGTCCATGGACCCCAGCCACAAGTGTGGGAAACGAGAGCCGCCAGACGGGGGAGGGGGAGACAAATCCACGTGGATCCTGCTCACGGGTAACTTTGGATGCCCCAGTAGGGATTCTGGGGGAAATCAATGACGGGTATATGTTTCACAGCCGGCACAATCCGGCATCACGGGAAAATCCAGCGGCGGAGAGAATAATCAAGGTGAGTGTCGGGCAGTTAATCTGATGGGATCGCATTGGCGAACGGAGGGAACCTATTGACTGGGGAATAGAAGGCGGGACAGTGCGACAGATGAGTTCTGGGGGTTCTGAGTTAAAAGAGAGGATTAGTTCGGATTTTTCACTCATACAAAAGCCTTTGATGTGTGTGGAATTCAATGGCGGTAGATCTGCCCAGAAAAGATTTATATTAAAACGATTTACATTGAGGCTTTCCACAAATTGGGAAAGTAATCCCCTTGACTACTTTTTTCTGAATTCGGCGGGAATCAAAACAGAACCGGGGACACTGAAAATTTAGCAGTTTTTTTTTTTTTTTTTTTGCAAATCCAAAAGTTTTGAAAAAGGGTTTTTTGATAATCCAGCTTGAATATTCAAATTACAGCCTGCAGGTAGATTTTCAATGACATGTATTACAAAAAAAAAACATTATATATTGTATTTGAAAAGAAGGCGGGGGCGTCCCAGTTTATCGCCGCGGCGCATCTTCCACAGGCCGGTCGGGATGCGACTGAGTGTCACATTACAGAGAGAATCTAATGTTCACTTGTCTTGCTGCCACCGTACGCTGACAGACAGGTCACGGCAACCTGTTCCAACCGTGACAGCCAGTTGGCGTCTTGGAGCGAACATCACCATGGCAATGCGGAAGGCCAGATGTCCTTGAAACACCGCAGTGCGGCCGTTTAATCGTGTTTGCTGGCGCAGCCGGCTCTGCGATGTAACCGCCGATAAGGGCGCCTGTTGCCATGTTGGAAATTAGAATTTAAATAGAACGTATGCTCATCCTTTGTGGTAAATAATGGGAAACAAGCGACGAAGATTAAGACTCGGAAGAAAGACACTAAAAGTGTTCTTTTTTCGTGATGAATATGTTAATTGGATTTATTTTTCGGCAGGTGCTCATACTCAAGGCGGCAGCTTAGTCTCTCCACCAGAACTCTCTTGTTAATACAGTTACAGGACCGGGTGTAGACGTGTGGTGTTGTTTTTTCGACGTCCTTTCTGTTTAATTACGGCTTTTTGTCCCAAAACTCAAAAGGTAAACGCCGACGTCTTCTTATCACATGTTTATTAGGCTGTGCAAATTACGCCTGAGTGCAGGGTGCGGAATCCCACTCCCGCCGTGGGTGAAGCCCATCGAAATGCAAAGCTATGTAAATACTGCACTTGAGACGACTGCAATTCACGTGTTTGCCTTACAGCGGGCTGCAGCTCGGTCCTCGTAGCAGGTGAGCTTCATTAATACCTCTCCCTGTGTTCCTCTTCCATAAATTCATGGCATCAAAACCTCTCTGTAATGTCGTCCCCCGCCCGCAAAACTCCAGACCTGTGCAAACCAAGACTGTCCGGTTTGACAGGATCCAGCTGACCTACGAAGGCTGATTTCCCAGCATTCTCGTGGGTGACAGCCACCCGGCTGTGGCGCCACTCTGACTGATGTAACCGCGTAACCGTAACGGCTGCATATGCAGAACATCACGGGAGTCTCCGCCCCTCGAAGGGGTTTGCAGCTGAGATGACAGGGGCACAACGGCTGTCCAGCCACGGGGCACCAGCAATATGATTATTCATATGAATCGCCGGGTATTCGAATATCTGCTGCATTACAGTGGAGACCACCGTTTACCTGCTCTTAACCTTGGTGGCATCATGTTTTTCTACCTGACTGATTGAGGGGTCTGGAAACCGTACCACCCTCAATGGTGTGGGTGTTGAGTGGACTTGACAGTATGTAGTTTGTTGAATATTGCCGATATTTAGCTACTCACTGAGTTTTTTTCACAATATATAATTATTATTATTATTCTCATTATTATTATTATTATTATTATTATTATTATTATTACAATTACAAGAAGAAGAACAGCTTAAAAATAAAAATGTGTCCATAATTTGGAGACTTCTCTCTAAACCAGTCCCTCGCTCAGAATAATGGGCTCCATGTGCTGAAATCATATGTACTGGAATCATGTGATAAAGATACATGATCAAATCTCACAGTTTAGTCAGAGTTCAGCCCACAGATGAGTTCTGCTCTTTCATAGATATTTGTGAAAATGTGTAGTCTTGTGGAGACACAGTGAGAGCAGCAAAGGAAAGGAAACAGTCAGGAAAGGGGTTTTTTATCTTTTTATAAATCGCTGGATTTTGGGTACAATGTCAAGCAATCGCCTTTATTAGAGATGAGCAGAGGTGGGTAAAAAATGTTACGCACAAGGCTACAGCAACACACGTGCAGGAAAGCGGCGACAGACGACACAAGAGGGTAATGGCACCTTCTGACTATTTTGTTGTATCTATCCTGCTGTAACCTCCTGCAGTTTCCTTCAGGATCAATAAAGTTACAGATCTCTGTTGAAAGCGATTGAAACAGTTATTCCTTTTGCATTTTGGAAGGCAGGTGGTTAAAAAACTGTCTCCAGGGAGCTGCAGCAGTCCCCACCCCCCCCGGGGACTTGAGACTGCAGCAGAGTCCATGAGTACCTGTTGCCCCTGTTATTCCAACATCCACTTTGAGCAATAAATCATCCTTTTGAGAAATAACTGACAAGGTTTTAAAGGTTCTATTACCCTGCAGCTGATTTCTGATATATAGGCACTGATGGAAATCTTTCCCTAATAATCGTTTCAAAGATGACCTAGGAATGAAAAGCCACTCGTGTGCCTCAAATGCTGCTCATCTGGCTTTCAGAAGCCGCCGGGGGGTAACTTTCGCAGCGTTTGGCCGAATGTGCTGAGGTCCTGCAGAATCTGCTCTTCTGGGAAACCCTGCGATGGCCCTGTCTGCAAATCCCCGGGTGCTCCTGAATAGGCCAGTGCAGTAAAAAGAAATGCAGGGCTGCTGCAGGTTTTCCAAAAAAAAACTGCAAACCTTGGCATTTTTAATGTCATTTAGGACTGGGGAGTGAAATATGGAGCTGGTAAAGCACGACAGGTCACACGCTGACACCTTCACGTGTCCTCCTGGGCCAGCTGTAGAGGTGCGGATCGTTCCGGACCTGCCCAGGAGGCTGGCTTGTCTTAATCCAGTGTCTCTGAAGGAGGCCAGAGTGGCTTTGTGAACTCGGTGCCGCAGTAATTGGATTAATCTCTTTGGATTAATGCACTCTTCAAATTTCAGGGAGCATTAAGAGCCACAGAAAGGCAGCTGCCTGGTAACTCCCTGACATTTCCTGACCATAAATTTGCCTGGCAGCATCCATTTGTCAGTGTTCAGTCATCGCCCGGCTGCTCATTAAGGCGGTGGGCAAATGCCTTCCAGCGAGCCATCGCGGTCCTGACTATTAATCACAACAAGGGCGCTAGGCAACGGGAGGCACCGCCACACTTTCGGCTGCCATTTTCGCCATTAATTAACACTGTTTATTTCCACAAGCGTCTGGGAGCCCAGGGCTCCGACGCAGAAAATATTGACCAAGCCTTTGGAGCACACAGACCACTTGGGTTCAAAGGTTGTTCCATATGTCGGGGAGGTTGTTCTTATAGCTACAGTACTTTGCAAAAGTCTTGGGCGTGCAACTTCGGTGTGTGTTGAGAAGTATAGCTAGATTCTTATCTACCATCAGGGGGGTTTCTGGTTGGTCCAAAATCCATTCTGCAGCCTGGGAATGACCTCAAACACCCAATCTCAGTCATACACAACTATGTTGGGCAAAAAGAAGGAATCCTGCAACAGATGGTATGGTCCCCACAGAGCCCTCATCTCAACATGATCAAGTCAGTCTGGGAGGACATGGAGAGACAGTCAAAGTCTGCAGAAGAACTGTGGCCGGTTCCTCAAAATGTTTGGAAGAACCTACCAACCTCCACCTTAAACTGCATGCAAGTTTGCATAAGAGAATTGATGCTGTTTTAAAGGCAAAGGGTACCTCAGCAGATATCTAACCCTAACCCTGGCTTACGGTTGTTATCTGCGACAACTAAGTATCAAGGCAAGGTCTCCTAAGGCCTTGTTTTTACTTAAGTCATCAGTAAAAGTGTGGCACCAGCTTTAAAAAAAGTGCGTTCATTAATAAGGAGAAAACAAGAAGAAAAAGGCAAAAATGAACATGGACGGACAAAGAAAACAAGAGCGTGAAAAGGAGGAGGACCTGGTGGGCTGTAGAGACGCAGGGAGGCAACTACACAAACACCAGACGTGTGGAATGCCAGTGGGTTGCGTGTTAATTTTTACTTTCTCGGGCGAGCACAGGCTTCTCCTCCCTTTCCTTCGCCACAGTGCATCTCGCAGTAGATTCACGTTTTCCGCTCGCTGCCGCCGATTCCTGCCGACCACCGTGTACAATTCAACCCGTGTTTTCAAATGGCTTTATTCTTTTCTGATTACTTTAATTTCATGCAGATATATGGAAATCAGTGGAAGGAAATATGCAGATTTATAGCCCTCAAAGCATCTATTCACATGACCTTGATGTGTCATTGGACCTGTCGTTTCTCTGATCCCTATCTGAGAGCAAGAACAACCCATTGTTTCGCTGCTGTGGACCATCTGCATGAAGATGGGGTCTGATGACCTTAATGGAACTGGAACAAAGCTTCCCCTCCAGTATTGTATTTTGCTTAGCATGTCGCTTGTTGTTTCAAGAGCTCTTGGGGGTACAAGGGTCAGATACAACTTGAGGCACTTGGGTCACCCCCTTTGTCTTCCTCCTTGATGTGTTATTAAGTATATAACTATAATTCAATGTAAAGAAATTGAAAACGCGGCAAACCTTTACTTTAATGATTACCCCACATAAGCACCTCTGATTTATTTATTTTTAATATTTACCTTATTAAGACAACTCCTGCCCTGGCCCAGTGTTTCCACTTTTCCAGCCTATTGGAATTCTTCGAAGTGGCACCTGTGGCCTCCGCTCACTCCACTCAGTGTCAACATTATCTCAGAAAAATCCGGCACCTTCCATCCATTTCTTCCCATCTGACAGCCCCCCTCCCATCCACCCACCTGGAGCCCAGGTTTAGGAGGGGAATAATAAACACCTGAATGAATAGCTGGTGTGGGTACAGCGTCAGTGCATCCATCCGCTGTCGAAGCTGTGGTTCAGCTTCACAGTCCGGCTCCCCGGGGACTGCTCTCCATGTGGCAGGACCTGCTCGTGACTCTCTGTCTTCCTAAATGTCAGCTCCGCTAGTTGGTATGGCAAAGCAACCTCCGCCTGGTCTGCATAGCACTCCAGCCCCTCTCGCCGCACCCCGACCTCCTGCTCGTGAGCCCGCGTTTGCTGTTTGCGATTCTGGTGTCACGGCATAAACGGATAAAGCGACCGCTGAGGAAACTGGCTACAGGTTGTGGATGGTAAATGGAATTTCATATGCAAACGTGCTGTCATCATTAAACACAAACATAACAAAGATGCGGAGATGAATGGTATTTAAATATACCAGATAAGTACTGAAAACAACAGCTCTGCCCCTTCTTCCCATGGGGATCAGACTGTAATGATAAGACAAAATTTAAAAACCTTCATAAATCTGTGTCATTATGACATCAGCAAGAATGATGCAAGCTTGAAGAAATCGAGTTATTCCAAATATGTGACCCTGCATCTAGACAAAAACAAATTAAAGGAGGTTTCGAGAAGCTTAACCATAAAAAATGACGTAACTGAAAGTTCACAGTGCTCCGAGAGTTATTTGAAAGCATTAGTTTTGGGGGTTAGTCACCCGAACACTTGCCGCTGACGGATTGTCATGACAACCGAAAGTTTGACATTGCTTTAAACTGGGAAAATAAAAAAGAAAAGAAACTTGGAAATATTGTGCAACTGCCCTCAGATCTGATGTAAAATGGTCCTGCACTGTAAAACAGCACTGAAAATGAAAGGCTTACTGTACTGACTGGCAGGAAGAAGAAAATCACAGCCTTCTGAACCTGAGAAGCATCAGCTGAAGCTCCATATTGATGCTGACAGTTTAGCCTTGTGTAAAATATTTCCTACAAAGGGGAGCTGACATTAAGAGGGCAACGAGGAACGTTCTGGAGAACAAACGCACGTAACAGGCAAAGGAAACTGGCAGCATTGTAATTATTCCATTGTGTCACAAATGAGGCGCAATGTTTGGTCATCTCTACAAATACGCTGTCTTATCCACAGTTATCGGCGCGAAACAAACGCATTCTATTTCTGGCAGAAAGACGCGCAGTGATTGCGGGGCTTCCGAATCAGAACAGCTGGACGGAATTATGTCAGAATATTATTAAAATATGAGTAATTACCAATTTAGTCGTTATTGTAAATATTTAATGAGTTGTTGGGCTCACTTGCATTTATTCCGCATGCAGTATTAATGTGAATTCACAGCTGGTGGTGAGGAAGAAACCGGGTGTACAGGGGTGACATCCATTTGGGCCGCCTGCAGAATGGGGCGTGGGGCCTGGGGGGAGCTGACTGACAGGCTGTGTTTACCGATGAGCCGGGAGCTGCAGCTCTGCACACACACCTGTTCCATTGGAGATACAAGTGGAAATATTCTTTAAAATACAATCTGGTATGTGCCGGTGGTCAGACAGTAGGTGAGGAACATTGCGCGTGTTTAAGAACCGAACTTGAATTTTCGTTTATTTTCAGTCCTGCTAAATTAATTTTAACGTCAACGTAAACAATGCTGTTAATGGGAAAATAAATGCAAAATATAAAAATGTTAAAGTTTTACTAAGTGCTTTAATTGATTATAGCTATAGCAAAGGTTTTTACAGAACTTAGTCCAAAAATAAACTGAAGGAAATCTGTGCTATATGGTTTGTATTGACATCAAACCACCAGGTTCAGGAGCAGCAGAACCACAACCACTGTCCTCATGACCACTGACTGTTTGCACGTCTATATTTATCTTACATTTGTATATTTTATAAAAAATATTATTAAAAAAATTATTTTTGGGGGGTTATAAATTATAGGTTATAGGGTTATAGGTTAGGGTACATAAAATTTTATGTGTTTTTAATCACATGTTGCACTAACCTTAAATATATATTTATGATTTATATTTTTGTATGGTTTCATATTTTTAATCCTAACCATAATTATTTATTTCTATATTTTTTTATTGCTCAAATGTAACTTCATTTCGTCCTCTTTCGCATACCTGCTGTATAAGAGTGTTCGACAATAAGTGATTCTTGATTCTCGATCCCTATATTGGTTATAACTTTACGGTAACATCGACTTCGACGTTACGATGAAATCGAATTACGAACAGGCTGCCAGCCCTGGTTAAAAACTCCCCAGCTCACAACTGCAGTTTTTGGAAACAGACGGTACTGAGGTAAACTATCCTGCCTGGCGTTTAGCATTTGTATGAAGTGTGTGGACAGAAGCGCTCGGCACAACAGCACGTCACCCCCTCCAACGCCGTGAGCCCTGCGGAGCCTCTTCTGTCGCGTGTGAAGGGCAGGGAAAGCGGTTCGCTCCGTCGCCCGCCTGCCGGCCCTTTGAGCAGGACGTCTGCAGGGCTCCGCATGGGGTCACAGGCCTGTCTGGGCCTAATGAGGCTTCACAGTAACATCGGTGCGAGTTGCGTGCTAATTCCTCCTTCCCTGTCCAACAAGACGCCTTTTGTGGTCTTCTTATTCTTATTCTTATTTGTATCGCCTCCCCTCTGCCACGGAGGTGGATTCATTTCACGGAGAAATTCTGTTGCTTTCAGAAGATCCCCTCTCATGTGCTCTCTCCTCAGCATCACGGGAAAGTCATACGCTGCAAATGAATGTTGTATTCATTTATACTGTAATATAGCGCTGGGAATAATTGCTGTTTGGGTCTTCAGTGCCCTTCTTCTTGTCGATGAAAACTTTTGCTTAAGGGAACGAGATTTTATTAACAGCTGGGTAACCCCAGTGTGCGGCAGAAATAAAACCCACTCTGTTATTCACTTTGTACCTGGGTGGGTGAATGTGGAGGCTGTCCGCAGGCTTTAACCAATTAAAACACCATTTTCGGGGAAATTTGCTGTTCATTTCTGACTCTGGGCTTCAAAAATGTGACCCAGGATCCATTGCAGGTCAAAGGTTATGAATGTAGGAGAAGTTTGTGCAAAAATGATCTAAGACGGTCCTGTTTAAGTGTGGGAGAGCATGTGGAGTGTCCTGCTTCACCATCCATTTCCGCAGTATGTCAGCAAAACAAGCAATGAATATGATTAGTTTATAAATGAATTTAAAAGTTGTTGTTAATGGCAGGATGGGAAAGACCTGCATTGCAGCCTTGCTGTTGGCTCATCACACCCACTGCATTGTCTCAATTCCAGTGACCAGGTTTGTTAGTTGCTCCATTTAAAAGTGATCGATTCAGGCAAGATTGAGCATTTAAATCACCTTTGTCTGGAAAAATCCCCCCATTTGCTGAAAAGTAAATCAATCTGACAGCCTCGGTCGGCATTTTAAAGGAGATCTCAGTCACAGTAAATATCTTTCTGCTACTCAGCCACGAGGAAGATCTCTCTTTGCTTTGACGTTCAGATATCATTTATTTCTGTGGGAAAATAGAGTGTATTTCTGGGGTCATATTTACAGAAGAATCTGCGCATTTGAGCTGTGATTTTCTGCATCCCTGTTTGTTTGTTTGTTTGAATAGATAAAGAAACGAAAAAGACAAGTTTCACGCCGGAAGACAAGCAGCAGGAAGTCGCAGCTGAAAGGATGCAAAAGATCTGAAAAACAAGCGCTTGTTACTTCTGGAAAACTCAGAGGGGTAAATTTTCATGGGCAGCGTCTGCTTCAGCACAGTCGGTGCTGCTGGTCGGTCTCAGAAGAGCAGCGGCCTGTCACAGTCGCAGACCAGGAGCCCAGAGACCACCACACCTCTCTGCAGTAGTGGGGGAACCTGTTCTCAGACTATAATGTCCCACAGGCAATATCAGCTACTGCTGACAATGCATCACTCCCCAGAGAATCGCACATATTTCTAAATCATTTGCATAAAACTGTCATTTTCTCAGTTTCTGACAAGGTCGTAGGCTCAAGGGTTCATCAGAATGTCCAGCCCAAATTCAGAAAAGTCTGATGTTTTGTCCTTTTTTCAAAATGATGTTTTTATTTCCTCACAGCCTACCTCCTAACCTCAACCCTCCAGAGTCGCTTTGCAGCTACCGAGCATGCTTTTCTCCTGCACGTACGACTTGATGTTAATATTCTGTCTTCATATGTTTTTAATAAAAATCTGAATCATATTTTCCAATGCCCAATGGTGACATGCATGTATAAAAATAAAAAAGAGCAATAATTTTAATAGCTAAGAAAAATATTCCAGTGCTGCCTCTTAGTTGGTCTGAGTAAAATATTGCTTCTGATATCTGTTGCTTATATTTATTTATTTCCATGTTGAGCATAATATCAGCATCAGAGTAATAACGGTACGTCGCTGCTCCCATAATGTTGAAAACAGTGAGTGAGAGCACAATGCGCTTCCATCAGAATGGTAATCTTCACCCTGGAGAACAACAGCGTATTATTCTAACAAAGTGCTGTGTGTGAGAATGCATTGTTCTGTTTGGCGTCCCTCTATCAGCAAGCTGGAAATGGCACCGCAGAGTAATACGCTGTGCGAGTACCATAAAAAGACCCATATCCCCATCTGTGAAGTCAGGCAACACAGAAGGAATCCAATATATGTCTACAGCAACTTGAAAAAAATGCATTCTAACGCTTTGACCATCTGTTTGAAATATATAAATATTGTGCATTTCACAAGCAAAGAGATATTTTGTCAGGCGTGAAGCTGGCGCAGCCTTACAAATGTCCCTGAGAACAACACTGACGTGGCCATTTACTTTTCGGAGAATGAGAATATTCATAACTGATATTAAAAAAAGGCATCAGACATTTATATATTTAGCAAATAGATGTGCAGGGCTCTGGCTAAGCTGTTCAGCACACTGTAGATATGACCTGAGGCTGTCGGTCCTAAACGCGTGTCCATCAACCAACCAGCAGATGTAAGATTTGCTGAACGGGGGGATTTATGCAAAATATGGTAATGCGCTAACTGTGTACAACTTAGTGAGTCTTCTCTGCGACAGCTTGCCAGCACTGTGGATGACCATAAACATATAGAAAGTTCAGGCATAAACCAATTGGTTGCTTCAGGTCTGATGAAGCTTCTTCGACCACCTGAGACCCCAGTAAAGAAATGTGTATTCCGATTTTGTCCAACCCCGATCCAAAAACACGAGGTACTATTTAAAAATGTGACTTGTAAGGTTTATAGGGGTCAACACTGCCGCATGTGCAGTCTGGTCTGGGGGATACCATTAAAACAAGTGAACTAACGGACAGAAATTAACATAGAATGATAAAGAAGATGTGCTTGTAATGCAGAAGAGATGTTTCGGAACAGTCCCAACTGTAACTGCAGCGGGAAAAGACAACAGCCACCAGGACATGTGTGGATGCTGACACCGAGGAGGTCTTCTTCCACCCCTGGATCCCCATTTTTCACCTTAGGAAGTCCCAAATTGCCAGAGGATAAGCCATTCACTAGCAACACCTGTAGCAATATGATGTTCATCTAGAATATTCACCTACAATATTATTCTATTGTAAAATAAAAAAAACAATTAAGTTGGCTTCCTCTTCTGGCGTTGATAAATTTCCAGCCAAGTGTGTCGTTGTATTTCACAGGACTGTGGAGCGCTGCATTTTGTTTTTAATGTGGTGAAAGGGCAAAGATGAAAATATATTCCCTTATCTGCAGAGATCCCCTCAAAGCTTTAGAGGACTTTTTGATATTGTCGATTTGATCAGCGTGGCGGGGAACAACAGGCTGCAAACACCTTCTGTTAATCTTGCTAATGGGAGTTACTTAAAGCATTTCTTAAGAATTAAAGTGTTTTTTTTTTCCTTTATCAAGTTTATTCCCCGTGGCTTATCCTGTTTCTCATCCTAATTTTTGCCAAAGAAGGCAAGTCCCACATAATTTCTGAACTCCACGGAAACTTTCCAAAGTCTCATAAATCACACCCTAGTTTGCATGAGCTCGCCTTACATTTTGCAGCCTCATAGCCAAATCGCCCGCCATTACGTATACATTAAGGTCATTTATCTTCGGCTTATAGTGAACGCAAAGTAAGCAAAAAAAAAAAACGTATTCACTGCTCTCTGGAATATAGTGCGTGCAGATACAATTTTGGAACCTCTAGACACCATTCTGAATTGTTTTTAGAACACAGAGTCCATTTTGCACCATTTAAATATTTACACATCATCTTGTATGATATTTCCTAAATTAACGTGCTGGAACCTGTTGATCTGTGCCATTTCCAAAGGGATACGGTAAAGGGTATGGAAGGGATTGAAAATCAGTGAGAATCACTCATGTTTAAGCCATTGCAGAATTTACAGATTAATACCAATATTCAGTAACTCTTCCTCTTTGGCACGTAAAGTGATTCCTAAAGAAGGACATGTGTGGGTTTCATCCTTATTGCAGTTTGAATTCTCGCTGAACTCCATGAAACAATTTTCCACAAAATTCCACAAATGATATTAATAAATGCCAGGCTGGTACAGCAGCTGGACGGAATATACTCCTCTCTCCCTTACAACGTTTGCATAAACATGTCAGATCAGGTCAAATGCAAAACATTTATCCATTCGTCCTAAGAAAGTGTTAGCCATTAACTATAACCATACCTTAATTCCTACCATCAGTTGAAAGATTTTAGTTTTTGCCGCCAAACAGATAAACTGTTCACACTGCTTCAGATCATGATGAATTTCCAGCTGGGAAAAAGTGCGCTCTGGTTACTGTCTGGAAATGCAGTGTCTCAGTTCTGGGAAAGATGACCAGTGACTTTGGTCACAGTTTAACTGCCCAATAAATAATTGAGGATGGTGACTTACCTTTTATGGGTTTTGAACCATCCATGTTTCATTTAAACACCGAATATTAATGTATCCATCCATCCATCCATCCATCCATCCATCCATTATCTTTAACTGCTTACCATGAGGAGGGTCACGGCGATCCAAAGCCTATCCAAGAAGCAGAGGGCGCCAGGCTACAAAACTGCCCCTAGATGGAACTCCAGTCCATCACAGATCACTGGATGTGTTCATTAAAAATTTTCCTCTTAAAATGTATGTCCTTCAGTTCTGATATTCTGGTCTGCAAGTGCTATCGTACCTCATTTTCCATGTGGATGGTTTTGTTCGCTTTTTAAGTTCGGCGTGGAAAACAACGCCCAGCCCAGAATCGACATGCAGTGTGTGCACGTTCACAGGCGGCATACACACAGAGACCACCTTCCTGCATCCAACACACACTCCAGGGGTTAAGAGACAGGAGTCACATCGGTCTAAACAGCAATGATCGGTGCTATTCCCATTTGGAAAAGTGCAAAGTCATAAAAGTGTGTGAATCATGCTTGTAATATACTCTGCCTTAAATGTCCTTTTCACCCCCTTCAGATGAGTGCTGTGCTGCTACAGGGAGAACATTAGACCAAATTGTGTTTGCTGGAGATCAACAGACTCCCTGTCTCCATTTTATCACAAAAAATGTTTGCATTTGAAATTGAACTTGATGGATGGTTGAAAGTTCCTTCATTTTCCTTCAGTGTAACATCAGGTTTATTTAATTAATCCTTTCCGCACAGATAAGGTAAGAATCTCTGTGTACCGGAAGGAACATCTGTTATATAGCTGGAGTTTTGGTTCGGCGGGAGCGGAAATGTGGAGGGAACGAGATGCATTTACACACCCTTGAGGGTCTGCTGTTGCTGTGTGTTCGAGGGAAATAAAGAGCGGCCATAGCAGCCGTGACTGTCCGCAAGCAATAACCCACAGCCAGATTTGAATGATCACATGATGTGCCCTTATTTTGACATGAAATGGTGAGAAAAGAACCTGCAGAATTATACACGGCAATGAGATGAATACTTATTATGTAAAACGTCCTCGATTTCATTACAGTGGTAATAGTTTGTATACTTTTGTTTTTGCTCCACATTATATATAAGAAAAACATAAAAACCCCGAGTTGCATGTACATTTAAACTATTGGTACATATATAGATTGATATACAAATGCGCAGTGTTCTGGGGGAAGGTAGCCACATAAACAATGAGTTCTAGCAATGTTTTTGAAAGTATTGGTTCTACCAATTCTGGAGTAAATTGGGTGGATTCATGATATGAGTTTCTTTATGCCAGGATTGGAGGGTGAGATAACAAGAAAGCAGAAAGATTTACGGGATGCAGGCGGAGGGTGAGTGATTTTGGAGGTGACTGCACTCCGCAGACGCACATAAATGTTCACTGCGGGTGAGAAAACAAACTGCGACATAAAGTTGCCGACGTAGTTTGGAGCAACTCCAGCCACCCAAGGCAGACCCATCTCGACTTACTGGGGTCTGGACCAACAGCAAGCAAACACACAGTTCCAGCAACGTGTGCTTTTCAAGGATTCTCACGGCGATAAAAATAGTTTGGTGATAAAATGGTGCCCTATCATCTGCTTCTTTCAGTCATAAATTCAATAAGGCTTTCAAGTGGTGAAAAATTATGGAATTAAGCTCAACCTACAGAGGATTTAATGAGCCGTAAAAGTGTGAGTGTATCTTGTATCCCAGCGTCTCCCTTTGGGAGCATTCAGACGCCATGAATGACAGTAAATATCGTGCAGCTGTAACCGTCTAGTTATCTGTCAATTCTCAGGGAACAACGGCCACTGCCATCGTCTCTCAAAAAAACCACAGAACCGCTATTCTTAGAACCAGCCGACAGTCGCAGAGTGAAAGGCGGCTTTGATAGTTTTCCATTTTTAATAGCGCGAATCTTCACCCGGAGCCATAAGGGGGGGGCCTGAAGTGGTTTGGTGGATCTTCCAGAGGTGAAGAAATAAGGTTTTATCTCAACAGTGTCCTTTATATGAGTCTCAAACCCTCACAACAGCTAGATGACATGGAACTATGGGAGAAAACCCTGTAAAGTGCATTATTCATAGACAGCCACATTCTGGCAGTGGCACCAAAGGCCTGTGAATATCAGTTTAAATATCTACAGAGACTGCAGAATGCAACACAAAACAGAAACTTTCTCACAGAACAAAAGTCAACCGAACGTTAAGAACTTCAGAATTTTTTTTCATGATCCGTAACCACATATCCGGTGTACGCTTGTGGTGGGGAAGGGACATCAGTCCATCAAAGGACAAACAAACATTTGCTCATTCACACCCACTGTACACACACAATATGGGCAACTTAGAGTCACGAATTCGTCTCAAATATGCATTGTGGGACTGTGAGAGGAAACTGGAGGACCTGAAGGAAACCCATGCAAACAAGGGAAGAATATACAAGCTCCACACGGACTGAGCTGGATTTTAACCTACATCCCAGAAGACGGGTGACACCAGCGCTACCTGCCGTGCAACTGTGCAGCCCTTATTGTGGTAAGTATTAATTTAAAAAAATATAATTCCAGAATTATAAACTACAATGAGAACCTATTAAGTAGTTCAAGACAGTCCTTGACTTTATCACAACATTTATTGTTTAATTCATTTGTAAGTTGTGTAACTGTGATGGACTCTGAATGATGCCCACAGTCTCTGCCTGTCCAGCTTTGGCTAAAATGCTTCCAGACAGGCTTTCCTCTGCATGAGTGAGCCTGGCCCATAAGGCAGCGTGCGTGGTCACCCGTCAAGAATGCTCTTCTCTTCCCATCGGCCTCAATGGCATCCAAAACATCCCGAATTGGACCAAGGAGAGGGAATACAGCAGTTCAAAAACAGAGGTCTCCACGGCGATGGATCGATGTCTCCTTCGGAGCCGAGTGGGAACCGGTGACGGTGCCGCACCCGACTTCCTGTTTTAATAACACGACATTTCTAGGAATTCAGCAGCCTGTGGCCCCACCCCAACCCTCACATCCAGCCGGGAAAAAGTCAGGTTTAATGAGATTTCTCTGCCGACTGGTTCATCCGAAAGGTTTGTTTGTTTGAGGACTGCAGCCAGCCGCAAACAAACGCAAACAAACAGCCGAACAAACACGTGGCAAGGTGCTTGCTAAACCTTCTTTGGTCATATGTCACTACAGGGGGCTTTAAATCGTCCAATCCAGCTTGGCAAGATCTCCTTTGTGTCATAGCTATAAGAGCAGTTAGTCCACATCTGGGGGCCAGCGCATCAAACAAACACTCCTCTCTTTTCAAATCAAAGCCCCTGACATGTCGCAGCGATAGCATAAAGTTACGATGGGTGCAACACAATTCCATGTACATATGTACAGAGCCCACAGTTATTTTTTTGTTTTTTGTTTTTTTTTAAAAAAAAGGCCAACTGAATCCTAAATATGTACAGGCCTTGAAACAGCATGGTCTCAGTAAGGTCTTCTTTTAATCAGTCCTTCAGACAGACCCCCGTGCCAATTAGCTCCAAAAATCCGACTTCTGGTGCGAGCTTCAGCTGCGTGGATCCGCACCAATGCATCGCCGCAAACACCCCTAAAGCCAGCTGTGACACTTGTGAGGGAGAGTGGGAGTGGAACCACACGTTGATCTCCGCTGTTTTAATGTGCTCAGAAGGCATCTTGTCACTCGTGTTTTTTTAATGTCGAAATGAGCCCATTGTTTAAAAAGAAGCGATCACATGTGAGTGGTCTGAACATCAGATCCCCGTCTGCTCTTACTGTGTCTTTGGGGGACCCGAATAGTGGTCACAGTGGTGATCTGTGCTACTTGGTCCACATGTGGTTTCTCCAGCTGTCCTTCATAAAGGTGAACCACCCCGCTTTTAAGCTCTACCTGTAACGTGCATCAAATCAGGTTTAAGGACATTCAGCATGAATTAAGTTCCCTGTCACTGGACTTTCCAGCTTCAGCAACAGTCTTTGCTCTATGACCATAGGCATCAGTTCTGAGATTCCTCAGATTCGTCACAGAGGTGTTAGTAAAGCAGGTGGAACAGATGTGAGCTGTTTTTTTCTTTTGAACTTCTAAAAGTCCTCATAAATTCAGAACAAAGTGGTATTGTAGCAAATAGAGTCATTGCCTTGTATCCCAAAGGTTCAGACCGCCACCATGTCCCTGTTCCTTTGAGTACCAAGTACTGTAGGTGTCTAAATACTGCCGTGAGAAAACCCCGCTGAGGGGAATAAATTGAAAGTCATTCATTCATAATGAAAGTCATAGTGGTTGTTTTACCAAATAAAACAGTGATTTAGAACCTGTTTACTGTTAAATCGCTCATTTCCTCAGAGCTCACTTATGACATTGCATTTCACTTCCCACTTCTATGTTCCATTTCGCCCTTTCCACTTCAGACAATATAATATGCAGCACAACTTTCATTAATATGATGCTAAGGAATGAAATATCAACAAACAGTTACACATAACAGATGAAGATTAAATCAGGCAGTCAATCCAAAACACAAAATCCAGAAACCGTAGTCAGAAGTCCTAAACCAAAAGCACCATGGAGACAGAGAACAGCTCAATCCACGCAGAATTACAAACCACAAAGGAGTAACAAGACCTCACAAAGAACCTTTAGGGCAAACACTTATTTAAATACTAGCGCAGATTGGCAACAGGTATGCCCACTGGGGGCCGGTGATCGGTGGACTGAGGGGTCAGAGTGCCCGTAGTTGGTGTCCGAGGTCCTCGTGACAGGTGGCAGGCTGACGGGTCTCAGTTGATTTTTTCATGAACAGGAATCAGAGTTTCCATTTTCTCTTCATGTTTCTGTGAGTTTCCTCCAGGTGCTCAGATTTCCTCCCTCAGTCCAAAGACGTGCTTCAGGTGGACTGGTGATTTTAAGTTGTCCTTAGTGTGTATGTTACAAAACTCTGCTGCATACAAACTTATTGCACTGTATCTAGTACTGTAAGTCACCTTGGGGGGCAGTCTCAGCTAAATGGTAATGCATACTAATAATAACTTTCAAAATAATTTTCATCACATAACCACAGTTTTGGATTTGAATTTCTATATTTATAACACTGACTACAGTGAATGAAATGCTGAGAAGTGTGTGTTTGCTTAAAACTAAAACACTCGTTTCCTCACTTCTCACAACTTAAATTGTGTTACGCTTTGATCCACTTCACTGTTTTCACCCCGGACTGATGTACATTATTATAGAATTTGTATTGTTACGGTTTGTTGTGAAATGAAATATTACAGCTATTTTGATTTTTGGTTGCGCAAGTCATATTAAAGTAAAACGGAAAACACCTGATGCATGAGGAAAAACACTTTGTTGTTTCCCCGCTTTTGGACTGCCAGCATACAGCATGTGAAGTGGTGAAAGATACCTTCCATGTCCGTGACTGCAAAACTATCAGAAATATATATTTAATATGGACGACGTTAGCTTGTTAATGTACGCAGTATGATAAATCTGAACACTTACAGAAGCGCTGATTCCGCTGAATGTGGGGACATCATTTATGGGCACTGCATTAAAATGATCTTTTTGCAGTACCGAATATTTTTTCATCATTTTCGTCACGAGTGTATTTTCTTTGACAACAAAAGCAACGTTCAGCCTGTACAGGATTCCAGATTTTGACTATATCTCATTCATTACTATGGAAACGGGGCTAAAAGTCTTCTTCTGCTGGCTGCTGCGGCGCTGTATAATTATTATATCACAGGTACATGCTAGGAAGTGAAAGACTGAATTCCAGACTGTGTCATGAGAGTATCGTCTCTAGCAAGACAAGCATGTCCACCCAAAATAAGGAGGACTGAATCACTGGCTTGAGGAAACTATCCACCTACGTTGCGGAGGCCTAAAAACAACAGTGTGAACGTCAGTGCTGGTCTCATCAGAGAGGTACGCACCATGGAGCTGGACAATGTCTTTGGACAGTTTCCTGGCAGAATAAGAACCCCTCCCTGTGCTACATATGTGCCGTGACAGACATGGAGGGCAGCAGCTCCAGCACAGGTCAAGCCTGTCTCCATGGATGACTTCTTAAATACGGAAAATGTAAATGCTGAGTTTTCCCAACCTGTCCTGGTGGAAGTATTTAAGATCTTAGGACAAGTAGAAGGATCACACTGAAAACAGAGACAGGGGTCTGATGAAAAACCAGTACCACGAGTTAGCGGGTAGGTAACTGACATTAGTTCGTCTTCCTCCACATAACACTTGCATTTTGCATTTTTTGAGAAACGCATGTGACAAATAATCGGGCGTCAGTCAATGTCACACCGACAGCTTATTGACAGAAGACTTTGCGCTTTGCTATCTCCCCGCATTCGAGTGTTTTCTTAAAACTATCTTACACACACTTCTATGGTCTCTTCAGGGCTTCACTTTTTCGGCACAGTGCCGAGAAACAAAGTCTTAAAGAAATGCAAAGAATGCAAAATCCATTCAATGCATATTACTGAACAATAGCGGTGCTTATGTCTGGCTGTTTATTGCATTGCTGCTTCACCGGAGTAAAAAAAAATGCGTGTGCACCGGGCTACAGAAAATTATTGGTATTGTTTCCTACAGTGTTCTTGTCTCCATGGCTCTAATGCAGCATTAGTCCTGCTCCTCACACACAATAATAAACAAACTGTGTACTTCTCCAGCAGTGCAGTGCACTTCAGTTCCTCATGCTTCCGTAATCCCATTTGTTTCAGCAGCAAAGTTATTTTCGCTCCCTTTATTTCCTATACCATTACATATTAAATCATTCTCACCGCGACTGTCGCTGTTCTGTCTTCTCGTACTTTAATATTCTCCTCTCACTTTCTCGGTGGGTGAAATAATGACAGTAATATTCACAAATTGGTTGGTAAGCAGAAGGCAAAATTAATAAATCTTCATTGGCACTTTTAAAACAGTGCTCTACTTGCCTATAAATTAATTTCTGCTGCCTGATGGTATAACCAGAAAAAATGGTGTTTCGATGCAGTTCTGCAAGATGAATCGGATCATATTCATTGANTATAAATTAATTTCTGCTGCCTGATGGTATAACCAGAAAAAATGGTGTTTCGATGCAGTTCTGCAAGATGAATCGGATTATATTCATTGAGTTCAGTCAAATGTCAGCTGAATTTTTTTTTTTTTTTTTTTATTAAACACACGTTTATTTTCTATTACAGAGAAATGATGATAGAATAAAATGACAGCTGGCACATGTAATAAAAATGGCCTGTTCACAATTTATTCACACTGGGCAGCAAGGCTTTTACAGGACGTGTAGTGGGGTTAAAGCCCATCTGAAAATTCTGGCAAGAATTCAGACTGGCCCGAGCCTTCACAGTGCCATGCTAACCGCTAAGCGCGGCACAAGCTTTCTTGCAGAAATCGTTGTGGCCACGCTCCAACCATCCTATAACATCTCAGAAAGGTTGTCAAAAGTCATAGAAAGCAGGATCACAGCCTTGTTTAAATTTCCATTTCCACTATGTCATGTATGAGCCAAAAACTGCACTGACAGGTCAAGCTGCATGTCTCATTGAGATGATAAGATCACTACAAAATCGAGCAATAAACCAGTAGGTTTGGTATATAAGTGCAATGTCCTGGGAGTACCTCGAAGTCTTGTTTGTGTTAATCCATGATTTTTGGAGCCGGGGGACTGAAGTTTAAAATAATACAGCGACAACACGGCACAATATGGGCTGCTAACAGATTGTGACATTAGTATCTTTGGCTGCCATATGAACTCTAAAAATAGTGTCCCCTCAGAGGGAGCACATATTATATGGGCTCATTCCTAAGAGGCTCTATAAGTGTTACCACACAACGCCTGTGTCTCATCCGGGACACTCTACTGCCACGCAGCTTGGAAGGAATCATATCCTGTGCTCCATAACTGCGTGGAGGAAACCGTCGCAACAATAAGTTGTCCGCCACTGGCTCAGGATAGATGGCCTGGCTGACGTACATCTGACCTAATCCAGCTAGAAACAGAGGAACCAGGGAGCCGAACCCTCTTGATCTGATATGGCTGTTTTTTTTGGAATGCTGCCGTAGGGGGCAGGAGCACAAAAGATTCGGAGTAACGTTTTCAAGTTCTTCTCGACCGCTATCTTAACTTCCTCCGCTTTCCTGAAACTGAAGGTCAGGTATGAAAAACTTCTATGTTCTTCTCACACCTCTTCTTGTGTGCAAAAAACAATACGGTTCTGTGTTGTCAAGTGTTTGAGTAAGGAACTCACTGCTTTGTTTTTCTTTTGTGCTTCTACTTGGAAAAGTGCAGCAGAGTTTTCTTTTGTTCTTACCATGTGGAGCTCTCATTTTGCGTTGTGATTTAAACGCAGATCATAAACGATACTTTCTGAAGCTAAAAGCCTTAGGCTAACTGTTATTAAAAATCGCTTGATATACATTGCTGAGATGCTGAAAGGAGCAAGAATTAAGTGCATTAAATTTATAAAATGTGTTTTTTATGGCAAATGTGCAATCTGTCATGTGAACATATTTAGTCCCACCGTCTCCAAGCCTTATCATTCAATCCTTCGACCTATTTCTTCTGCTCAGTGCATCATGGGATTTCTGTGCATCTTGACTGGGTTCCTCCTGGCTGTCGGTCCAGCTTCGGTGTCAACCCACCCAGAAGACATACTGAGACAAATCAGTGACTTGAGGGGGAAAGACTTTGGCCACAACTACCCGAGACATGGATTAAACCTCCTGTACTGGTTTTCTCATGATTTTATTTCCTTTGATAACAACAACAATATGCAGGCCAAGAAAGACCCCAAAAGCGGAGCATTTGGGTTCCATTACTATAATAATACAGAGAACCTCCTCCAGCCAGTGGACAGTCTGAGCCATTACTCTTATTACATTGTGGGCAACCTGTTTGGGAACAAAAACTTACATCTGGAAGCAGAAAAGTTGCCGGATTATGTCATGGCCGAGTACTTGAGCTCCAACAACTTGGACTCGTCGGACCAGAACAACAGAGACCGAATCATCGTGAGGAGGGACCGCTTCGGCAGCATCGACCAGGTCTACATCACACAGCACTACAACTTTGACAGCAGCCACAGGAACAAGTACGACCCTAACAACACATACAGCATCAGCCCCGAGCTCCTCCGGGACATAGGTAACATGCAGCGAGAGGAATTCCTCAAGCTTTTCGGCACCAGAACTAAGTCCCACTACGCCATGTGCCACCCAGACAGGCAAGAACAGACGTCAAATCAGAACTGCGATCATACGTTCTCTAAAGGAAGCAGAACAAGTCCACTGCTGGCCCCAGGCACCCTGGTTGGGATGTGCTGTACTGCTGTCTGGCTGATTTTGGGCTCTTCTTAGGCTCTCTGGGAACATTCATCCACCAGCTCTGGCCTTAAAAAAGCATCAGTTGTAGATATTCACTGGTCGATCTCTTGTGCACTCACACTTTCTGCAGCTGCAGTGAGGCATCAGGCAAACTTAAGTCACGGAACGCGGGTTTTGTACATTGTATTACTCAGAGCTGACTCACTTCTGTAAAAGTCATACATGTTGTTTACTGAGCTTATGAATTTGGCCAGGGGTACGGACAAACGCAGGCTTGTATGATTCACAACTGCCAATGTTTTAGCCTTTTCTACCAGAGTATCAGTAATTGAACAACTGAGGGTTTGTATCTTGGATAAAGGATACTATACAAGAAGCAGGTATCAAACCAAGAACTTTTATATTGCAAAGCAGTGGCTCGAACATGGCACTTCTTAGGAACTTGTGAAATGCAGGGAGTTGTGAATTTTATTCTGAAACAAATTCACACAGATGTTCAATTTTCACCCCAAATGGGGCTCAAAGCCACAACCCCTGGTTTAAGAAGCCAGAGGGCTACGCAGCAGGCCACTGAGAGAGTCGAGACACCGCTCTTCCTTCAACTTTGGCTGTCTTTGTCAACACACAGGCCACGTCAGTACTGCACAAAAACCGCAATGATGCTATTATATAGTAAATAGCGTGCTTTAGTTGCACTAAAAAATCTTTTATGGCGATTCAGGTTAGTTCAAAACTTGTAAATCAATTACAAATATAACAATATATTTTATCCATCATTTATACATGCTATTTACTCATTATGCATACAATGTAAGTGCCTTACTCAAAGGGACTGGAGCAGGCCTCCTTCTGGCAACTGCCCTACACTACCTGCTCTCAGTCCCGCCAAACGTATTTAGACAAGTTTTTGCAAGTTAAACGTATAATCACTTTATAAAGAAGCACAGCACAGCATGCGTGAAAAATGCACATTCAAACCAAAATCTCCACAGACATTCTCCATACTGAATAATCTGCCTATAAAAGCACCTTTTATTCACGTGTATTTGCAGAGTGTATCTGTTCAATATGCAATCCTTAATAAAAAAAAAAAAAAACGTAGTAACCAAGCTGCTGCGAGTGTGGCTGTGCTATTTGGATGCTCGGTCCACAATATCACACGCTTTATGCAGACGGCTGCCCGGTTTGCAGGGGCAGCGCTTTATATTCATTTTTTCTCAGAAGCGTTTTTCCCTTTACCCTTAAAGGCAAGTATGTAATATTATCTTGTAGACGGGGTGGCTGTTATGCCCTGGAGGTCCCTTATCCAAAGCCTGCGTGCTTTTTTATAAAATTATCTTCAACGGTGCACTGTCGTTCTGGCGGCACAGATATCCCCGGACTGTGCTTCATTACGGCACGCTCATCAAACTTGTGAATCCTTCCTGCTCCGGACGCCCAGACAGGCTACTAATTCTGTTCCGCTGCCCAACAGTTGGCACAAGCCGCACGCCGACTGCCTGCTAAACCGCCGCCGCCGCTGCTGCTGCTTCCACGTGTACACAGGCTGCGGAGTTTGTTGCTATGCGTGTGCTTCAGAAAGCGGGGACCGCAGCCTGTCGACAGCGGCGTGATCTCGTGTCTCCCCGCATGGGCGGCCGGAACGACGGTGATTGGAGCTGACACAAATTTCATGCCCCAGGACCCCTGTCTGCCCACCTCTGCAGCGTGAGATTACTGGATAAATATTCATACCCTTGTTTGTATGCAACTTTTCTTTCCTCTCCTGTTATCACCGTTTAATAAATGATAGAAAACTGATTAGTTTTCAAAGCCGGCTGCCTACGCAGAGTGAATTTCCAATAGGAAAAGTCTACATTTTGTGAAATATATAACAAACGGCATTCAGCATCAAAACAACATACTATGTAATTCTTATTTTCTCACTAGCATATTAGCGATTCCACAGCAGTTTAGATTGCCTTTATGTGGTTGGATATTTGGGCTGAAACAGTAATAATAAACAGTATTCTCAAGTTTCCTGCAACTGGGACTTTATTCACAAAGTTTTAGGCCCTTGTCCTTAAAGGTTTCAATAGCAGCTTGCCTCCGTAGTCCAAATATTACCCCATTTTCAGGGGATGGGTTCAGAACTTCCTGTGACCATTATAGCTGTCTCTGTCTTGATGATAAAATTAGGAATCGCTAGGCTGCTACTTTCATCCAAAGCAATACTGTAATCCTTCGTATATCTTGGCGCCGCACATTTATCTGTTTCCCGTGATAAGGTGCCATGAGCAAACCAATTTCGCAGCCTAACTTCAATGCGTTTGTGGAACAGCTCATTGTGAGTCTGCTAGTGACAAAGAAATAACCCCCCTGGAGTGAAGATAAGAACTCAAATTAGCTTCCCATTCCCTGGATTTGGACGGATCTCACCATAAGCTAATGGTGAAGGTCCACTGGGCTGCTCTGGTCTTAAAGAATGCCGGAACTTGCCTCTCACTGCTTGCAATACTTTGAAGCAACTGAGAATAAATTGTGATTTCTTTTTATGATAACTAAGAAACCAGTAGCAAGAAGATGCCTTTATTTTTTAAAACACATAAAGTATCTTTTTTAGTAATGAACTAAACTGGATCAATCCAACCTCTGGAATGATAGGCAGATGCTTATTTCTACTGAGAGTTCTTGCTATTGATATTCATATTAAAAAAGACTTCTGAATTCTTTAAAAATGTTTTTAATCAAGCCTGAAATGTATCGCCAGTGAGTTTGGTACTCTTGCAGCAAGAAAAAGCATAAAATAAAGATACAAATGAAGACAACAGGGAATGCACAAAGAAGCGCAGGTCCAGTGACATTGCTCAGCCCAGATCTCTAAGAATCATCTCCAACAAAAAAAAATGAACAGCTATGAATATTTCCACAAAATATCTCACCATCTTCTCTCCTTAACACAATAATAAACCAAGTGACTGAAAACTGTATTTAAGGGGAGGGGAGGGGGGGGGTCAGCTTAAAAAACACTAAGCACCTCCAGATTGAAAGTTCAAGTAATTCCCATTATCATGTTTGATATTAATTAACAGCCAAACTAAAATCCATAATTAAATGCAGACAACAACAGATTCATTAAACAATGAAGGCAGCTTAGGTTATTATTCTATGTACCTCCTCAAATGAACAATAAGGCCAGTGACAACCAGCAGTAGTATAAAAGACTCCATTTCCCATCAGCCCTGTCTTTTCCCTAAGCTCCATTTCCTTTCACAGTCAGTAGGCCTGCAAGCAAACGAACAAAAAAAATAAACCTACAAACAAACTTTACCTGGTTTTCATTTCCAGTACAGTATGTGCACATCCATAAATTCCATTAGCTGCTCCATTTAGTTTTAAAATGTTGTGTTCAGAGATGAAAACATTCATATTCTCTTCAGTTTCATCAAACTATTCCATCTCTCTCTCACACACACACACACACACACACACACACACACACAGAAACACAAGTAAAAATAAAATATTTCCCATAAAAGGGACCCATACTTAAAGGTTAAATACGGTGTGAGACTCAAGTTCTGTTCAATATATCGTTGCACGTGACTTTGGAGAAGTGATGCCAGATGTATAAACTAAACAGTGGCTAGAATGTCTCATCAGATGTTGGGAGTACTAGACCTTCAAACAAAAAATCAACAGTCAATCAATGTCTCCCGATTTTGGTCAATTCAGGACACAAAGTCAGATTTGTAACACCTTACAAATCAAACTGGAGTTGCTGATTCTTGCGGTGTTTTTGGTGAACATGGATAGTATCCAACACACAAGAAACAGCAATTCCAGTTTGATGTGTAAGGTGTTACAAATCTGACTTTGTGTCCTGAATTGACCAAAATCGGGAGACACAGTCAAAGTAGGTGATGCTGATGGAAGCTGCTGGTACTGAAAGGTGTTTGCAGTGCATGTACTGTTTACACCACTGTGATCTGTCCTATACTATGCTTACTGTGTATATCACCCATGAATCGGTGTCCCTTTCGTATCATGCAGGTTGTTTGTTCAGCTGCCGTTATATTAGTACAAACTGAGAGTGGAAAAATATCCATCCAATGTAATTATTTACCAGGCTGAG
Organism: Arapaima gigas; assembly: GCA_900497675.1. NCBI lineage: Eukaryota > Metazoa > Chordata > Actinopteri > Osteoglossiformes > Osteoglossidae > Arapaima > Arapaima gigas. The sequence continues at coordinate 456,279 of UFQX01000207.1, read as the reverse complement.
GCCAGAAATACAATAGAGGCTAAACAAATAAAGGCTCTAGTTATGAGCCAAAAGTTTTCTTTCTCCACCTAGGTGGAAAGTTAACAGTCCAGTATGTGTTTGAGGTCCTGGGGGTTACGCTGAAGGAAACACCTGTGAAGCCTTAGAGCCCCGAGTACGTTATATGCCGGTTCCTCTTCTCAGGTCAGGCCAGGCTGAGTTTAACCAGAGCGGCCCTCTTTGGTGACAGTACTGCATTTACGTTTCCAACTGCAAGAAACTTCTCATGCCCCACCTTAAGAGGAAGTGGGGTTTGATATCCAGCTTCATCTGTGTTTTGGCACTGTTAGTTTTATATTCTTATGAGGTGCAGTAAGAACCACGGGGCCGTGTTCTGCATGTATGGTTTTGTTAAGGTGTTCTGATGTGCACAGAGCTACTTGGGCCTCCTCTGACATCTGTTCACTAGAACATTCATATTTATTCATTGAACTGACTCTTCTCCAAAGCTACTTACACCGATTTACCTGTTTACACAGATGGCAATATTTACTGTATCAGGTCAGGCTAAGTTGAGGGCAGAAGGAGGTGGGGTTTCAGCCTTCACATTCACTAGTGTAGCTAAAGCAAAGCCCATATAACTGTGAACAGATACTACAGGGATGGGAAGCTGTGTGGTCTGGCAGTTAAGGCCCATAGATTGGGATCCTTTTTACTATGTGTACAAGAAAGCATCTGCTTCACAGATAACAGTCAATCAGAAAATTTGCTTGTGGCTCAAAGGTGCTTCAAGGCAGGGTTTAGCAACAAAGAGGTCGCCTGTGAAAGTCTTTTGTTGGCGCCCTCTAACACTGAGGCCTTTTTATGAACGAGAGATGAGGGTGAGAGCAGAGGTAATTGTGTAGTTTGGTGGATATGACACCAAACTTGAGCTGTGTGGTTTTTATTTTGGATTAAAGTCTCCCTAATATAATTGGAATTTTTGCCTTCTCTGACACTAAGGCCTTTCAAAGGTACAAGGTATATTTATAGCAACACCTGCTATGAGCATCTTTGTCGTCTGGGGTTTTGAGGGCCATGCGTGAACCTGTTGGTCAAGTCTCCAGCTCAGGTTTAAGAGTATAAATGCTAACCAAAGTGACTGCTGTGTAGTGTAGCAGTTAAGGTGCTGCTCTCTGGAAGAGGGCATTTGGGATTCAGGTCCTAGGTAAGTCACTAAATATCCTTTTCAAGGCATGGGTTCACATATATAGTGTAGTGTGTGAGTGTACTAACTGTGTGTAACTATTGCTTCTGGTTGCAGAGAAGGGAACTTTCACATTATTAAATGTGTAAAAGGTACCAGCATAGCAGGAATATATTTCTTTTCCACACTGACTTCAAAACATCCCCACTTTTCCATCACTTACAGAGCCTCAAGCACTGTGGCACAAGTATACAGACCATACCTACCTTCCCCAGGGGCCAAACCACTGATCTCATGGTGGGAAGTCAAGCACCTTACCTGTTATACCACCCCACTCCCCCAGAACCATGAGTTCAAACAATGTTTTATCTTATAAGTGTGAATCTTGAAGGTTAGAAATATAGACTAAATCGATGCAAAGTCCCAGAAAGACCTTGAACCAGAAACCCTAAGAACCCCAAAATGTGTATTTAAATGCAGTTCAACACAGCTTCTGGGTACATTAGTGCTCACGTCCTCAGGAGAAGGAGCGACATTATTTTAAAACTAACCAGTCATTAAGGGATTCAAACCATGCGTGTCTATCGGCAGAAACGCACCATCAACACACAGCACTTCAGCACCATAACACAGCTGTGTAAAATGAGACTTAAAGGTAGACATCAGTTAAAAGGGCTTTGAATCAAACATCTACCAACTTCAAGGCCCACACTTTAACCACAAGACCACCAGGCAGCACTTAAAACTTTTTTATAATGACGAAATTGTGCTTTCAAGTAACTCCAGCTACAGGATCAGAAAAAAAGTACTGAGCTGTTGGCAACCAACCAAGATGGGGTGCAGCCACTACTGTGGTACAGGACTAAAGAGGGGTAGGTTGGCACTGTGCTGAGGAGGACCACACAGACTTAAGCGAACAGTATCCGTTGAAGGTCATTCTGAAATGTGTAGCTATATGGGGGTCAGCTTCTTGTACACCTGAGAACCTGGTGGAGGTTTTGTACAAACCTGCTCAGCAGCTGTATACAAAACAGTCCTGAGATGAATGATGCTTCAGACCACCACAGGCATTGCACTACTGCAGGCCAGCTTTCACTATGCTCCCTAGTGAACAGGACTTGGACAGCTACTAGAACATTTTGTTATCTGTTGTCTTCCGCTAGGACCACCAGTGCTCACATTAACCTTTATTGTGGTAGCTCCCTGTAGCAGTCTGTGAAGGAACTTCCATCAGCACCTGTAAGGAGGGACTTTCAGCACCTCACAGTGTGACAGTAGTGGGCCGGCAAGATCTCAAATCCAGGCCCAATGTTGGACCGGAGTTTCACGTATTGGGAGATGTGGCAGGAGCAAAGCAACAACCAGAGGTGGACAAAGTGCTGATGATGGAGTTCCAGGAGGCTCACAAAATGGAGCAGAGCTGCAAAACAGAGACAATGACACTGGAGAGGGAATTTAGATGTAAGAAACATGTTGCTTCTGTATTGTGAGCATTGAATCTTGGCTTTTCGAATGGCCGTGCTTCACAGATCACCTAAAGTCCATCCATGGGTCCCAAGAAGTCCATGGTGAACAGGTTATGAACCTTTATAGTTATTATGTTGATTTAACAAAAAAAAACATATAAAAGCATTCAGCAGGTAACAACTGGAATATATGTATATGTATAAATTGTCCTTCAGCTTCTTGCAGAGTCAGTGACTCAAAATATAATCAATCATCTCATAAAAACATTTTCTGGTTCCCTGCTTTTGCTTTTGTGTCTTTTTTTGTACAATAGGAGTGTTAATATTCCAAGAATTCTATGCAAACAAGTTCTGCTGTATGTACCTATGTATGTCTTTGTTATAAAAACGAACTTTTTTTTTACTCTTGTGTCATTTTGGAGTTTTATAGCGGTGGTTGTCAGCTTTCGCTCCACTGTGTCGCCGCAGTTTGTTCCCCCTGTAAATGCAGCAGAAAAACATAGACCAACCCCGCCTGACAATGGCGGCATGTAGTTGACCATGTGAAATAACTCAGTTATGTTAGAAATGTGGTAGAAATGAAATAAACAGGGGGTGCTGCTATAAACAGCTCTAAGCACCTTCCCACAAATACATGGTGAGAAATTCCCAGTGTTTGTGTCACTTTTAAAAAGGCTTTCACTAAAAGGCTGCCCTATTATCTTTGATGTTTTAGGCATACAGTAGTTTGGGGGTTTTTTTGTTGTTTTTTGTGTGTGGGAGAGAGACGTTTCCCAAAGCCGGAGTAAACAAATGAGCACTTGGTTTACATTGTGAGGCAACAAGATAGTTGTTAAAACGCATGAAATAGACTCTTGGTTCCCAAAGGTACAGTGACTGACAGGTCGATTCCCAAAGCACTGACCGCCATGGGATTTTTCAAATCACTCCCCTTCACTTGCAGACCATGAAAAGTAAACCCTGCCGTCCCAAGAATTCAAATCAGTTTGGTGTCAAGGATGTGTTGGAGGTGGGGGTTTGGGGGAAATGTGTAAATCAATAGTCATAAGTGTAAAATGACCTTGACAAAACTTTTATATAAAGAGGTATGAAGAACAGAGTGGTTTTAACCTCTAATAAGATCACTGGAAATCAATACAAGAATTAGTGTGTTGTTCCATACGTGTATGAGGCGCCAAGGACGACAATTTGCACCCATGTTCAAATCCCATCTCCTGTTGTAGTACCCCGGTCAAGGCACTTAAGCTGAATTAATGTAAAGTCGTAAAAATTACCCGTCTGTACAACTGTCGTTGAAGGACATCACTCGTCGTCGTCCTGAGAAACGGATCCTTTGGAGTTTAAACAAACACCCCTCTGCTTGAACTGCACAAACAAGCGCCACTCATGTCTACCGCTGCATCCAGTCAGCTGCACGACATTTCATGGTCGTGGATATTTTAATCATAATGATGTGATTTTAGAATTTAATACCAGTTATTTTCCTTCCTAAAATTCACGTCTTCCGACTGACCTCCTCGTCTCTGAGCCACTGCCTGATTCTTACTTCGCCAGAACATTGCTGGCTCGACCAAGACGCTGATTTTCAGATTAGAATCAAACCCAAACTGAGTGGAAAAATGCTGATGCTTCTCATTAAGTGTCATTCCATAAGCAGCACTCAGGAAAAATCAGTGAAGTAACTCTTGAAGCGTATCAGCATTTGTGTGCAGTTACAAAATCTATATCGCTTTATGAAACAAACACACTTCTCTCCAAAGCAGTTGTTAACATTTTATTTCCCCTGGAATCTACGTGTAGAACTGGGTAAACGCGCTTATCCAAAACTATACTTCAGATGTTGGGTAAAACACACCTTCTGCTGAGCTTCCTCTGGACACGGAGGACCTCCGAGAGAGCTTTGTGGTGCGGCTAATCTGTGCAGCGCAGCGGAGCAGCAGTACCCGCTGGCCAGAGGCTCCCTGCACCGCCACACGCGGAAGCCGCTAATCTCCCAAGGTCACCTGTGCATTTCCTCAGGAACTGGCTCTTTTTTTGACAGCTTGTCGGATTAAGTTTTTCCCTCAATAAGTCTACCTTTTTTCAGTGGCATGGCTGGGGCAGGGTGGCAGGAGTCGCCCCTCTGGAAAAGGAGGCTTGTGGGCAATTAAAGAGGGACTTGTGCTCAAACCCCCGGGGCCTCAGGGGCATGGAGTTCTGGCCAGGGTGCTCAGTGGGCCATCCAGAGGAGGGGAAAGTAAATAAGTGGCACGGGGTGTCCTTGGGCTTCGGCTCGGAGGGCGTTCTTCAGCCAAGCTTCACACACGCCCAGTCTGAAACGGAACGCTGTGGCACGAACGCGAAGAACACGCACCCGTGTGTGTGTGTGTGTGTGTGTGAGTGTGTGCGTGCGCGCGCGCATGTCCGGGTTGTCTGATCAAGAACACACACCATGCGGCGCTGCATACATCAGCCGTCTGCTTTCAGTTGTGTATGACGCCCTCTGTCCCCACGCAGTGTCAATGCAGTGCAGCCAGTGAACCGAGGCAACGGTTCTTATTTTTTAAGAACTAGGGATTTAACAGAAAGATAAAAACACTTTTTTTTTATATCAGTTGTACAACTTAACCTCATCAAGAAAAATTACTCTAAATCCTGGTGCATAAAAGTGAATCCTGAACCTGAAACACCTCAAGGTCAGAAAGCAAGAAATAAACAGATCCATGTTCAGTGTTTGCTGGACCACATTTAAATATCCCAGCTATAATTTGTGTGAGACATGCCTTCTACATCATGAACAAACTAAAACCTATTCAAAGAAGGGGCTATTTGCATGCATGCGCTGCTTTTATTTCATACAGGTTCATTGTGGAAATAGCCTCCTATGGGTTTTGCTTAGAGACGGGAGGAGTTGTTGCTATGCCTGTTGCTAGGAGAGCCAAGAAGACCTCACATCTGTACACTTGCAAGTTAATGCCAAAGTTAATCAAGTAAAATTTATATACGGCGACAGTCCTAGTTAAGATTTTTAAAAAAAGCAGAAAGTGAAAAAACCAGACGTGAAAATATTAAATGGACACTGAAGCGGGGTAAAGCCATTTTCATAGGGTCCTTTTAAAGGCCACAATTGCACATCACCGTGGGCCTCCTACTGTAAGAGACGACTGGAACGAGACAACAAGCTTTTACTTTGCAGAGTCAATAGGATCCCCGGGCAACGTTATTCATGCTCCTGGCCCTCAGTGACGTGAAGAAGACAATGACTGCAACAAAAAAGAATCAGCTCCTTTTTATTATTATGTTTGCCTGTTGGAAGCAGCCGTGGCGTGATGGAGTCTCTGTCAGGTGGTATTAAATGACTCAGCGGAGAGGAGAGTGAAGACCTCAATGAGACCCTGTAATTAGACAAATGAAGACAAACGACCTGAGCGCAAAAGCGGGGCTGCGGAAATCAATCAGGCGCATGAGCCGATTCCAACGAAAGTCCTATTGAATTCAGTCCATTTCTTCAATTAAACGGCCGATAACGGCGAAGTCCGTATATACTGTTTTCATCTCGTTTTTTCTGCATAAACGCGACGGTTGAACGTTCAGTGATGTTACTGAGAAGGAAAGAAACGCAATGTATGACCCTAAATAAAAAACTAACTGCACATAAGCGCAAACGCAGATCAATTACTTCATAAACGGTTTGGTAATTAGTTAATCGGTGTTTAAAGTGTTCTTTATTACACTGAAATAGGTATTTTGGAGTGCTAGAGATAGTTTGGGCAAATGAATTGAAGTTTCTCGGACAAACGCGTACCGAATAATAACTGTCCTCACAAAAAACACTACAAACGGCCTCCTGATTTTCGAGTTTGCGGTATTTGAGCCGTTTGTAGGAACCAATTGCACTGCAATATCAGGGTACAGGTGGGTGTGCATGTATACACACATCCATCCATCCATATATATATATATATATACACACACACACACACACACACGAGGGGGTGATGCAAAATTGTTTGATTCTGATTTGTCCTGAATATTTCTAATTCTGATAAGGTAGTAAAACTGTTAGCATTTTTGATCCAGCAGGTTTGTTTGACACCTTTGTGTTTTTTCTCAAGGGTATTAATACAGGAAGGATATATATATATATATATGTTTGTTTATATATATGTGTGTGTGTGTGCGTGCGTGTGTGGACATCCTATATATACACACGCACGCACACACACATATAAACAAACAAAAACATGGAAAATTACAGCACAAATGTACAGAAAATATTTAGCATTTTCTATTGTTTGAGTACTTTCATTACAACGAAAAAAATGCTGTTCAAGAATGTCACGTTTCAGTTACGCTTCAGTGTGTTTTACATGTGACATTAATATGCAGGCAGGTTTGCTTGTTCACAATCAGACTCTCCAGTTGGACCAGAGCAGTCGAATCCTTAGCCGATGGTTGTTTTAGTTTTTTTTTTTTTTTTTTTAATAAAAACGGCATTTAGCTTGTATCTGCGCTGAATGGATATTTCCAAAAGCAGTATGTTATACAAGTGAAATATAAAAGCGCAAAAATGCCAGATTCATCTGCTATTCTTCAGCCGGGCATTACTTCTGCTGCTCGTGCGACATCCCACACACGGCAATCACAGCAACTCATCGATGATTCCATCCTATTTCAAGCTTGGAGTGGCCTGTATTTTCAGAGGACACTGCATTTTATACTGATCCACGACGACGGCTGCTACCAAGGGACAGATGATAGATGCCAAAGTGTCTAGGTTTTGCATCCAATTCGAGCATAATGTTTGCATTCACGCGTGAGTGTCATCTCTCTAGAGCGCGCCGTTGAGGCAAACGTCAGACCGTGAGGCGCATGATGGAATCGGCGGTCCTGTCCCGTTCCATCCAGGACCGTGATGAATGCAACTGCCAGCTGGCAGTGAGAGAGGGTTCCATCTGGCCTGAGCAATTCCCCATCTCGCCAAAACAATGCAGTTACCCCTCAGCCGACTCCCTCTGCCTACCCCATTCGCTGCAGAACCAGACTGTGCCGTTTGGCTGCCAGCGACAGCAAGACACAGGATCTGAGGGAGCTCCCAGTGGGAAATTCAGAGGGAGGCATTATGGGAGCAGGCGAGGGGTGAGGACCGGCACTTCTTTAATCCAGAGGCTCGCCTGGTGGTTGAGCACACCGGCTGGCGGAACCCGACACCTTCAAAGTGACTATTCATGTCATCTGAGTTTGGGAGTTCCCATGAGAAACACTTTCATCTCAAGTCCCTGCAGGATGGGCATTTCAATACCAGGCAAATAATGAATGTGGACGGTCCAGCTCCAAAACACAGTCCCTGCCATCCATCGTCACCTTTTGACACAATCCATGACTGACACCTACTGGAATCACAGGCTGAGGAATGACCACTGGGTTACCAAAGTAGTAACAACTTCTATGAGCTTCAGGTGACCAGGGGATCGAGCCAAACTTGGAAAGGGGACCGATTTTCAGCAGCTTCGGGACATGTTCAATGTGTGACAAAACTATGGCCAACAAGCCCTTTTCAACACTCAGGCTTCCCCTTTGAACACTTTTGGAAGAGCCATAAACAGCCCATCTTCACTTTGCTTTCAAACACCAGTTACAAAGCTGAAAGTCCCTCTGTTAGAAAACTGAGGTTATGGAGTCATTCTTCTGGCACTTTAGGAAGCTTTGAGGTAGGATAGTGTCACCCTACACTGACTTCAGAAGAAATATGGCCTCGACCTGGGAGGCCATGATTAATCATGCACACAAAGCGAGCATCTTTACTCACACACACACACACACACACACACACACACAGCTCTAATGGGGACTTGGAGATTGACACTGTGTTCTGATGTCACCCACTTCTCAAAAATGCTAATCGATGCATAACACTGGCTGCCTTTGGATGTTTGCGGTTTCCCCTCACTGACTTCAAAAGCGCTCAACAATGGAGATTAGCACATTAGCAATGCAGAAATATCCGAGGCAATAAAAGGCCAATATTAAGACACCCATAAATAGCAGAATTTCTGAAGTACTTCTGAAGCACTGTTCCCAGGCTGGGCCTTTCTGAGATGCCCGTTTTCAGATCGGGAGAGACGACGGGAAGGTTCTTTCTCAAAACTGATCCGCACACCCAGACAAAACCACACACAAATATTATGCAGAATATAGAATCAGTTGCGCTTGTTGTCCTCCTTGGCAATGCTCTGCTGAACCCTTGCAGAGTCCGTGTGTGCGTGTTCAGCCATTAAATCCATAAAGAGGAAGAAGGAGGTGAGCAAGTGTTACCACTTGGCCCGAGCATTTGAGCAAATGTGAGTGCGGGTGTCCATGCAAGGATGTTCAAATTAAATAACGGCCCAAAGCATCTATAATACTTTTATAAAAACTAACCCATCTATAATAATACGGCTGGGCTGCTCAAGCTGTGAAAGCTGATTTTCAAGCTTTTTAAATAATCAGGTTGTCGACTAAAAATAGCCCACAGCAGGAGCTGTGTGTGCGTGCACGCGAGTGTCATTACCCTCAAGGGCAAATACTCTGTGTCAGTCACCTTGACTGATCAAGGGAAGACATCTCGCACTCGCTTCGCAGTCCTGTTCCAAGTGTGGCGTTGTGTAAGGCAAACGGTGGCTGCAGGAAATCGCAAACGCGTGTATTTTTTTTTTTTTGTACTCCCAGCATACGGTTTACCCGCGCGGCCCACTGGCCCCAAGAGAGTTTGAGCAGGCAATGTGGCAGAAGCCAAAGCAGATAATAGGTCATGGTGCGAAAGAGGAAGACATAAACACAGCCTTGGAGTCAATCAGCTGAAAATCACAGACGACCTGAAGGTTCTGCCTGGAACAAAGTCCAAACCTTGGAAGATGCCCTGTGCCACTTCTTTTTGTCCTAGAAAATGGAAAAATGTGGTCACAGCCTTTTGTGACCTTTGTCACAGGGTCATAACATAATAAAACTATTCTGCAAAACTAACCAACTTTAAACCTTGTTTCAGCAAGCTTTTTGTCAGCTTTTAAGTATTGCACTAGAAAACTTGCTATGGACACGAATGCAGAAAATGCTAGAAGACATTCTGGGGTGAAGGCTCTCAGTAAAATCTTGCCTCCAGGCTTTGAGGAGGTACTCCTGTGGTGCCTGAGGACACGTTCACAGCCCTGGGGGGACTCCTCCTACAGTCCTGCTGCACAAGACGTGATGCAGCTGCATATGGCTAAAATGCAGGAGCAGCCACTGCAGACCATGTTGTGGATAGAAATGAGGACATATGGGTGTGAAAGCAAAGGACCACACAAAACATGACGAGGTGCTGCATGGGCCACCAGGCGGTATAGTTGTCAGAGCCATGGTCTTCTAACTCAAGAATTCAAATCTCTCGTCCTACTGTAGGACCCTTGACCAAGGTACTTATCTCAAACGGTACGAAGTGTTGAGCAGTGTTGCCCAACTGCTTAAACAAACAAATGATTATAGAGTGAAGCACAAACCTGACATGGTACATTACCTTGGACAAAGGAGTCGAGTAAATAAAGCGCAATAACACTGCAGGCCATCGGCAATTTCTGGTTGTTCAGTCACCTACATGGTCCTTCACTTTTTTAGCGCTCCAAGTATCTCATCTTGTACAAACCACTGAATCTGAAACTTTTAAACTAATTTTCATTTTTAACTGATGAAAAAGAATGAGGGTTCTTGTGTGAAATAGGTGGATCGTCTGCTACAATTAGAGCCACACTGTTAGCCTGCATTACTATCCATTCATTATGTTAAACCCAGGGGAATATATGTGACTTGGTTCTCTTTATCATTTAATCAAGTAATAGGAAAATCAGGGCTGCTGAGCCGTGTCACTCGATACAAGAGCTGTTAGATGGTGTGTGTTCATCAGGGAGCCATTCATCTCGATTCCCTCAACACAAACATTGACCAGTGAAGCAACTGCAAGAATGAATAAGTTAAACTCCTTCAACTGCTATTGCTTTTTGCTTTCTCTCGGTTGATGTATTTAGTCTGGTTAAGCTTCAGTCAATGTGCAACAGGACAGAGCATCAGATCATTTGCCCCCTTCTCCACTTTCCGAGTTCCACAGCTCTTTCTATCCCACTTAGAAGCCTTCCTTCTCAGAATCGTTACCATCACGATTCTGTTGGGCAGTTAACAGTCATCCTAACTGATTCCCAGTGAACTTGGTTAAGCACTTTGCTCAAGGAGACATGAAGTCAATATTCTTACCCTCTCTACATCATCTGCTATAATCTGTCAAGTTTTCTCCCCATCATTCCATCAGAAAGGCATAAAAAGGAGGAGCTGAGATAAGGTGGTGGCCCCATTTTCACGGATTTAACTTAGTTCAACTATGAAAACCAGAGGTGGTCCCCACAGTTCCCCCAAACTGTAATTCTGAGGTTTGAACAAAGGATAAGTGCTGAACTATTGATTTTTGCAGTTTTACTCAGCTTTTTATGCAGTTTTAAACACATAAAAATAATTTTAAGCTGCAGAAGACTGCTTAAAACAACTACAAAACTGTAATTCCACACATTCATCATTCACACCACAATGAATCCTTGTCTCAAATTATTCCTTCTGGCAGAAATAATGCATTATAAAAGATTCAGAAATGGGTAAAAACAATATTGAAATGTTGACATTTTTATTTTTCCAACCCAACTTTTAAAAATTTTTGAATTAAATAAAATACAATTAGATACTGCACTTAAACACTTATCCCAAACTCAGACCTTAAAATTGTTTTGGGATGGTATGGGGTCCCAAAAAAAAAAAAAAAAAAAAAAAAAAAAAAAAAGAGCCCCTCGCTTTGACGGTTAAATATCTTACTCTGATTTATATTCATTGTATCAAAAATGTTTTGCACATTTCCCTGCATGCTCACAAACGCCTCACGTGCCCCGAAGAAACAGCGATAATGGAAATCCATGTTCTGGGGAGCGTGTGAGCAGAAGGAGAATGAGAGATGGGGGGATTCACTCGCATCAGATGTTTTGTGCAAAATGTTGGTTGCTAGGTGAGGGGTGTCTGGGACCGATGTGACAGGCAAGGCGAGGAACTGTGAGCCCATGTGATGAACGGGCTTTTCTTCCTGAAGAAAACTGCATCACAGGAAGAGCACTTTATGGTCTCATTGCCAAACTGGCAGTTCGTGGGCAGCAGAGACCTCAACACACATGGAATATGATAACTACTATGGGTTTTCATAAAACCACATGTGTTGCCCAGCTGAACACAGCTTTTTTTGAATAAAAAGAACCTGAGCGGGCCACAGTCCCTGTGCTGGAATGCACCTTGGTCTCACTTAAAGCACATTTTTGGGGAAAACTCCTTAGACATTTAGTGAACTGCAAGACTAGATTGTGAACTATTCATTTGCTTTACTGTCACTTAATCCAACTTACACTAACTGACATTTACCGTATGAAAATGGTTTTGAACCATTTATACACCTGGGTATTTCACTGAAACAATTTCGGCAAGGATGGCAGTAGCAGGGATCGAGCTCAAACCAACAACCTTTAGATCATAAGTCGTTCTATAACTGCTTTGATACCTACCTTTGAGATTATATTAATTTTGTAAAGGATGCTTCACAAGACATTCACAATGAACAATTTTCTTAAAGAAAACTAACAACAAATATTTTATATACAAACATTTTTTCACTTTCACATCCACCTATCAAAAGACTGCAGAAAGTAAGCACATTAGATGCATTTCTCATAAAGGGAGAGGATGCAGTGCAGTTTTCCCAATAGAAATAGAAGCAAATTCCCTGTGGAACTGACAAATACATATCATCTTTTCAAAGATATTTATTTTTGGTCTTCATCTCCATGGGTTATTTTAACATTCGTTAACCACATAGGCAAATTTCTTAAAAAGGCAGTTTGACATCATGCAAATCCAATCCAACAGCTTCATCTGTGGCCGTGCGTCACCTCAATAACTATGGTAATAAAACTTGTGCTCTGGGTTTGCATGGATGCATTCTGTGTGCAACATCCACCTGGCCTCAGGTGTGCCCAACTCCAGCCCCCAAAAAGCCAGTACGGTTTCCTAGGTTTCATTTCCATCCCCAATTTCTTTACAGGTTTATCTAATAATGTTAATGCTATAACCACCCCCCCCCCAACCCAACAAAACATATCCAAGAACCCCCATAACTTTGAGGCCCAGAGGTGGGACTCCTGCTTTCAGGAGATTATCAGCCATGTCTGCAGACACCAAAATACATTGTGTACAGCATACTTCATCTCTCTAGACAAGAGATCGGCATGATGCCAAAGGCCAAAGGACACACAGAGACCGGAGAGTTGCAGGGATCAGAGGTCAGCTAGTGCAAACCTGTAACAATGAATTCATCCCTCTCCCACACACCCGAACCTCTACCAGAGACACAACGTGAAAGCTCAATATGAAAATCACACGTAGGAGAATGAGACAACTGTACAGCAGTTTCATAGTGAAACACTCCTCTCTGTGTTCCATGCCTCTTGTCTCTCCCATTAAAGGAAAACCACAAAATAACATCCATAAAAAAAGCCAGTTGTATAACGATGCTTTAAAAAAACTAAATAAACTGCCAAAATTTTTCACACATCTGTATTTCCAAGGTACAGATGTGGAGGATCTACTTGATATAATTCTCATCCAGTGCATTATTACCATTCATGTTTTTACCCACAGCATTTAGAAAGCAGGCTGGTCACCTTCACAAATCCAGCCTATCAAAATATGGTAATTACAATTTCTAAATACTGTTCAAGCAAAAAAGGTTTTACGGCATAGCTGCTCCTCTAAACTCACAAAAACACTGACCACACAATTGTGAAGTTTGTCATAGTGAATGCCCAACTGCCTAGTGTAATCAAAACGTCTTCACAAACAGCAAGGCGTCTACAATTCAAGTGTACATTTAGCAACAGATTAATCTGTTCTTCAAAAAGAAATGTTAGATCAAAGTATATCCAATAAAAATGCACAATCACACAGGGGGGGAAAAAAAAAAAAAAGAATATAGACTTGGGGGAGCAACATACCCAGCAGTGTTTGGCCACCAGAGATAATAAAAAGGCTTTGTTTTGAACACTGCAGATACACCGCTGCACTGAGGTTACACCTGTCACCATTTCCACCACCAGCGTTGGGAGAATGGCATCTCCATCACTTTGCAGCGAGAACGACTGACCTCATCTTGTAGTTAAGAAGACACATTGACCAGAGGGCAGTCGTCAAACAAACTGGCCCGGTCCACTTCAATCCAATCCATCGGTCTGGTGGGTTTCATAGATTCGGAAACAACTCAGGACAACCCTGAGAAAAGGGGGGCCCTTTGACTCAGTGTAATATCCTTACTGGGGCTTTAAAAAAAAAAAAAAAAAAAAAAAAAAAAAAAAAACACTT